>CM034154.1:93020572-93430572 GCA_019776745.2 Taxus chinensis | reverse complement strand
ATAAGTTTGATGACCTTGAATTCCATTGTGAATTTTTCTCCCAACATATCCAAAATTACTCCTTTTAGCATGCAAATTGTAATAATTTTCATCTTATTGGGAAAAAATAGGGTATTCAGAATAGGCTCCAGTAGCAGTCTTCCCATGCATGATCATGAATCTTTGGCGATTATATTGAATTTTTCACTAGTTTCAATAAGGATGTTGCACATGTTATGTCCATTAAGAGGTGCATCTAATTGTAGGTCACAGTCAAAGCCACACTTTTCTACCTTCAATTACTAACCTCCAACTTACTCTTACTCCAGGATCTCTACCTTAAGGAATTCTTCTAACCAATCCTTTGAAAGGAAAAAAAATAAAATTTTAATAGAAAAATTATTCTATTTACCTATTTTACCTCTTACTTTATAGGTTCCTTATGAGCCTCTACTTTCATGTGTGCCGCTAGTTCGTTTGAAGTGTACATCTATCATTGAATTTCTCTTAACATTTCCTGAACCTTTTGGAGAATTAGCTTCTATCAACCTCTATTTGGATAGTTTATCACCCTAATGAGGAATATTGGAGAAGAATATTAGAGGAATCCCCTTCTCTTGGGCTAAGCGTATACAGTATTGCACGTTGTTACACTCACTTTATCTATTCCCTTTAATCCATGGAAATTCTTAGGATTCCATGTTTTGAGTTTAGTCATGCCCATTTCATTATGTGGGTCATTTTTTATATGGGGCATCTTCTCCTATAGCTCTAGGTAATATTTAGTTTTTTTAGCCACAATTCGGGAACTTGGGATAGTCATGCTAGTAATAACTTGGGTCGTTGCACTTATAAAAACTCTTAGGTGGAAATATGCACCCTCATCTTCTTGCTCCTCTATTGCATTGGCCACTTCCACCATACTAAAATTGAATCTATTTGGTGGTTATAGCAATAACTTAGGATGTGCATATTTGGCTTATTCAATCATGTGGTAGTTTTTTGTATCATGGGCGCTTCTCTCACACACCTGAAAATAGTTTCATACTTTGACCTAATTTTCCCTCTATAGAACCAATAAAAAATTATAGATCATGATCCTTATTTAAAATTCTTGCAAACCTTAATTTCAAGGAACATGCTCTTCTTTGGGAAATTTTTTGTATTATTCCTTTTTTACCTGGTAGTCTACGTACCATAGTCATGCACACCTCTAACTATGAGGAGTTGTAGCTTCTCAACCATGTTGGAGATATGTCACTCTAAGAATGTGATTACTCCCATATCCATGATTCCTTCTTCTACATGCAACATATCTTCCAAATATCCACATGGATATACAAATGTGTTTAATGAAATTTCAAGCCTAAATGATGTTAGGAATCTACCTAAAAAGTATTGCACATGCCAAACCAGATAGAGTTCATAAGAAAATTTTAATATCAAGGCTTTACAGCTTGCATCATTCACATGCACACTCTTAGACGAGCCTTTCTTGATTTCTTTCAAGAGTGGTAGGATTTTATATTCAAATTCAGGTATGTCAAGTTCCTCCATGAAATTTCTCTTGATAATTTCATAGTCTACCACCTACCATAAAAGATCACATTTCTAGTACCATGTGTGTGTGCAGTCTGAAAGAGTAGTGGAAAAATGGATTTCATTCCTCTTTGATATCATGAATCCTTTCACAGAACATATAGTTTCACAAGAATTCACATTACCAATGAAGTTTTCTACACCTCACTACTAAAAAAAATTTATGGATTGGTTGTACAAATAAGGTTTAAGGGGTGTCAATGGTTGGTTTTAGGCAGGCGGATTCTAGACATGGGGAATATAAGCTAGGGGACTATATAAAAAAAGATTTTTAAGCGGATGGTTTTTTAAATGGGGTTCACCATGGGATTAATTTGGGTCAATGGAACATCCAACACTCCTCTAACACTTCCTAATGGTGTTTGTATCACTCCTCATGTGCTTGATTTTAATCTTACCAATGTTGCTTATGGGATGAATTTTGGTATCACAAAGCTTACAGAAAATCCTCAGAAGATATATTGTTATTATATTATGGGTAATCATTTATGTTTCATTCTAATTATCATGGAATCGCTATATTTTGGTGGTGGTGGGAGTAACACATGCCTCTTTCCATGGTTTTTTAATGAAAGGGAGTTCAAATCCATTTATTTAGGCTTAATAGACTCTCCTTCAACACCTTCCATACTGGTGGTCTTACATCCATCATTTGAGACCATTATGATGTTCATACCATACCGAGTGCTTGTGGCAGCCAAGAATAGGCTCCTCCCCTAGTCATATTTTCACTTTCTGTGTTCTCTCTCATCCTCCCATTCTATCTTGGATTCCTCTAGTTTCGTGTTAAGGTTACTCCTTTTGTGCACTCTATCAAACAAAAATCCACTCATGACACAAGACGGTATTTATCCACTCATGGTTAGTGTCGTAATTCCTCAATATACAAATAAAATCTTGATGTGAAAAAATAAGGAGGTAATGTATGTTCCTCTAGGATCATGTATAAACTGGTACCTATGGAACCTTGACACAAGACATCAACAACATGATTCCAGACTTCATTGGTATTTTTCAATACCTCAATATGTTTTCTATTTCAAATATACTTCATTGAAAGGTTTCTTAGATTTTCTAACAGTAACGTCGTATCTATGCATATATGTGATGAGGAAACTCATAAAAGAATATTTAATATAGGGCGTTATCCAAATTCTCATTCACCCAAATTCTTTTATCTTTCCCTCTATAAATTAAATGGTTTTCACATAATATTCATCTTATTTATCTAGCTATTTTAGTACACACTTGAGAATTATTATCTTTGACATTTTCTTTTCCCTTAATGAAGGTCCTAAAAATAGAGCCAAAATGTTGGCATTATAATCCTTCCTGTACATTTGTCCAAGAATGGCCCAACCCAAGTACATGAGCCCTTGTAACCAACCACACATTCCAAAATATCATGCGGGATTTATCTTGCACACTCACCCAATGTGCACTCAATGTGACAGGGCCCTTGCTAGTATAGGGAATAGAAAGTGCACCATAAAACTTGGTGCTAGTAATGTGACTATTATTGTACATGCATAAAGGGAAAATACTACATACACTACCATTCAAGCATGCTAAGTACTACAGTAACAACAAGGTTGAAAAATGGACCATTCATAATCATTCATCTAAACAAATTTGTAGAGCGGCCATTAATGGATTACATTCACTAGAGCATAAATATGGGTTTTCATTAACTTTCAAGATAAACCTTTACCACTTATAAATTTTAAATCCTAATAGTGAACACTAGATAATAGAAATATTCAAATGGAACCAACTAACAATAACCACTCCAGAATGATATCCATGACAACCAAATAACTCTATATAACAGTAAAAACATCCTTTATTTAGGTGTTAGGTAGCCCATTCATACAATCATCTCAATTCAAATATAGTTTATTCCCTCTCAATGTAGGCGGTCTCCATTACTAAGGTATTTATTAGTCTCTTGAGCTGTGAGATTGGGAATACCTTAAATACACATTTGATGCCTAGGATATTTTCCAATCCACTAAAAGGATGGGACTCCATATTGTATGATTTGCATTAAAAAATAAAAATATTTGTAAGTGTCACCAAATTGTCATCCCTTCCATTGCATACTAGAACACTTTTTCCTCGTTGGCTTTATTTTTTCATTTTCTAAATTTTGTTACTTCTTATACCTTAGCTTTATGTGCACATTTCACATGGCATCATTCATTTTTCCTTATGTTTTTTTCCTTATCACTTTATTTTCAAACACAAAAAAACTATATACTCCTCATGCATGCTCATTTCTATAATTCCTATAAGTGCACACATCCGTCGAATGCAGCATGTGTGCACTTCTCAATCCTTAGCTAAAATTGTGAGGTCAGTAAGGAAATTGTACAAAAATATGAGTAGTTCACGAATTGAAGGTGGTGATGACACGCATGATTTAAGATATTACAAATTGGGATTGTACATAGAGAAATGTGCACCACATGATAGATGTAGAAAGGGCATTTCAAATAACATGAAGGGCATACACAGAGCATGCACCTAATGTGAGAAGGAGATGTGATATTGTGTAGAAAATATAATGTCATATAAATATATTATATAAATATCTTTGAGGGTGTTGATTTAATATAATTTGAATTAATTTAAATATTGCAAAGTAACTAATGTATAAAATATTAAATAAAGAAGAGACACAAATAATCCTAGATGTAAATACGAAACCCTAAGTAATAGAGGGAAATATAAGAACTTAATTTATTTCCAAGCAATATGGAACTGATTTGGGTAGGGAGAAGTGATGGACGTGATGCAAGAAACGTCGTTATTGATCTCTATGAATTTTACAACTCATGAACAATAATGAACAGAGGTGCCCAAGGTAGGACAAGGGCGCTAATGGCCGGATTTGGGTGCTTGTGATTGCTCAAAATATCTAGATTTAATTTCTATTGTGTCCCAAGTGTGTTGTAATTTTTCCCTGTTAATCTCTTAATAGTCGCATTATGATCACCAAAGGTACCTATAACCTGCAAAAGAGATGTTCACCTACACAAGCCCAAAAACCATATTAAACCTAAAAAGAAAAATGTGGAATGGGGATTCGAACTGACCCTATTCATCACCCCAAAAGTGAACTTACGACTGAGAATTTCACTACATCTTAGAATCCATGTATTTCTTGTGACTGTGTGTAGAAATTATTCCCTAGGATTCCCTTGTGTAAGTTACACTTGATAACAGGTTGTAGTTAGAATATAGCAATGTAATAGAATGTGTGGATCCAGAATAAAAATTAACCTTCCCTTCCTATGTTGTGTATGCATAGTTGATGCATCCCTTGTCCCTTGAATGGATACTAAATGGATGCTTTGGAGTGCTTTAGGTGCCTTTTGAATGCAAGCTTAGGTGATGCTAATAATGTTTAGTGCTTGGTCCTTCATTTTGAACACATAAATATGTATTTATATGATTCCCTTGTTTGAATTTCGTAATTGACAACCCATGAGTGAAAAATATGCCCAAAAGATAAAAGATACCAAAAAAGAGCAAGTAAGTACCAAAAAAGGGTCAGGGGCGCCCAAAGGGGACATGAGTGCCTAGGCGTTGTTGTCCTAGTTAGGTGCTAGTGTCTGAATCCATAAAAGATAACAAGTAAAATCATGATTGGGTTGTAAGGTGTGTAAGATCAAATAGAAAGAAAGAGATAAAGAAAAGAGGTAAAAGATAGTTTCCAATCACTAGTTTTCTTACTTAGGAATCATGTAAATGTTAGCATGCTTTTAGGACCTAGAAATATACCCAAGAGTGTGATTTTTTGTCTACATGTGTGCACAGAGGAAATTCACGTAAAAACTTGAATATGAGACAAGTGAAGTTGTTGATACGTAATCTAACACTAACCTCATGTATAAATAGTTTGCAAAATAGATCATTTCTTTAAATAATTATTTTCCCCAAATCAAAGAAATATGAATTGATTAAAATTTGATACAAAATTGATTAAATTGTGTATAAAACTACATAGAAATCTAAAGTTAAACTCATTAATCATTTCTAGTTTACACGATCAAAAGGATCAAAATATGATTTTTCGTAAACATTGTAAAAGTTTTATAATTGTACTCAGTTAATTAAAATATGATTTATATTTGTAAATATTCAGAATAAATAGATGTAAACTGAACAAACAACATGAAAATTGATAATGGGTTTCACTTGTTGATCAGGATACGTCTTTGGGACTGGTAAAATACAACATGATCCATTAACAATCAAGCTTTCAAGTACAAACAAATAATAGATCTGAAACCTATAAGAAATTTTCTTAACCGACCTTTGAAGGAATCTAAACTCGATCAACAATGTCCTCCACCTTCATGTGGCACTTGCATGATCCATTTCCCCTTATTCTACACCAAATAGATTTCAAACAAACACCAACTGGGAAAATAAAATGCTCAGGTTGATCGTCTAGAAATTCTAAACATATCTCCAGTTCTATCAAACTTCTG
Source organism: Taxus chinensis (assembly GCA_019776745.2). Classification (NCBI taxonomy): domain Eukaryota; kingdom Viridiplantae; phylum Streptophyta; class Pinopsida; order Cupressales; family Taxaceae; genus Taxus; species Taxus chinensis. Next base: position 93,424,495 of record CM034154.1, on the reverse strand, counting down.
AAAAAGCCATTTTGAGGGTAAAAAATGACCATGTATGTAAACTTCCCCTTAAGGGACTATACAGAATCCTCGACCAACTTGTATTCAAATACCTCAAAGTGCCTTTTTATATTGTTTGCAAGGAAGTGGTGGGTTGGTAGAGTTCCTTATCTTTTTTCCAAAGGTGGATGGTTTGTATCCCACTTCTAGCACTTTGATCCCTCCACGTGCATTGATTTGCTATGTTTGTCCCATTTAATCCCTCATGGGGCACATATTGTGGGATAAGATAGTTTAAAAGGAGGGAATTGTTATATTAAAATTGGCTTGATAGTCACCTTTGTTGGATTTTTTGGCGCATTGGATAATATGTGAAATGTTGTGGCAAACATATGATGCGTTGTGGTTAGAATGTGGAAATGTGTATGCAATGTGGACAACACAAGTTGAAAACACAACATGGAACTGGTGAGGTGGCACATGTATAATTTAATTAAATTATGGCAATTCAGTCCCACATGCATGGTGGGCTAGAAAATATGGCGTATAAATAACAAGTTGTCTCCAAGATAAAATGAAGAATATGAGGCAAAGGTACCCCTCCTTTAAAAAGTGTGTTGAACCTAGTTGATGGCCCCCAACCAGAAAATAGCGGGGCACATTTATCTAAACACAAGCGTCAAAGGCAGGAGGAGAATAAAAAACCCGCAAAACAAATCCCCATTTTTTCACTTGGGGTAAACCGACTGGTCCACTTGGTGAGCCTGCACGTGTCCATGTCATCTCAGACCCACGTGTTTATTTTTCACCAGTTGAGCTAGAAATTCAGTGTACAATAACTTTTGCATTAGATCTTTGTTTTCTGCAATCCATATACCATTGGAAATCTATTGAGAGGATCTTTCGTATTGTAATAGTTTAGAGAGAATTAGAAAACCTATTACCACCCAAAATTTCCATCAGATCAACTACACATGCTTGAGAAATGAAGAGCTTAGAAAAATAAGGGGCTAAGTAGCAATGTGAAGGGTCCCAAGGAAAAAATGATTAATTGCAAGAGAGGATAGGAAATGTGAAATGTGTAAGCAATTTAGTATTTTAGGGAAAGAACCAAGGTTCCATGATTTCCTAAAGGTAAATTAGGTTGCGTTGTGTAGACACAACACCTATGTATGGATGTTGAATTCTCATATTTGTGGTAGAACGTATCCATGAAAATAAATGAATCTATGTAAGTGGATCAATATATCAAACAACAATGCTACATATAACACATACATGATGGAACATGGGACATCCTTAACACTTAATCATATCCTTATATGTATCCCACAAATTTATTTTGATTAAATTTTGTAAGAACATTGTGTCTGGGTCATATTAATTGATGACGTGGAAGTAAGTACATACTTTTTATATACATTTCCTTAAACATACCCAATGTCTAGTCTAGTGAATAATAACACCTTTGTATTTCTTAAGATACATAGAGAAACACACATTAGCATTATGTATTACTTCTTTCTCCTCTCTATTTGTCTCGTATGCCCAGTCAATATGACTCTACCTCTCGCACCATTGACTACATTTCAATTGTTCTCTCTTCACTTGGTTTGCAATCCTTCAAATGGATATATGTTTCTTTTTTCCCAAATCATGTGTGGCATGAATAAGAAAATTGATACCAATAGCTTCAATAAGTTCTTGTAATCTGCCCCTATACTCATGTATACTTGGAATCGTTGTATGTGATAGGTATTGCATACTAGGAAATTATTAATATATGTGCTCCCAAATGCAATGTTTCATAATGATAATGGTGGAAAAGATAAATTATTTTCATATATTGGGAAAGAAGAAGGGAGCATGGAATGTTATTGTAGAAGAAGACTAGTTGATAGTATGTTAATGGTAGATGGAAGGATAAATCATATGTACTTTGGGGGCGAGGTAAATGTGGAGAGAGTTGGGGTGTGCAGTCTATGTGGAAAGGGTGGTGGGACCTTGTATGTGGTTGGATGGCATATCTATACATTATGCACTTCTATATTAAGGCATACACATGTCCATTCATTTACCAAATTAATCACTTTCACAAGGAATAAGGAGTGTGAGAATCTCTAACAAACCCGAAAGAGAACAAAAAATAAAAAGGACATGCACCAAAATAGAATTATGTTAAAATAAATCTTATCATGAAGTTGTTTACTACTCAATCTTGAAGAAAAATAGGTGAATGAAAGAAGCAATCCTCTAGGTATAATAAATTGTGGAAGCAAAATCACCGACAATATGTTTGTGAATATCAAGCATCTCAAAAACAAAAAGCCAAACGTATTTGATACTCATAAGGCATGAAAGTTTGGAGAGAGATATGATTTTTTAAAAGAGGAAAAAGAAGCAACCCTTGATCTCATCGTAAACAGATAATCCAAATACAAATGATTTTTTGGCTTAAGCTTCATCGAATAAATTTGACAAATATGATGCACTCAAGGAATATGATGATTGTCTTTATGTAGAGGTGTTTTGAATAACAATTAATCGTGTCAATGGAACTCTCAAATTGTAGGGTAACTGTAATGAACTGTAAGCTGGAGGTTGGACAAACTCATCCTCAAAATGAAGATGTGAAATGTAACATTGAAAAAAGAGGGTCTTCAGGTCCAACTATTTAGATGTGAATAGACTTTATAGATCTCTCTAATACCCTTAGAAAATGTGGATATAAACCAACAACATTAAAATATGATATATCCATATAAACAATTTATAGAAGAAATAGTAATAGCCAATAAATATATTAATTTTTTTTTAAAAAAATTGTTATTTAACTTATAAGAATAATATTGTATCTCAATTTCTTTACAATTTACTTTTTATTTAAAAAAAAAAAAAAAAACTAAATAAAATATATATAGATAAATTCAAATGGCACACAAATCTCCCAATTCTCTAGAAAGATATTCAATTATTCCTTCGATGAAGAATATGAAACGAACATAGAAAATTTGGAAATCTATCATTTTAAAAAAAAAGAGAGATTGAAACTGAAATAATACATTTACAACGACAAAGTTTGAAGATGACTTCATAAAAATCACACTTTTCAAAAGAAGCAGCCATTTTTGACAAGTTAACACGCTTTTTTCATTGAAAAAAACAAAAGAATCGTCATATTTGACTAGTGCAGACATACACTTTGAAAAAAACTTGAGAAAACCTCGCTTTCAAAGAAAAAAGCCGTGGGAAACATTGACATTTATTTGTATATTCACATGTGAGAGATGTAAATTTCAAACAAAAGCTACATTTTGAAGCCAAGCTAAAAGGAAAAAAAAAACACTTCAATATGTGATTTTAATTGTTACCCTTAGATATTATAGGAGACTTGTTTTGTATTAGAGTATTCTTATTTTAATTTGTTAAAAAAAAAAACTATATTTTAATTATTTAAATATATATATATATATATATATATATATATATATATATAAAACTTTATTGATGAAATATTTAAAATACGGTAAATTCTTTACAATATCTAAATAATACTCCTCAATATAACTTATAAAAAAGTCTAAGGAACCAAACCTTCATAAGATTTCCAAAAGTTTCCATAATAAAACTTTTCCTTTTACACCTTATTTAATCTCTTATAGGGAAAAAAGTTTCACATTAAGTATATAAATGAATACCCATAACATAATTTATATGAGTTAATCACACAGAAAACATATTTAAAACAATAAATTAGACTTAATTATATGTTTTAAATTAGAGAAGGATGAAATAGAGAAAGAATTTGGTTTATATTGTAATTAGGAGGATTTTGTAAGAATTTGGCAATATAAATTAGGGGTTTTTCACTGATAACAAGAAATTAGAAAACTCACTATCACTACAACCAATATCCAAAACAAACACTTGATGTCTTTAACATTGGCTATTGTCTTATGAAAACTCATTTGGAGTTTTCTCTTTGTTTGGGTTAGTGAAAAATTGTTCTTCCTCATAATCCTAATTGAACAATTAAATCTAAAATTTTAAGGAAAACAATGTTTGGTTTTGGGTTTGCGCTATATTAAGAAATAACTAAACTATTTTCATATTTGTCATACCCTTCAACATTGTGCATATAAGAAAAACACATGAATAATTGCAATATTCATTAACTAGAAAAATCAATATATTGTAATGCGTCTCTATTATAATTTTTTTTATTGAATGCCAAAACATTACAATGGACACTAAATTACATAGATTGTTGACATCTTTGGCCATGTTTTGGAGGAAACATATAGCAAAATTATAATATTGAGTAAGATTAGAAACTTAATTAGCGAGCACCTTCAACTAAGTACCACAAGCAAAGCCGAATTAAAGGTTGGGAGTGCCCTAGGCAATGTTTGAGTGGACCCCCTCCTCACAAATTTAGTTAATATTTTTTTCCATCAACTAAATAATTAAAATATGCCTATATTCTTATATTTTTAAATTTACATCACAGTCATAATAAAACAATAATAATATATTAGTAAATTATCATAGAAGGAGGCAAAATATTCCATGGATGGAAAACATTAATCATAGGAGATGAACATAATGCAAAAAATATAATATTTTGTGGAAGGCTTCTTACAAGTCCGATTTAGCCACATGGTCAAGTAGGTGACAGGAACTCCATTCTGAAATAAAGCATCATTTTTTTTGCAAAGAAACAAAAACATTTATGTATCTCCCATGGTTTTGTGAAGAGTTGTATTTAGACTAGGCCTACCAATTCCTCCATAAAAAATAATAGAAAATTTTCCCAAAAATTTAAGAATAGAGAACTAAATACTTTTTTCCTTCAATTATACTCACCGCTACTAGATACACCAGTGACATAATAAAAAATACATTAACCTTTTTCTAGAACAAATTACACACCTACATAAGTTGGAGCTACATCGGAGAACGGGTAACAATACAAACAAAATCATGTGCTTATAAATATGTGATATTTTCTTTTACTTGCAAAAATATTACAAAATGTTTTTATGTGTATGCCTAAATTTATGTTACTATATATTAATATTTGTAAATGGGTTTATAAATATTAAATCTTCAGATAAATTATTTTAAAGTTAAGTTCTAAAATTAACCCATGAAAAGGAAATTTTTAGATTCAGGTGCCCCATGACTGCTGGTGCCCTAGGCAACTGCCTAGTTTTCCTAGGGCTTAATCCCCCTCTTTCCACAAGTAAGGGGCATCCATGCTATCACAATCACCCAAAACATGATCCTAGCCTTAACCACTCAAATCTCTACGTCATGGTGTCGGGGGCCTTTGTATTCAACAAGAATTGATCCCTATTATAAATTTGAGTTCTTAAATGAATTCTCTAAGGATTTCTCTACTTCCCTAAATTCTTGTAAATTCAATTAGTAAGATTGCCTTCTCTAAACTTTACTTTGAAACTTCTTAAATTCCTTAACAAATAATAGATACTTTAGATATAGATATTGGATGCCTAAATGAACTAGGATGTTTGAGTATTTGTAGACAATTGAAATTAATGTTAAGACCCTTATTACATGCAAGTCAACATCTAATGGTCACAAAGTGAAAATATGGGCTAACAGTTAGATGGGTGAAATAAGGAAGAGCCCCGTGTAATCCTACAAATATTATGCACTTCACATTCCTAGCATGAAAATATGGCCTAATGTACTCCTATAATTAGCATGCACTTCATGTTATGAATATGTCACGTATATGGAGTCAAATTTATTGGTATGGAGGGATAAAAACATGTAGAAATATAGAGGGGGTGAAATGATAAATAAAGAGTGAAATGAGAGGATGTAGACAAGAACATAAGTAAGGATTTTTGCCTACTAAACAACAAGGAAGTATTTTAGCCAATTAAGCTTAAATATGATCGATAATTGGAAAATACACAAAAATGCTAGATACATACAATTTAACAACTAATAAATCTATAGGGTCCATTTTAAAGTGTCTACTTTTTTCTCCACTTTGTGTGTGTGCAAATATATATGTATCAAAGTTAAGAAAGACATGATATAGATACATGTTTTTATGTACGTGAAGATGCTAAAGAAATTTGAAATTTACCTACAACAATATTTACATATAGATAAGTGCACATTTTATCAATTATCTATTGAAATATAGAAAATAAGAATTGCAATCGATAGATATAATTTGATTGAGGATTGGTTGTGATACCCCTCCCTTTGAAGCCAAATAAAGTTAAATGCATCAAAATCTATCATAAACCTTCCATATATTAATTTTACTATTTTTTATGAAAAAAATAAATATAAACTAATGTTGAGCGGGAAAATGCCTAAGTATAGGGAGCGCGCGGAGGTTTGGGATGTGTAAGGGAGGCATGTAGGCATGTGTAGAAAGGGTTGAAATAGCGAGTGGAGGTTCACGCCTAGATAGACAAAATTCAAGACTTAGCCATTTTGTTGAGGACGGGCTAAAAATAGACTTGGCGTGCCAATTAAGAAAGAGATAAAATCACGTGTATAGTACGCCTAAAGGGGTCTACTAATAAGATTAAAGCATGCTCTATCTTTAGAAATAATCTATTATTATTATTTTGTAAATACATGCAAAGGATGTATGCATGACTATTTTTAGGAATTTAATGCATGTAATCTATTTTGAGAGCACGCCTATTATTAGGAGAGTGCATGGGTGGTGAAGGGAAAGCCTCCACCCCTATATATATATATATATCTATATATATATATATATATATATATATATATATATATATTGTATTCCATTGTTGAAATAGCTCTCTGATGTTTTGGTAAGGTTGTGTTGTTGACTAGGGTTTGGCGTTTGCGTTCCTAGTTCAGTACAACATTGTAGTCTTGGTATTGTATTCATTTTCCTTATTATGTAATGAATCCCTTTTGTAATGGATAATTGTGGTTGGATACTGATTTTTGATGGATCTGAGGATGGTAATATAACAGTGCAATTGGTATTGGTTATGGTTCACTTGGAATGAATGTTTCCTTAATACATGTGTTTCTATAATAATCTAAATGAGTTGATTCGGGTTATATGATAAATATTTGGTTGAATATCATAACAAATATGAATCCTAACATCTTGACAAGAAAACACAAAGGAGGGACCTTGTAGCTGTGCGTGCTTCGGGTGAGCATTCAGATCTCTCTAGATGAGGTGTCAACACGTATAACACTTGAGGTAAAAATAAAAGACTACATTTTAGTCCTGTTACCGAGATCTCTTTTCATTTTTTTCCATGAATTTACATGTAGATGGCATATTAATTATCTTTAGAGAGTATCGAAAGCTAGGTGGAAGACGAACAAGGCCGATTTACACAGAGGTATAAAATTGGGCCTCGATTTAACACGTGCAAGTTGGTGGAGGACAATCCCTATCATGAACTATAGGAGACAATCTCTATCATGAACTATGCCTCACATAATCGCAATAGTAGAAACTAATATGCAAAAATTATTACATATCTCAAATAAATAATACAACACAGAGATAATATTTAACGTGGTTCACCCAATTTGGGCTACGTCCACCAAGAATCACTTGCTCAAATTTTATTACAAGCCACCACTCTCTCAATACAATACCCAAATCTATTTGGATCCATGCTCAACAAACTCTATAGAATTCACACCTGAATTTAGACACATTCGTAATGTTACATAATCCCTACCATATGCACAAAACCACATAAGTATAAACTACTTAAGAATTTTTACAAAATCGTGGGTATCAAAACTATGGGCCAAAACCGTCCCATAAAACTATGGGTCAAAATCCCACCCATATGAGAAAAGCACGTTTCCCAATATATTGGGCACGTTATTTTTTTTCAAGGCTGAAAAAAAATTCTCGAGGGATGTCACCCTCGGACCCTTGCTCGGGGCTCGGCCCATCCCCAAACCCGAGTGAGACAACTATGGAAAGTGTATAGTACTCTTAGTGTATAGTCTTCAACACTTTCTCACATGAAAACAGGATCCACAACCTAACAATCTCCCACTTGGAGACTAGTTTTCCTCTGAGCAAGCTTCTCAACCCTTCACTAGTTTTCGTGAAGACCAACCAAAGTTGATCATAGCTTCAGTTTTTCCCTTGTGACCACCTTGGTCATCATGTCTACATGATTCTGACTAGTATGAATCTTCTCCATCTTCAACTTCTCTTCCTCCAACATTGTCCTGATGAAATGGTACCTTGACTGTATATTCTTCATCATAGATTGGAAAGTAGAGTTCTTAGGTAGGTGTATAACACTTTGGCTATCACTATGCATCTTTCCTTCCTCTTGCTTATGCCCCAACTCCTCAAGAAATTTCTGTAACGAAATCATTTCTTTGCTTGCCTCTATGGCAGTAACATACTCAGCCTCTGTGGTTGACAAAGCCACCAACTTTTGTAGTCATGAAATCCAGCTCACTAATGTCCCACCTATAATGTAAACATAACATGTCGTATTCCTCCTGCTGTCTACATCTCCAGCCATATTTGAATCTACATAACCACACAAATTCGTGTTTGATCCAATATAGCAAAAAATTGTCCCCATGGTCCCTCTCAAATATCGAAGGATCCACTTTATTGTTTTCTAGTGATCTCTACCTGGATCACTCATAAATCTACTCACAGCTCCCACTGCATGGGCAATATCAGGCTTGGTGCACACCATGGCATACATCAAGCTGCCAACCACTGATGATTAAGGTACCTTAGACATCTGGTTTCTCTCATGCTCTGTCTTGGGACACTGCTCCTTTGATAACTTGAAATGGCATTCCAAAGGAGTCCCAATGGATTTAACATCCTGCATATTAAACCTCTCCAAGACCTTCTTAATATACTCTTCCTGAGATAAAGCCATCTTCCATTCCTTCCTATCCTGAGATATCCTCATACTAGGGATTTATTTGGCTGCCCCCAAATCCTTCATAGCAAAGGATTCACTTAGTTGCTTTTTGAGTACATTTATTTCCTACATGTTTTTACCTACAACCAACATTTCATCCACATATAGACATAGGATAATATAACTGCCATCCTCAAATTTCTTTGTATACACGCAATGGTCATAATGGCATCTAATATAACCTTGCTCCATCATGAAGCTATCAAATTTCTTATACCATTGACGTGGAACTTATTTCAAGCCATACAAGCTCTTCTTTAGTTTACACACCATCTCCTCTTTACCTTTGACAATCATAGCCCTATGGTTTTTGCATATATAGATCCTCCTCCAAATCACCATGGAGAAATGCACAGTCTTTACATCAAGCTTCTCTAAGTACAAGTCTTCTGCTGTAACTATTCCAAGAACGGTTCTAATAGAAGTTATTTTTATTACAAGAGAAAAAATATCATCGAAATCTATACCTTTTTTCTGTGCAAACCTCTTGACCACCAACCGAGCCTTGTATATTTTCTTTCCTTCTTCTTCCTCTTTGACTCTGAACACCCACTTGTTCTATAATGCTATTTTTCCTTCGAGTAGCTTCACCAAATTCCACTGTCCTGGTTCTCCATGAGATCTTGATTCTCCTCATCTATGGCTTTCTCCCACTTCTTCCTGGCATCTACATGCATTGCTTCATCAAAGCTCTCTGGCTCTCCACTGTCAGTGAGTAATAAATAATAAAGAGAAGGAGAAAAAATGTTTCAGGTTATCTTGTTACCCTAGAAGACCTCCTCAACATATGAGTTTGGGGTTCATGTTGAGGAGGTGCGTAAAACCAATTCATGTGTCACTTTCCCCATCCAGAAAGATCCTTTACCACTGCATATTCTTTCTTGGATTCTTCCCTATTTTCCTGTAACGGTTGCTTATACATGACTTTCTCATTAAAGACCACATCCCTAGATCAAATTATTTTCTCGTCACCACCATTAATACTCCAACATGAATTTATCATTAATACTCCGACATTTATATCCAAAGTCATCACCACCTAGCCAATGAAAGTACATTTTTCAGATTTATCCTCTAGCTTGGTCCTATCATCCTTGTCTATATGGACAAATACCTCACATCCAAAGACTCTAAGAAAAGAATAATCAACTTTCTTACCATACCAAGTCCTCTCTTAGGTATGCCTCCATCCAAGGCACTTGAGGGTCCTCTGTTTATCAATTACACAACTGTGCTCACCGCTTCTTCAGCCTAAAAGAAAGAGGCAATCCTACATGTAACCTTATGCTCCTAGCATGTTCCATTATTATTTTGTTCATCCTTTTTGACACCCCCATTCTACTGTGGAGTTCCTGGAACTGATTTTTTTTCCTACGAGATTCCATTCTTAGCATAGTAATAATCAAATTCATTGTTGCAATACTCCCCTCTATTATTTGACCTAACACATTTTAGCTTAAGACCTGTTTCATTCTCAAACAAGGCTTTCCATTTAACAAAAGTATCAAATAAATCATATTTGTTTCTAATATAATAAACCCAAACTTTCCTTGCTGCATCATCAATAAAAGTAACATAATAACTTAAACCCCCAAGAGATGATACCTGAGCCAACCCCAACACATCAAAAATGCACTAGCTCTAACTTACTGTCTTTCTTTGTAGGTTCTAACCTTGAGAAACCTTAACTCAATTCTATTTCCCATATATGCAGTCCTCACAGAACTCCAAACTTATTTCTGTATATCCGGGAAAATCCTTCGTTATGATCTCCATGCTCTTATGGCTCATATGACCGATCCTATAGTGCCACAATGTTGTATCTACTTCTGAAGCCACAAGATTATAAAGATTAGTACTATAAGTGGTTAAATACAAGGTTCCAATCTTCTTACCTCTTGCCACCACAAAATCACCCTAGGTAATATTCCAAGAGTTTATGCTGTAAATATCACAGTACAACCATCACTTCCCAACTAGCCTGCCGATATCAATTTTTTTTTTAAAGTAGGCACATGTCTGACATTGTTAAATAGCCATGTATTCCCATTCTACATCTTAACTCAAATAGAACCTTTTCCAAATATACTGCAAGGCTCATCATCACCAAGAAAAACATGCCCAAAATACCCATTAAACATAATCAAAAAAATAATGCATATGTGGAGTAGCATGGAAAGAAGCCCCCGAATCTAAAACCCAAGATTCAACAATATTATGCAAAGAAAGAATCAAAGCATCCTAACATACATTATCTGTTTCCACTTTTTCCTCATTGTTTTCTTCATGTTGTTTCTTCTTGTCCCGAAGCTCCTAAAAATCCTCCTTTACATGCCCAGAATTTCCATAATGCCAACATACTATCTTGATTTTGGATTTTGACCTTACCCCGATCTTTCAGATTCTCCATGGCTTCCTCTCTTCTTTTGTATCCCTCTAGTTTCTATTGTCAAATACATTCTCTAAAGTAGAAGATTCTCCTAAATCTTTTTCTTCACATTTCCTTGCTTAGAATCACCCCTACAACATCCTCAAAATTCAACTTTTAGTTAGCTAGAACTGAGTTTCTTACAACCATTACCAAGCTATTCCAACTCTCAAGTAAAGATCACATAATTAATAAAGCCCTAACTTCTTCATCAAATTCTATTGTAACTGAAGCTAGCATATTTACAACTATATTAAAATCATTAAAATGATATGATACCGAAACATTCTCATACATATTCATATTAAACAAATTTTTCATTAAAAATATCTTATTAGAGGTAGAGGGTTTTTCATACAACTTTCCTAATGCATCCATCAGTTCTTTTGTAGTCTTTTCCTTTAAAACATTAAATAATACCGAATATGAAAGACACAGTTGGATTTTCCCAAGTGCCTTCCTATCCAAAAAATCCCATTCCATATCCATCATGCTCAAGGGTTTTTTCACCTTCTCAAACAACAAAATATAAAGATCCTTATGATAAAGTTAATATTCCATCTCAATCTTCCAAAGACTGAAATTCTGCCCATTGAATTTATCAACCCTTGATCTTCCATCATCTTACCATAGCTCCCACTCAAGTTGAAACTTTCCCTATGATTCAACACTTCAGTAAACCAAACCATGATTCTGATACCAATTGTTAGGAAATAAGGGATAAAACATGTGGAAAAATCCCTCATAGAATCGCAACAGTATAAACTAATATGCAGAAAATATTACAGATCTCAAATAAAATTGTAGAGTAAAATAACACAACAAAAATAAACAATATTTAACATGGTTCACCCAATTTGGGCTACGTCCACCAAGAATCAATTTCTTATATTTTATTACAAGCCACCACTCTCTCAATACAATACCCATATCTATTTGGAGCTATGCTTAACAAACTTTACAAAATTCACACCCAAATTCAGACACATTCTGCAATGTTACATAATGCCTACCATATGCACAAAATCACATAAGTAGACAACTGCTAATAAGTTTTACAAAAATGTGTGTGTATCAAAACCATGGGCCAAAACCATCCCATAAACCTATGGGTCAAAATCCTACCCATATGAGAAAAACACGTTTCCCGGTATATTGGGCACGTTATTTTTTTCGAGGCCAAATTTTTTTTCTCAAGGGCTGCCACCCCCAGTCCCCTGTTTAGGGACCGGCCCGGCCTCAAACCCTGATGAAAATAATGTGGAAAGTGTATAGTAGTCTTAGGGTAAATTATTCAACACTTTCTCACATGAAAATAGGCTCCACAACCTAACATTATACCCGTGGTTGGTAGTGTACGCATCGAAAAAATCTTGGCATCCTAGGCCGAGGATTTGGACACATGAAGACCATCATATGTTTGTTAATGTAGATGAGGAGTGGACTAGAGATGTAGATCATTAGTGGGATGGTGTGTTACATAATTATACATTGGAATAATTTATTTCTACGTATTTGTACCTAGAGGGAGGTGATTGTAAGCTCTTGCACGAGCCCAGATGATCCTATTTGCATGTTATACCATTAACGATTAAGATCCTGATGGTAGAACTATATTTGGAAAGGTTACTGTATGGATGAAAATTGACAAGTGACCTTCAACCTTACTCAACCTCCCAGTTTTGTGTCGGTATAACCGATGTGGAATGTATGGATGGCTGTGGATAGCGAAATATAGATAATATGGGATGGAAAAGCTATCAAGGCAAAACAATATCCTCGACTCGAAATATTGGGATCTTATCATCAAGTGTAAGGAAGGACCTTCTAACCTGAACTAGTCTAATGGATGGATCAGAAAGAATTTCCACACAAAGAATCTAATCGATATCAAGCTCCATGGAAATCCTTTCTACGGGTTATGGGATGCGTGGAAAACCAATGGGTGCCTCATAACGATTTCTAGAAAAGGTTATGGAATGAATGAGAGAGGGGCATGGTTCCAATATCTCTATGGTTGGTTATCTAGAGTGGAAATGTGAGGGCTCGATGAGCTTCCTCATTTAGAAAATCTAATGATTTATAGTGGAAGTGGGGACGACCTAAATACTAATGAGCGTAAACTAGTGTTAAGGTCTAACTGGTATTTTGGTCCTTGTAGTTGGGGAACCCACGGATCACATCTAGAAACTCTTAGTGGATGTGGTCCTTGTATGGTCATGTTCATTTAAAATCTATTTCCAGGGGAATTCCAGTATTCATAGGCTTTGTCAATCGCGATGTTCAAAACATTTAATTGTTTAATTTTTTCAGTGTGTCATACAGGTGTTCTCAGGGCAAGCAGACAGAGTCCCGTATCTATGTTCGTAATTATCTCGAGACCGTTCGATTGTGGTACCCATGGATCACTTCCATATGTGCATTCTTGTTGAGGATTGTTGATGGTCATGTATTACAAAGATCTAATTTAACTAAGCAAATGACAACTAATTAACTGAATTGAAGCTAGTCTATGTTTTTGATATTTTCAAGATATAAATGAAATAAAATTATACAAATAAAGTACTCTAATAAATATTTTGTGATTTTTTAGTACTCTGTATGAATAAAGAAGAAATTAAGAAATAAAAGCTTCTAATCCTATTTAACAAATCTAAATAGACAAATAACCAGATGTAGATATTTTTCTGTGCAATAGTGTATTTAATCTAATTTAATTAAACAAAATATTTTTATAATAAGTAATTGTGGATTTGTTAAATCCTCTCCTATATCAGATACACAGGAAGATTGAGAGCTTCATAATATTTTCTTCCCCTATAACCTCACGGATAGGATCTGTGAGAATCTAAGGGAAACCAAAATATATGACAAATACATTATCTCTATGCTGGCAAAGGAATCTTCCTCTAGATATGATTCCCTCAAAACCCATAGGGATAGGGAAGGAAGAATCTATCAGCAGAAAATCCTATGGAAGATGTAAAGCTTTTTTGAAATTAACTTAGCTATTTGCAATGAAGAAACTAACATTTTCTACTCTATTATATATATATATATATATATATATATATATATATATATATATATGCGTATGATTCAGAAATAATAGTATGAATAAATGAATAAAACTAACATCAACCCCAACCTAGAACTATAGACCAATGGAAAATCCAGTCATGTTATGATTTGTCCCCTCACCTTGTATTTTTAATATCCTATGTTCACGTGAGTCCAAGGGATTGGGATTGCAGTAGAAGCAACAATGAGAAGCTGTTGGAGCAATGACAAATTGAAAATAGTCTGGTAGCAATGCAGGTGGAAGAGAGATAACACAAGTGAATAGATCTTGACTATGCAATTTCCAGAAAGAATGTGACAACTCAACAATACAAGAATACACAAAATGATCTCTAGTGATTTGCTTGAGAACAAGCAATGGTTTTATAGAAGGTTGGCTAGGTAGTGTACTATCATAGTTGGTAGCAATGGGGTGCCACATCAACAATGAAGGGGTAGTTTGAAAAAATAATTACAAATTACAAGTGAAAGAGGAGGTTACCAGAAGTCATTCAAGCTTAAAATCAGCTAAAATGGTTCACAAACATTCGCTAAAATAGAACTAGAGTGGAGTAACATGCATCCAATTCATAGGTAAATAATTCTGAAAAGTGCACAAGACCACAACCTACGCGAGGCGGCAGTTATAGGATTTCCACCTTGCACAGGGTGGCGGTTATAAAACCGTCACCCTGCCTGGGAAGCGGTTACAGAACTACCGCCCAAGAAGTGCAATGGTTCTGTAAATAATGGTCAAAACAATATGAAAATGAAGCGGGAAGCTAAGGAAAAGCATGCAATGGCTAAGTAAGGTAAACTAGGCTACAAATATAAGTTGCGAAGAGGTTAAGGATTTTAAACACCTTTGGAAAAGACATGAATCATCATTGGGGAATTTTTCAACAATTTTTCAACAATGTAGCATATGTAATTTTGGGTGCATACATATTGCCCCCTCGGAGAAGCATTTTAGCCACGAAGAGGCATAAAACATAAAGTTTGAGTATGGTGTTCCTGAAATGGGGAGTTAGAAGCTATACCTTACACGCCTGTGTGCTGAAATTTTTCCATCTAAGTTTCCTCTACCTATAAGATGAAATAAAGGCTCAAGTGTAAATAGATATGATATCGAAAAAAAAATCTAAAATAAAATGATAAGAGGACATACCATTTGCGTGAGGTTATAAGTATACATGCACTGACTCTCTAGCATTGTAAAGCACATACACTAAAAAGGAAACTAAAAGAAAGCATATATATAACCAAAACCATTCATTTGCACATATTCTCTTAATAATTTTGGAGATTTGGACAACCTATCACTATTTTGAGTGAGAGTATAGTCAAAACAAAGAGGGCAACAACATGATCATGGCCTTACGAGCGAGAGATCGAATGACGGAGACAAAGGTTAGTATTCTACATTTGTTTATTTAAAACCTAAAATTTGTGTAAATGTTGAAAATCCACACCTAGGGAGGGTTATTTCGAAATTTCTTGTGTCAAAATGTTCCCTAGGGGTGATCTAGGTGGGTGTGGCTTTTATTTCACGTAAAAAGGTCTATTTTTGTGTTTTTTAAGTTTTTGGGTCAAAAGGGATAGGTCATCCATTCTGGACATGACTGCCACCCTGCACAAGGTGGTGATTACAGGTCCGCTACCCTACATAGGGTGGCGGTTACAAGACCGCCACCTTGAGTAAGCAGTAGTCACAAAACCACCACTTTGGATAAGGCAGCGGTCTTGTAATTGTTAAGACAAGAACCTAATTTGACCAACTTAAATTAATTTTTTTGGTTTTTAAATTGTTGTATGTTGTTTTTTATGAACTTATCTATTGAGATACATTACTAACTTGCTATTTTTTTGTTTTGGGTGAATGCAGAAGGATTTATTCATCCCCTGGAGGTGAGAGAGAGTTTGGGACTAGATTCCAGGCATTCTTGATCAGCTGAATCGGGATGAGACAAATTTATTGCACCGGGTTTGGTTATGGAGGATTTCACGGGTGCCACACATAGTACCAACTAGCCTGATTTTATGTGATCTATTATTTTATTAGGATGTGGACTGAAACACTTTCTATTTTCTAGGTGTTAGGGGAGAGTGGACTATCACTCTAGAGGACATCTACAGAATTCTTGGAGTACCTGTGACTAGTAGATGGTTGACCTTGGAGAGTGTAGGGAACACAACCAGATATAGAAAATGGGCTTCCTACATGGGGGACGATGCGGCACCAACATGCCCCAGGTAGGGTATACGAATTTTATCTGTGTCCACCACACTTATCTCTACCCCACCCAAGGCTATCATTGGTATTCTGGATTTTCATTTGGTGGGATACAAGGGCGGAAACAAGCTCTTATATTGTTGGGATCCCATCATCATGTAGATTGAACAACATGGGAGGATCCTTTCCTAGGTGTGGACATTCTTGGGACCACATACCATGATATATACCATATTGTGAGGCTATAGGGGAAATTCCTGAGCCACCCTACCTTGGTGATGAGCTGGGTGTTTGAGCTGATCATCCCATATCAGAGGGGATTTAGTGTACGGGACCCAGGGGCCGTAAAGGATGCAAGATGGATGGGTTTTTCAATTCTTAGAGCGCCACACTATCCTGCTTCTACATTGATAATAATTAATTTTATCAAGAGACCCTACCAGGACATAATTGGATTATGGAGTTAGGAGGGGACCATTCTTATTGTATGTTCTACCACCTATCAGTTAGTAGACAGATCTGCGATAAAGGCTCGTGGAGTTCCTAAGGGTCAGAATGGTTGGACTATTGTGACACCTAGGGCACCTATCGGTGTAGACAGGGTACAAGTTCCAAGAGAACCCATGGCCCTTCTCCAGATTGAGGTTGCACCAACTAATGGGGAGGAGGAGGAGGTTGGTGAGGAGGTTGGAGTAGAGGGTGGTGGTGATAAGGATGAGGATAGTGACATAGAGTGGAAGGCTTCTGAGGAGATATCCATGTTCGAGAGAGAGGAGGCGGAGGTGGAGAAGGAGACTTTGGTTTCTAAGGAGCCACTTCCTCCCGAGGGAGGTGGTGACAAGGAGTCCATGATGGGACAATGTACGTACCCAAAATTTTAGGGTACTGCACCACCGAAACAATGTTACACATGCCCCAATGATGATATAGGCTGCCTCAAAAGGTGTTCAGGATCCAGAGAAGCTCACGAAGTATATGTTAGAATCCCAAATGCTTTGTCCAAATTCCTTGTGCTTTATTTTATCCCTTTCCCCCCTTTCTTGGCTTTTTGACCTTCAGTTACGAAACCGCCACCCTGCTCAGGGAGGCGGTCCTTCACACGTTTTCCAGCACATTCCTTTGACCGTGACTTGCATAAATTTTCAACATTTACCAACTTTTCTCAACCACCTTAGCTTGTATTTATGTTTTTGGTTCCTTGTAATAGTGTTTCTCCATTGTTTAATGGTAAAAGAGTTCCATTCCAAGTTACCCCTTGGTGAATGGGAATTCTATAAATAGCTGGTTTGTTTTCAAACAAATGGCCCCTCACCTTCTCAATTATATTGTTTAGTCTTTCAGTTTCTTGTTTAGAATTCATTTGGTTTCATGTTTTGCATCCATGCTAGTTTTATTTTGCTATTTAGAGGCCACGTGATCTTCTTGTTTCAGTTTCGTTGTTGTTTCATACAATCAGTTAGAGTAAGGTAGTTTTATTTTAGTTTGGAATCCATTAGAGTTGTAGGTTGTGTTCTTCATAGGAAGTAGTGTCTAGAATCTCTCGGTACACTTGTGTTATATTCCCGCAATAGATCCCGCTAGGAATTGCATAAGCCAAGCTCTGTCACTTGCGCTATCCCTCTCCTACTCACATTGTATTCATGGTCTATACCCAAAGCTGCCATTGTTCGAACACCTTCTTCTATTGATGCTAGCATATACACACTTTTTTGGATTCACGTGAACACGAAGGAATGAGGAGATCACACTGAGGGGACAAAATCACACATGACTGGATTCGCCACTGTTCTGCAAATGCCAGGTTTGAGTTGTCAAAAGTTCTAGTTAAAACATATCAAATAGAGTAGTGAATTATTTCATTTCAGTTAAATTCACTTTCGATATTTCCAGGGAAGCTATGGGGATTGATAGTTTATAAGAAACTATGATTCATTCCTCACTTCTGAGGTAGGATCGAGAGTCTTTCAATTTAAGTTAATCAGTTATCTAGCTATTTAGGTTAAAATCACAACTGCACAGGCAAGTAGCTATACCAGGCTACCTTGTTTGTTTTAATTTTGTTATTAGACTAGTTGTCATTTTCTGAATATATTAAATAGTTGTTCTTTTAATTATGTTAAATATTCTATCAAAAATACAAAAATAGAGGAATATATGTATGCTGTAAATATATCTTGCATAATCAGTTTACTTTGCTTTAGTTAGAATTGTATCGTCTTTTGCATGACAATCACGGGACCTAGAGAGCCCAGGGAATACATTTTTGAACCAATTGTGCCTCAACCAATTCTTCCTGCAGCACTAGCCGACATAGACAAAAATCTCATAATTCAGGTCTACTAAAAAAATCAGATCTACAAGAAGTTAGCACACAACTGAGAGGATTTAAACATAGAAGATGACAAAGCACACACATTTTGGTCAAATTAGCCAACTTATCGACTACCTTGATAGATATCCGTATGACTATAGAAGGACTTGAAAGAGAGAAAACATTTGGTTGCAGCCCACTAGTCCCATAGCCTGATGCGAGAGATATCCTCATTGACATAAACACTAGCTTATGAATTCAAGTTGCCAAAACACCAAGGTATTCTAAGAAAATTGCACAACTCCTAGTTCTAAACATAGAGGCCAAAAAGGCATACGACTAATGGATACTCAGAATTAGGGATTGATTCTTCATATGACCATAGGAGGTCCACAACAACCATGAACTTATGATCCATAAGTCCCATAAACCAACATGCCTACAAATCAATATGACATTGATGCTAGTTTGCGAACATTAGTATTTAGGTCCTCTCCACAAGCTCTTCTGGACTAAACCAGAGATCGTCCATAAAACGCACAGAGAATCCACAACACATTTTACCACCATTTTCATGACCAATCAAGCTAAGGATTTCTGGACTAAACCAGACAATCATCCATAAAACCACAAAGAATCCACCACATTTTTACCACCACTTTCATGACCTTGTCAGGAAATATATACAAAGCACCCACAGGTATTCCCATGTATTCAACAACCTATAGATAGGATCTCGGCTGAGCTCGATATTGATTGGAGCCTTCGAGTAGCTATCCTTTCCAAACGATCCATCACACCTATTCAGGTTAGGAGGGCCTTCTTTGCCTTAGATTCGTAGATCCCATTATTGCGTGTTGAAGACATAAGATTACCCAACTAGTCTGTCTGTAGCCCGTATATTCCATCCCCACCAGCTGTCTCGGCATGACCTCGGGAGGTCAGGTGCGAGGAAGAGTTACTTGTAGATTCTCATGCTCGTATGTCACTTTTCCATCATACAAAATTGGTGAACCCGACGTGAACAAACAAACCTTCTGATTCAGAGTCATTTCTACTTGTTCTTCTTAATATACTTTTCATTAGCCTTCACATCAGCTTCACCAAACAAAATTGGTGAACCCAACATGACAAACACGCAACCTGAAAGTTCTTCCAATTAATATAATTTTCATCTTTTCCACCCTTTTAGCCTTCACATCGGCTGAAAGGAACAACTACTTCACTTTCACATTTTCATTTTCATTCAAGTGTTCCACTTTCTTTCTTCCACCTTCGCTTCTTCCCATTATTCTGCGGGTATTTATATACCCCCCAAATATGTCAGGATATGACGCATATGGCAGACCTCTCCTAGGTCTCGAAGCATACTACGATCAATTAAATAGACAACCGTCACCCTCGCTTTCAGCATGGGGTGACAATTATTCAGCTAACCAATTGTCAACACAAACTCCACCTCAAAGGACTAGATTTAGTTCTTCTTTCCAAATAGAGGAGTTGGATCAGCTCACTCAAACGCAACAACCATAGCCTTCTAGGTTCAAACAACATGACACTCACTAGAGAATCCGGGTCATCTCCTCGAATGTTACTCAGACCACAAATCAGTAGACAGTCAGATCCATATCTATTTTTAGATGAGGAATATTTAGCACGTTATGCTAGGAGTGAACAATGCTCTCAAAATATGTACCCACCTATAGGAGGTTTGCAAACACAACCTGAGGTCTCGTTCCAAGAAAGCACCCCCATCCCTCCACCTATGGGAAACACTCTTGGTGAAGCTTGGCAGGGTAATGATCAATTCATAGCAGGGTACCACGTGCCTATACAACCTCAAGGTATACAAAAACTGCCACTAAGGCAAAATACCGCGTCTTCACCAATAGAGGTCATCTCAGCCTTAGTTGAAAAGGTCAGAGGGTTAGAACTTGCCCAAGCAAATCAAAATCCATAGTTCATGCAAGCAGGAACTTCCAATCCTCCACATCATCCCAGCTAAGTAGACCTCCTCACAGGAACAGGCACGTTGGGCATGCCTCCTCAATATTCACAGAAAATGCCAACTAGAACCACATTTTCAAACGCCGCTCCAGCTGAAAATATGATACCTCCCAGCTTAGCACCAAACAACCTATACCAGAGTCAATACTCCTCCATTATTAAACATGTATTCAAAATCACCACAAGGAGACATGTTCTCTACTCCCCGGCATGTTCACTCAACCACAAGGATTTCCTTATGTCCCTGCAAATGCATATGCTATGCCGTATCAACAACCCATTTTGCCTCCACCCCCTCAACAGGCACCATCAATGGTCGAAACCTATGCAATAGGGACTTACTCATAATACTTGAAATAACCCCTAGACTTCACTATACGAAGCATCATGCTTCCAAGACCTCTTCCCGATTTACCCAAGTACAAAGGGGAGGGAGATCTGAATGCACATATCAAGGCCTATGCCACAGCCATTCAAGAGCTGCTCCCTTGGGATGGGGTTGTTGCTAAAATATTCCCCAAAACTTTAGAGGGTATTGCCCTCGATTGGTACTATAGAATACCTAAAGCCTCCATACATTCATTTAAACAACTCGTGTCAGAATTCATCAAGGATTTTGACATGAACAAGTTGTTGAGAACAGGGATCAGGGAATTCTTGCATATTAAGCAAGAACACAATGAATATGTTTCTCATTTCATCCAAAGATGGCGTACAGTCCTCTATTCTTCAGCGAGTGCTCCAAACATGGATCAGATGGAACTATGTGATTTATTCCTTCATTCTCTCAGCAGAGAGATAAAGGAAGAAGTCCAAAAATTCCCATTAAGAACTTATGATGAAGTGCTCGAGAGTGCTCTCCGAATAGATCAAGCTGCAATAGATAGTAGTCGCAAGACATATGGAACAAACGAGAGATTAATCATCCCCAATCAAAACACTACAACCTATCCTAATACAAAAAATGCCAATCAAGGACCTAAAATCCTTAACAAAAATCATGGAGTAACAACAGATGGAGTTACTAACCAAGATAAAAGAGAAAATGTTGTAAACATTCCACCACCAGTTAACAATCAACGAAATAACAACTTTACTCCGACAATCAACTTGGTGGATTTTAATCATCCACCACCACAACAACAACAACAACGGACAAATCCAGACACAGGGTCCAAGTCAAAATTCAACTGGATATCAAAACCAAAACCAAAGGCAACAAACTCAAAACTTTAATCCTAATACTCAACAGTTTAATCAAAGTTTTGGACCACAACACGTTCCAAACCAACAACCTAGGAGCTATAATCCCAACTCGTATTGTGGTTTCCACAAAATTTGAGGCCATGACACTAGGACTTTCCATGATTACAATAAGTTCATGCAACATTTGCCAGAAGAACAAAGACAACTCTTCATAGACATGTTCTTAATAGATTCTGTGACACCCACGCCAAACACTTTCATAGGAGCAGTCTCCCCTCAAAACACACCCCTCAAGATCTTTAATGATCCACTCCCAAATCACAATAACAACAATAAATTAAATCCAAATGGGACGAACAAGGGTGTAATGGCAGGAAATAATGATCATGAAGCCTCAACTTCACTAAATCCACCCGTCGCACCTCAACTAGGAACTCAACCACAAACCAAGATAGTTGGTCTAGTGGAGTTAGATACTGAGCTGCACGTAGAAGCCATAACAAGAACATGAGAATATTATTCTCAACCAAATCCAAGTTATCCACTAGAACCAGATAATAGTCAACAAACATTAATGAAACCCATAGGTGCTTATGATCTAATTAATGACTTAACGAAGACCTTCTCTCACATCTCCTTCTTGGATTTGTTAAAAAATTCTCCCACCCATAGGGCTTCCCTCTTAGAAGCATTAGGCCTTGGCCATTTAATCAACATCACTCCTCCTCTGGAAATGCAAGTAAACCATGTGGATTTTGACGTTTATCCTCTAGGGAAGCTAGATAGGGATACTGAGTTTATATTTGACGTAAACAAAATGCCAACAGAGGCTGAAATTACACGTAGAGGTGATCCAGCCTTACATTTACAAGTGTGGGTTTACAATAATTATGTTAAACGTGCAATGGTTGATGATGGGGCAGCAGTTAATATAGTCCCCTTCTCTTTTCTTCAAAATCTAGGATATGGAGAAACAAACTGTTCCACGACACAAAATACGCTAAGAGGTTATGATAGCCTCAAGGCTACTTCAATTGGGACTATAATACTACCAGTCACCTTAGGACCCAAGACGATCCTCACCGAGTTTTATATCATAGATCGGGAAACCAACTATAATATGATCCTCGGTCGACCATGGATACATCGCATGAAGGCAATCCCTTCTACGTTATTTCAGGAAATAAGATTCTTGCACCTAGAAAAGATATTCGTAGCAAAAGGTGACCCAAAACCATTTGATATACACCTAGCAGACCTGAAGAAAAGGCCAGGCATTCACTCTGAGTTTGAACTCCCAACAAACCAACTTAACAAACCAATCGACTCAAAACTAGAAGAAAATTTGATACCTACAACAGAACTAGAAATTACGAACCTAGTCAAGGGCATCTCAACACTCAAAAATGAGGCTAACGTTGTAGAAATGGTATCGTTAGGGACTACCACAAAAATTGTCAAATTACTGGAGAAAGATCTACCAATTCTCCTACCATTTGATTCCACAGGTATGGGATGCACCTTAGGAGTTGGTTCCCTTCCAGCAGAGGAAGTTTGCATGGTAGAAGTAACCGAAGCAGAAGAAATAGACGTAACAAATGTCCCAACATCCATTTTTCCTAGTAAATATTGGACTCTCCACTTTGATGGAGCTAGATGTCATTATGGAACCGGGGCAGGTGTGATCTTCACTTCACCTGAGGGAAGGATTCTACCTTTTTCCTTTAAGTTAAACTTTGAATGTACAAACAATGGGGCTGAATATGAAGCTCTCCTCCTTGGCCTCATCATAGCCAAAAGGATCGGTGTCGATAACGTTAGAGTATTAGGAGACTTGCAGCTAGTTGCAAACCAAGTCTCTGAAGTATATGAGACTAGAGCTGAGCACTTACAGCTCTATAAAACAGCAGTATTAGATCTAAGCAAAGAATTCAACTTCATATCTATCAAAGCAATCCCATGAGAACAAAACCTTCTCGCAGATTCAATAACAACCTCAGCTTCACGTTTCACTCCAAGCAGTGAATTGGAAGATACACGTTTCATGGTATCACTTTGTACTGAACCATTGGTGAAGAAAATATCAACAAACCCTCTTCTAACACATATAGCTGAGAAAGAATCTTCTATCTTAGATCATATTGACAGTGATAGAGTCGTTCTTGACTACCTAAACACCTATGCAGAGCTACACCTCACACATCACGTAGTAGATATTTCCTTAATCCCGCACTCATTTTCCTACTTTGGAAATCCCATGGCAGAGCTCCCCCCGAAAAAGAATCTTGATATTTACGAGATAGAGAATGGAGAAGATTTGGAACTACCTCCAGCCCCGCCTAAATTTGAAGAAGGTAACGCTTCTTTAATCGAAGGAATGATTGATATAAATATCGGAATGGAGGAAGAACCAAAGATCTTGAAACTAGGATCTTCGCTAACTCTAGAAGAAATAGAAATACACACTCAAATTCTCAAAGAACATCAAAAGGCTTTCACATTTAATTATAAAGAAATGACAGGAATTGCAACGCACATCACAGTACATAATCTTGTCACCAAACCAGATGCAAAGCCAATTAAACAAAAATCAAGACCAATGAAACCAAAAGTAGCTCTCATGGTAAAAGAAGAGGTGATGAAGCTTCTCCAAGTAGGATTCATCAAACCAGTCGATTATTCACAATGGGTATCTAATATCATCCCCATTCTCAAGAAGAATGGGAAAATACACATTTGCATAGACTTCCGAGACATTAATAAAGCTTGCCCCAAGGACAATTTCCCATTACCATCCATTGACGTCATCGTTGACGCAACAGCTGGATTTGAGCTTTTGTCTCTCATGGATGGGTTCTCAGGATATAATCAAATCAAAATATCTTAACAAGACCAGGCCAAAACCACATTTATAACTCCTTGGGGAACTTATTGCTACATTGTTATGCCATTCGGTCTCAAAAATGCTAGCGCTACATATCAGCAGGCAATGACATACATATTTCATGATCTTATTCATAAGATTGTGGAGTCCTACATAGATGACTTGTTAGCCAAGGCCAAGAAGTGTTGTGATCACCCAGAAGTACTCCACATCATTCTATCATGATTGATTGAATATGGAGTCACACTAAACCCAAAGAAATGCGTATTTGGCATGACAGGAGGAAAACTCCTGGGTTACATCATATCATCACGAGGGATTGATGTTGACCCAGCCAAAATCTGGGCTATTATTAAAATGATTCCACCATCAGACGACTCTGGTATGAGATTATTTCTTGGAAAACTCAGTGCAATCCAAAGATTCATTCCATACTTAAGTTTTGCTGTTCATCCGATCAATAATTTGTTGAAAAAGGATTGCTGCATTATTTGGACAAAAGAATTCCATGAGGCATTTGAAGCAGTTAAACGCTTCTTACTGTCTCCTCCCACGCTAATGCCTCCTAAACCGGATCACCCTCTAATCATGTATTCATGAGATACGAATGTCTCATTAGCCTGCATGTTGGCTCAGGAAGATGATGATAAACAAGAACATGTAGTCTACTTTATTAGCTTAACGTTGCTTCATTATGAAATGCATTATACGTAGGTAGAAAGAAAATGGCTTGTCATAGTCTTCGCCACAAAACATTTAAGACATTACATGTTAAATAAAAAAACAAGGGTCATTGTAAAAAAGGACCTTTTATGGACATTCCTCATGTAAGGGTCCTTGTTTAAAAAAATTGGACGTTTCATAACCTTAATGGGTGAATTTGAATTAACATTTATAAACCAAAAATCCGTTAAGGGACAAATCATTGCAGATTGGTTAGCCGACAACCCGTTAGACGGAGGCGATCTGGTAGACCTCGACTTTCCCGATGAATGCATATATTACATCGAAACCAGATCTCCCATCTCTGTATGTCCTTGGTATACTGATATTATCAATTTTATCATGGACCATACGTATCCAGAAGGTGCCATGCCACAACAAAGAAGGTGGTTATGCATTATCGTAGCTAAATATGTTATTATAGAACAAGTGCTCTATCGCAAAGCTTTCGATGGAATGCTTCTAAGGTGTGTTGACACAGAAGAATCCAAAAATATTCTTTACGAATCTCACAGTGGAATATGTGGAGGCCATTTTGGTGGTCATGCCACTACTCACAAAATACATCAGATGGGCTATTTTTGGCCCACTCTCGAGCATGATACAGTGGAATTTATACGTAAGTGCCACAAATACCAAGAATTCTCTCATGAGATTCATATGCCTGCACAATCCTTGCAAACAATAGCGACTCCATGGCCCTTTTCTACGTGGGGCCTAGATTTGATAGGGAAATTCTCTCCCTCGTCAACAGATGGCCATAACTTTATAATCACGGCCACATAATATTTTACCAAATGGGTAGAGGCCATGCCTCTTACCACTGTACCAGGTGCCATGATCACCAAGTTCATCTTGAACCAGATCATTTGCAGGTACGGTGTCCCACAAGTCATTATCTCAGATAATGGCACATCCTTTAAGAATGATGAGGTCCATGAGTTATGCAGTAAATTTAAAATAAACCATCATACGGCCTCTCTTTATTACCCCCAAGCCAATGGGTAGGCCGAAGTGACAAACAAAACGTTGAAAGCTATTCTCCTCAAAACAGTCAAGGAGAACAAGCGAGATTGGCATTTAAAACTATATCTGGCCTTGTGGGCCCATCGAACCTCAATAAGAACACCAACAGGAGCAACTCCTTTCTCACTGGTATTCGGGGTAGAAGCAGTTCTCCCGCTTGAGGTTGAAATACCCAGTCTCCACATCTCATTACAAGGGATTCTGGACGAAGAAGCTTATAGGGAGGCACGCCTCTCTCAACTAGAAAGCCTAGATGAGGCTAGGTTAAATGCCGAGCAACGGCATAGAGCCTATGCTGACCGGATGTGTCGGCAGTACAACAAAAAATTCTATGAGCGAGAAATATATGAAGGAGATCTAGTTCTAAGACTAGACAGCTGGATTGATAAGAAAACCGGCGAAGGAAGAAAGTTATGGCCCAAACGGTTGGGCCCATATCGAGTCATGAAAGACTACGGATATGGTGCATATCTCTTATGCACACTAGAGGGTGAGGAATTCAATGAATCAGTCAATTCCTTGCATCTTAAAGGGTTTTACGCATGAAGCATCAACACTATTTATATAATTATATCTACATTACATATTCATTTAGTTAGGTTCATTTTGTTCACTCGTTTCATAAAATTTTGTGATCAAGGGACTTATTCTTAATTAATTCATCGCAAACTTCTGATAGTATTGGCAGGAGCATTCAAATCATACTTCTGCATCTTCATAACATCATCAACTGTTTCAAAATCATTTCATCAATTAAAGCAAGATATGACAAAGTCTTAATGGTAGCCATACCAAGTCCTGCATGCTTGTTCTCACTTTTGGTTTCTTCCTAGGATAGGTGTCTTGCCTATGGTCTATTCTAGAAGCTTCATAGTGTCACATCTATCCTGTATATATATCTCTTTGGAAATGAGAACATTCTGACATTTTTCTCAAGTAATTCAAATATAAATCAAACGGAAAATTTTACTTTTACACATTTCCTTTCCCTACCAACCTTCGGTGTTGAGCTTGCGTCTCTTACTAGTGACATAGGGTTGGGAAAGGATGGAAATGCCTTTACTTGCCTATGCCTTGTCCATGGTGATAAGCACGTGCTTCCTACTAGTAGCATGGGGCAAGGTGTAGGGGGTCCTCTTGACAGTAAACATTAAAGGTCATAAGCAAATAGTTCAAACAAACCTTTGAAATCTTGAGTCAAAAACAAATGAATCAGATGTCCAAAATTCCAAGAGAGTTAAAAACCCTGAAAACCATATTTTGTCAACCAAGTGGCCATCTACGGATCTAAGTCTAGATAAACTGTAAAGTAAGTCACATTCTAAACTATGGAGTCACTTGAGTAGGATAGGTTTGTAGCGTCCTAATTTGGTTCCACCAACTCTTTGTCTATCTCTCATCATTACCATTTCAACACACCTCATAGCTTGTGCCCTTTCTAGCTCTTGGTGGTGAGCCCTCGCATCTTACTAGTTGCGTGGAGTTAGGAGTGGGGCAAGTTCATCTTCTCATCATACCAGCTCATCATCACATTTTGTCAAAACAGTATGAAGTACCAGAAAATTTCTTATAGAAACTAAAGTTCAAGATCACATGGTGTCTGCGTCATCGTACATCAGCATCACGAAATACAAAAAGAAAAAATTTGTGACATTTGTTCTCCATTGCATACATTCTGAAAAGCATATAAAAAAAATTCTAATAAACATCTAGTATACATGTGGAAATGAATCACAAAACTCTAGGTACAAAGATATCTAGATCCAAAAAGAGGTATATATATATATATATATATATATATAATCAGGTTTCATGTACAATGCCATCATGCACTAGGCATGGTAAAAATGATCAATGAGTCCAGAAAATACAAAATTCTTGTATAAACAATCTAGCAAGAGTCACTACAAAAAGAGCCAAGTGGCCTCTCAATCCCTATGGGATCCCTCAAAAGGTGCACAACCACGTCTAGGACTCTGGCTATGTCGGCACTTTGAATGCACCGAGGGCTCGCAGTCATGACCAGTAGCTGTCGTCTTGCTACGAGAATGACTCCTCATCAAATGTTCGGCTATCCTATATCCAGCTACCTCCGTGCGGAGAGAAGTCATAATCTTCACCACAAGCCAGATAGAGGAAAAAACATCAGTATGCCTACCGGCTGCTGAGGGCTCCCCCACATCCATGGAAAGCTCAGCATGAGTCTTCTACGAGGGGAGAAGCAGGGTATCAGTACACACTCGGTGAATCAATTCTCGCCACTCATCAACAGTGGCTGCAAACAAAGGAGAAAACAAGTTAGAAAAAAATCAAGGATAAAAACAAGAGTAAACAAAAAAAAAGGAAATAAAAAACTAAGACAAGTCTAACTAAAACAAATGTTAGGAGAAGAGTGACAACTCATAAGGATCTCCAGGCCTCTAAGAGGGATCTCTAGGATCTGCGCCCGCCACTGATGCCACCACTGACTGGTGCCCCTCGCCCACGTCTTGGGAAATGTGATGGCCTGCAACATACTCGCCATCTCCACCTGGGTCCCGAGAGATTAACTCCTCTGAAACCAGAGTCACCCTCTTAGTGCTCTGCTCCGCCCTCTCGACCTGTAGGATCTCCTAGGTGTTATGCCACTCAGGATCACTCTCATCCCCACCACCCGTCTCACTGATCTCCATGTCTTCTATCTCTTCCTCGGTCTCTCCCCCAATGAACTCCTCAGACTCGGAGTCCACATTAATGGGCTCATCACTGCTATGAGTAGGATCGGTGGCAATCCAAATTAAGGGTGCCTGAGGAGCACCGGATCTCCCTTGTGCATGTACCAACCTCCTAGCTACAATAGGATTACCGGGTGTAACAATAGTCCAACCCTAGCCTCTAGGACCTCCCCGAGCCTCGCAGATAGATCTATACAATGGCACTACCAGAGGAAGCATGTCAATATAGGGGAGGCCAAACTATTGTGGAACTCTGTCAAAGGGGTTTATCTCCAACTTCCCTTCCCTATCTATCAACTGGCTGGTGGTCTGGCAGGAAATCAGTGTAACGGTCTCCTCTCCACATACCCCTATCATGGCCTGATAAGGAGTGGCCTCCATGTCTACAGTAGTCAGGGAAACCACTAGCTAGTGGGGTGCTCTGAGAACTGTCATCCCCATCCACCTCGTTGCCCTAACAGCCCCAGGATCCTCCACCTCTACACCTCTCCCATATGGGATAATGTGCTCATACACCTAACTCATGACAAGAGTCGGATGGCTCAGTGACTGTCCCTATAAATGGAATACCCTATATAAGTCATAATAGGTAGTCCCGAGGATATCTGCTCCCCAAGCATAGACACATCCATGGCCCTCAATCTATGCAATAATGGGGGCCCAGCAATATAAGAGGGTGTCCCCTCCCTTATCCCCAATTATTCTAGATGCAAGGATGCCCATGATGGCCTTGTAGAGCAAGGGAATGTATAACTCAATAATAGAATGGATCCTCACGCCCTTCTTTGACCCCATTGATACGACCGCATCTCCCATATAGGTGGCCCTTTGAACCACATATGATCTAGATACAGTTGTCTTAAGAGACAGCCACCGCCTAAGGATTGGAACCCCCAATATATGGTAAACGTCTGCTAGGGTGATAGACCACTCACCCATAACTCCTGGCAATTAGAAGGTGTTTCGATATTCATCCCAATAAAAGAACAAGTCACACAATATGTGACTTGTAGGTGCAACATGAGGAACCTGTGCAATCGTTCATATGCCAGCCCTCTGGAGGGTATCCCGCTCTTCCTGGGAGAGTGCCTCCAACACTGCCGAGAGCCAATCACACTCCCTCTCCTGGCTCCATCTAATGTACTCCTCCTTCTTTTGCATACACCCAAAAACATGCAAAAAGGAGTAAGTTAGTATCAAAATTTCATTGGAAAAACTATTAAGAACATGCAAGAATGCTAAAAATGCAAAAACAAGTTAAGTAAAGTGTTGTTTTGACACTCTATAATGGACAGCCACCCTGTGCAGGGTGGCGGTTCCGTAATCGCTGCCTTCTAAGGTGGAATTCCCATAACTACTACCCTGCTCAGGATGGCGGTCTTGCCCCATGAGTTCAAATGGTTCATGTGCCCTAAAAATGCTCAAAAATGCAAAAAATTACCATTTTAACCAAAACAAAAGCCTACCCATTAGGCACCCCCCCTAAGTGACCCTATTAACACTAGCATTTCTAAAAATGACCCCCCAAAGACAAATATTTCGACATTTTAACATTTTGGGTTCAAAAATGGTAAATCAAGAAGAACTAACCTGAGATATTTTGGGTCGACGTTCCGCTCTTAGAGGCATGATCACTATCTCACCACGAATGTTTTGACTATACTCTCATCGAAAACCGTCACCGTGGGTCCCAGAACTTAAAAACTATCAAATCAACATGCACAAATGAATAGGAAAATGAGCCCATTTTACACATATATAATGTTTTGACTCATTTTTGAATGCCCCTTTCACATGTTTGGAGCACCAACAGAGGTAAGTTCTTATCCCCACGCAAATGGTAAGTCCTCATTTCATATTAATTTAGTATTTATTTTCTTGACTTATTTTATCTATTTGCACTTGATTCCTCTTTTCATTTTGTAGGTAGCAGGAATTTGGATGGCATCATTTCGATACATGGGTGTGTCAGGTATAATTTCTAGCTTCACATTTTGGGACTACCATACTTGGACCCACCATTTTATGCCTCTTCATGGCTAAAATGCTTCTCTGAGGGGGCAATATGTACGTACCTAAAATTATAGGGCACTGCACCATCGAAACGATGTTACACATGCCCTAATGATGATACAGGTTGCCTCATAAGGTGTTTGGGATCTAGAGAAGCTTGCCAATTATATGTTAGCATCCCAAATGCTTTATCCAAGTTCCTTGTGATTTGTTTTATACATTGCGCCCCTTTTCTTTGATTTTTGACCTTCAGTCAGGAAACCACCGCCCTACTAGGGCGGCGGTCTCGTGATCGCCGCCCTGCTAGGGTGGCATTCCTGTAACCATCACCCTGCTTAGGGAGGTGGTCCTTTACTCATTCTCCAACACATTCCTTTGATCACTACTTGCATGAATTTTCAACTTTTGCAAGCTTTTCTCAACCGCCTTAGCTTGTATTTTTTTTTTGGTTCCCTGTAATAGTGTTTCTCCATTGTTTAATGGTGAAAGAGTTCCATTCCAAGTTACCCTTTGGTGAATGGGAATTCTATATATAGATAGTTTATTTTCAAACAAATGGCCCCTCACCTTCTCAATTCTATTGTTTATTCTTTCAATTTCTTGTTTAGAATTCATTTGGTTTCATATTTTACATCCATGCTAATTTTCTTCTACTATTTAGAGGCCACGTGATATTCTTGTTTCAGTTTCATTGTTGTTTCATACAATTAGTTAGAGTAAGGTAGTTTTATTTCAGTTTGGAATCCATTAGAGTTGCAGGTTGTGTTCTTAATAGGAATTAATGTCTAGAATCTCTTAGTACACTTGTGTTATATTCCCACAATAGATCCCGCTAGGAATTGCATAAGCCAAGCTCTGTCACTTGCGTTATCCCTCTCCTACTCGCATTGTATTCAGTCTATACCCAAAGCTGCCATTGTTTAAATGCCTTCTTTTGTTGATGTGAGCATATACACACTTTTCTGTATTCACGTGAACATGAAGGAATGAAGAGATCACACTGAGGGGAAAAAATCACACATGACTGGATTCGCCACTGTTATGCAAATGCCAGGTTTGAGTTATCAAAAGTTCTAGTTAAAACATATCAAATAGAGTAGTGAATTATTTCATTTTAGTGAAATTCACTTTCGATTTTGCTGGGGAAGCTATGGGGATTGATAGTTTCTGAGAAACTATGATTCATTCCTCACTTCTGAGGTAGGATCGAGAGTCTTTCAATTTAAGTTAATTAGTTATCTAGCTATTTATGTTAAAATCACAACTACACATGCAAATAGCTATACCAGGCTACCCTGCTTGTTTTAATTTTTTTATTAGACTAGTTGTCATTTTATGAATATATTAAATGGTTGTTATTTTAATTCTGTTAAATATTCTATCAAAAATACAAAAATAGAGGAATATATGTATGCTGTAAATATATCTTGCATAATCAGTTTACTTTGCTTTAGTTAGAATTGTATCATCTTTTGCATGAAAATCATGGGACCTTGAGAGCCCAGGGAATATGTTTTTGAGCTAATCGTGCCTCAACCAGATCTTCCCGCAACACTAGCCGACATAGACCAAAATATCATAATTCAGGTCTTCCGAACAACATCAGACCTACAAGAAGTTAGCACACATCTAAGAGTATTAAACATAGCAACCAATCAAGCTAAGGATTTATGGACTAAACCAGAGAATCATCCATAAAACCCTAGAGAATCCACTACACATGTTGCCAACCATTTTCATGACCTTGTCAGGAAATATATACGAAGCACCCACAGGTCAGTTTCCACATATTCAGAAACCTATAGATAGGATCTCGGCTGAGCTCGATATTGATTGGAGCCTTCGAGCAGCTATCCTCACCAAACCATCCATCACACCTATTCAAGTTAGGCGGGCCTTCTTTGCCTTAGATTTGCATATCCCATTATTGCGTGTTGAAGACATAAGGTTACCCAACTATTCTGTATGTAGCCTGTATATTCCATCCCCACCGGCTATCTCGGTATGACCTCGGGAGGTCGGGTGTGAGGAAGAGTTACTTGTAGATTATCATGCTCGCATGTCACTTTTCCACCATACAAAATCAGTGAACTCGCCGTGAACAAACAACTGTTTCATCTTCTCTACCTCATAAGCCTTCACATCAGCTTCACAAAACAAAATTGGTGAACCTGACATGAAAGGAACAACTGCTTCACTTTCACATTTTCATTTTCATTCAAGTGCTCCACTTTCTTTCTTCCACCTTCGCTTCTTCCCATTATTCTAAGTTTATTTATATACCCCCCGAATATGTCGAGATATGGCGCATATGGTAGACCTCTCCTAGGTCTCGAAGCAAACTACGATTAATTAAATAGACAACCATCACCCTCACTTTCAACATGGGGTGACAATTATTCAGCTAACCAATTGTCAACACAAACTCCACCTCAAAGGACTTGATTTAGTTCTTCTTTCCAAATATAGGAGTTGGATTAGCTCACTCAAACGTAAAAACTAGAGCCTTCAGGTTCAAACAACATGACACTCACTAGAGAATCCGGGTCATCTCCTTGAATGTTACTCAGATCACAAATCAGTAGATAGTCAGATCCATATCTATTTCTAGATGAGGAATATTTAGCACGTTATGCTAGGAGTGAAAAACACTCTCAAATTATGTACCCACCTATAGGAGGTTTGCAAACACAACCCGAGGTCTCGTTCCAAGAAAACACCCCCATCCCTCCACCTATGGGAAATGCCCTCAGTGAAGCTTGGTAGGGTAATGATCAATTCATAGCAGGGTACCATGTGCCTATACAACCTCAAGGTATACAACAATCGCCACTAAGGAAAAATACCGCGTCTTCACCAATAGAGGTCATCTCAGCCTTAGTTGAAAAGGTCATAGGGTTAGAACTTGCCCAAGAAAATAAAAATCCACAGTTCATGCAAGCAGGAACTTCCAATCCTCCACATCATCCCAGCCAAGTAGAACTCCTCTCAAGAATAGGCACGTTGGGCATGCCTCCTCAATATTCACAGCAAAGGTCAACTAGAACCGTGTTTTCAAATGCTGCTCCAGCTGAAAAATATGGTACCTCTCGGCTTAGCACCAAACAACCTATACCAGAGCAATGCTCCTCCATACTTAAACATGTATTCAAAATCACCACAAGGATACATGTTCTCTACTCCTAGCATGTTCACTCAACCATAGGGATTTACTTATGTCCTTGTAAATGCATATGCTATGCCGAATCAACAACCCGTTCCGCCTCCACCCCCTCAACATGCACCATCAATGGTCGAAACCTATGCAATAGGGACTTACTCGGAATACTTGAAAGAACCCCTAGACTTCACTATATGAAGCATCATGCTTCCAAGACCTCTTCCCAATTTACCCAAGTACAAAGGGGAGGGAGATCTAAATGCACATATCAAGGCCTATGCCACAGCCATTTCAGAGCTGCTCCCTTGGGATGGGGTTGTTGCTAAAATATTACCCAAAACTTTAGAGGGTATTTCCCTCAATTGGTACTACAGAATACCTGAAGCCTCCATACATTCATTTAAACAACTCATGTCAGAATTCATTAAGGCTTTTGACATGAACAAGTTGTTGAGAACAGGGATAAGGTAATTCTTGCATATTAAGCAAGAACACAATGAATCTATTGCTCATTTCATCTAAAGATGACGTACAGTCCTTTATTCTTCAGTGATTTCTCTAAACATGGATCATATGGAACTATGTGATTTATTCCTTCATTCTCTCTGCAGAGAGACAAAGGAAGAAGTCTAGAAATTCCCATTAAGAAATTATGATGAAGTGATCGAGAGTGCTCTCCGAATAGATCAAGCTACAATAGATAGTGCTCGCAAGACATAAGGAACAAATGGGAGATTAATCATCCCCAATCAAAACACTATGACCCATCCTAATACAACAAATGCCAATCAAGGACCTAAAATCCTTAAAAAAAATCATGGAGTAACAAAAAATGGAGTTACTGACCAAGCTAAAAGAGAAAATGTTGTAAACATTCCACCACTAGTTAACAATCAATGAAATAACAAATTTACTCCGACAATCAATGCAGTGGATTTTAATCATCCAGCACCACAACAGCAATAATAACAACAAAAAATCCAGACACAGGGTCTAAGTCAAAATTCAACTGGATTTCAAAACCAAAACCAAAGGCAACAAACTCAAAACTTTAATCCTAATACTCAATAGTTTAATCAAAGTTTTGGACCACAACACGTTCCAAACCAACAACCTAGGAGCTATAATCCCAACTTGTATTGTGGTTTCCACAAAATTTGAGGCCATGACACTAGGATTTTTTTTATTACAATAATTTCATGCAATGTTTTCCAGAAGAACAAAGACAACTCTTCATAGACATGTTCTTAACAGATTCTGTGACACCCACGCCAAACACTTTCATGGGAGCAGTCTCTCGTCAAAACACACCCCTCAAGATCTTTAATGATCCACTCCCAAATCACAATAACAACAATAAATTAAATCCAAATGGGACAAACAAGGGTGTAATGGCAAGAAATAATGATCATGAATCCTCAACTTCACTAAATCCACCTGTCGCACCTCAACTAGGAACTCAACCACAAACCAAGATAGTTGGTCTAGTGGAGTTAGATACTGAGTTTCACGTAGAAGCCATAACAAGAACACAAGAATACTCTTCTTAGCCAAATCCAAGTTATCCACTAGAACCAGATAACAGTCAACAAACATTAATGAAACCCATAGTTGCTTATGATCTAATTAATGACTTAACGAAGACCTTCTCTCACATCTCCTTCTTGGATTTGTTAAAAAATTCTCCTACCCATAGGGCTGCCTTTTTAGAAGCGTTAGGCCTTGGCCATTTAATCAACATCACTCCTCCTCTGGAAACACAAGTAAACCATGTGGATTTTGACGTTTATCCTCTGGGGCAGCCAGATAGGGATATTGAGTTTATATTTGACGTAAACAAAATGCCAACAGAGGATGAAATTACACGTAGAGGCGATCCAACCTTACATTTACAAGTGTCGGTTTACAATAATTATGTTAAACACACAATGGTTGATGATGGGGCAGCAGTTAATATAGTCCCCTTCTCTTTTCTTCAAAAGCTAGGATATGGAGAAACAAACTATTCCATGATATGAAATATGCTAAGAGGTTATGATAGCCTCAAGGCTACTTTAATTGGGACTATAATACTACCAGTCACCTTAGGACCCAAGACAATCCTCACCAAGTTTTATATCATAGATCGGGAAGCCAACTATATTATGATCCTCGGGTGACCATGGATACATTGCATGAAGGTAATCCCTTCTACGTTATTCCAAGAAATAAGATTCTTGCACCTAGGAAAGATATTCATAGCAAAAGGTGACCCAAAACCATTTGATATACACCTAGCAGACCTAAAGAAAAGGCCAGGAATTCACTCTGAGTTTGAACTCCCAACAAACCAACTTAACAAACCAATCAACTCAAAACTGGAAGAAGATTTGATACCTACAACAAAACTAGAAATTACGAACCTAATCAAGGGCATCCCAACGCTAAAAAATGAGGCTAACGTTGTAGAAATGGTATCGTTAGGGACTACCACAAATATTGTTGAATTACTGGAGCAAGATCTACCAATTCTCCTACCATTTGATTCCATAGGTATGGGATGCACCTTAAGAGTTGGTTCCCTTCTAGCAAAGGAAGTTTGCATGGTATAAGTAACCAAAGAAGAAGAAATAGACATAATAAATTTCCCAACATCCATTTTTCCTAGTAAATATTGGACTCTCCACTTTGATGGAGCTAGATGTCGTTATGGAACCAGGGCAGGTGTGATATTCACTTCACCTGAGGGAAGGATTCTACCATTTACCTATAAGTTAAAATTTGAATGTAAAAACAACGGGGCTGAATATCAAGCTCTCCTCCTTGGCCTCATCATAGCCAAAAGGATCGGTGTTGATAACGTTCGAGTATTAGGAGACTCGCAGCTAGTCACAAACCAAGTCTCTGAAGTATATGAGACTAGAGCTGAGCACTTACAGCTCTATAAAACAATAGTATTAGATCTAAGCAAAGAATTCAACTTCATATCTATTAAATCAATCCCACAAGAAAAAAACCTTCTCGCAGATTCAATAGCAACCTCAGCTTCACGTTTCACTCCAAGCAGTGAATTGGAAGATACATGTTTCATGGTATCACTTTGTACTGAACCATTGGTGAAGAAAATATCAACAAACCCTCTTCTAACACATATAGCTGAGAAATAATCTTCTATCTTAGATCATATTGACAGTGATAGAGTCGTTCTTGACTACCTAAACACCTATGCAGAGCTACACCTCACACATCACGTAGTAGATATTTCCTTAATCCCGCACTCATTTTCCTACTTTGGAAATCCCATGGCAGAGCTCCCCCCGAAAAATAATTTTGATATTTACGAGATAGATAATGGAGAATATTTGGAACTACCTCCAGTCCTGCCTAAATTTGAAGAAGGTAACGCTTCTTTAATCAAAGGAACGATTGATATAAATATCAGAATGAAGGAAGAACCAAAGATCTTGAAACTAGGATCTTCGCTAACTCTAGAAGAAATAGAAATACACACTCAAATTCTCAAAGAACATCAAAAGGCTTTTGCATTTAATTATAAAGAAATGACATGAATTGCACCACACATCGCAGTACATAATCTTGTCACCAAACTAGATGCAATGTCAATTAAACAAAAATCAAGACTAATGAAACCAAAAGTAGCTCTCATGGTAAAAGAAGAGGTGATGAAGCTTCTCCAAGTAGGATTCATCAAACCAGTCGATTATTCACAATCGGTATCTAATATCATCCCCATTCTCAAGAAGAATGAGAAAATACACATTTGCATAGACTTCTGGGACATTAATAAAGCTTGCCCCAAGGACGATTTCCCATTACCATCCATTGACGTCGTCATTGACACAGCAGCTGGATTTGAGCTTTTGTCTATCATGGATGGGTTCTCAGGATATAATCAAATCAAAATATCTTAACAAGACCAGGCCAAAACCACATTTATAACTCCTTGGGGAACTTATTGCTATGTTTTTATGCCATTCGGTTTCAAAAATGCTAGCGCTACATATCAGCGGGTAATGACATACATATTTCATGATCTTATTCATAAGATTGTGGAGTCCTACGTAGATGACTTGTTGGCCAAGGCCAAGAAGTGATGTGATCACCCGGAAGTGCTCCGCTTCATTCTCTCACGATTGATTGAATATGGAGTCACACTAAACCCAAAGAAATGCATATTTGGCGTGATAGGGGGAAAACTCCTGGGTTACATCATATCATCATGAGGGATTGATGTTGAACCAAAAAAAATTTGGGCTGTTCTTGAAATGATTCCACCATCAGATGACTTTGGTATCAGATCATTTCTTGGAAAACTCGGTGAAATCTAAAGATTCATTCTAGACTTAAGTTTTGTTGTTCATCCGATCACTAATTTGTTGAAAAACTATTGCTGCATTATTTGGACAAAATAATGCCATGAGGCCTTCGAAGCAGTTAAACGCTTCTTACTGTCTCCTCCCACGCTAATGCCTCCTAAACCGGATCACCCTCTAATCCTGTATTCACGAGCTACGAATGTCTCATTAGCCTACATGTTGGCTCAAGAAGATGATGATAAACAAGAACGTGTAGTCTACTTTATTAGCCGAATGTTTCTCGATTATGAAATGCATTATACGCAGGCAGAAAGAGAATGCCTAGCCATAGTCTTCACCACAAAATGTTTAAGACATTACATGTTAAATCAATAAAGAAGGGTCATTGTAAAAACGAACCTTTTACGGACATTCCTCATGCAAGGGTACTTGTTTAAAAAAATGGATGTTTCATATCCTTAATGGGTGAATTTGAATTAACATTTATAATCCAAAAATTTGTTAAGAGACAAATCATTGTAGATTGGTTAGCCGACAACCCATTAGATGGAGGCAATCTGGTAGACCTTGAATTTCCCAACGAGTGCATATATTACATCGAAACCAGACCTCTCATCTCTGTATGTCCTTGGT
Source organism: Taxus chinensis (assembly GCA_019776745.2). NCBI lineage: Eukaryota > Viridiplantae > Streptophyta > Pinopsida > Cupressales > Taxaceae > Taxus > Taxus chinensis. The sequence goes on along the minus strand of CM034154.1, from coordinate 93,384,833 downwards.
ATACTGATATTATCAATTTTATCGTGGACCATACGTATCCAGAAGGTGCCACGACATAGGAAAGAAGATGGTTACACATTATCGCAGCTAAATATGTTATTATAGAACAAGTGCTCTATTGCAAAGCTTTCAATGGAATGCTTCTACGGTGTGTTGACATAGAAGAATCCAAAAATATTCTTTATGAATCTCACAGTGGAATATGTGGAGGCCATTTTGGTGGTCACGCCACCACTCACAAATTACATTTGATGGCCTATTTTTGGCCCACTCTCGAGCATTATGCAGTAAATTATCTCATATAATGGCACATCCTTTAAGAATGATGAGGTTCATGAGTTATGCAGTAAATTTAAAATAAACCATCATACAACCTCTCTTTATTACCCCCAAGCCAATGGGCAGGCCGAAGCATCAAACAAAACGTTGAAAGCTATTCTCCTCAAAACGGTCAAGGAGAACAAGCGAGATTGGCATTTAAAACTATATCCGGCCTTGTGGGCCCATTCGAACCTCAATAAGAACACCAACAGGAGCAATTCCTTTCTCGCTGGTATTCGGGGTAGATGCAGTTTCTCCCGCTTGAGGTTGAAATACCCAATCTCTGCATCTCATTACAAGGGATTCTGAATGAAGAAGCTTATAGGGAGGCACACCTCTCTCAACTAGAAAGCCTAGACGAGGCTAGGTTAAACGCCAAGTAGTGACATAGTAGCCTATGCTGACAGGATGTTGCTGGCAGTAACAAAAAAAAAATTCTAGATGAGTGAGAAATATATGAAGGAGATTTAGTTCTAAGACTAGACAGCCGGATCGATAAGAAAACCGGTGAAGGAAGAAAGTTCCAGCCCAAATGGTTGGGCCCATATCAAGTCATGAAAGAATACGGAAATAGTGCATATCTCTTATGCACACTAGAGGGTGAGGAATTCAATGAATCAGTCAATTCCTTGCATCTTAAACGGTTTTATGAATGAAGCATCAACACTATTTGTATAATTATATCTACATTACATATTCATTTAGTTAGGTTCACTTTGTTCACTCTTTTCATAAAATGTTGTGATCAAGGGACTTATTCTTAAGCAATTCATCACAAACTTCTGATAGTATTAGCAGGAGCATTCAAATCATACTTCTTCATCTTCATAACATCATCAATTATTTTAGAATCATTTCATCAATTAAAGCAAGATATGACAAAGTCTTAATGGTATCCATACCAAGGCCTGCATGCTTGTTTTCACTTTTGGTTTCTTCCTAGGATAGGTGTCTTGCCTATGGTCTGTTCTAGAAGCTTCATGGTGTCATATCTATCCGGTATATATATCTCTTTGGAAATGAGAACATTCTGAAATTTTTCTCAAGTAATTCAAATATAAATAAAACATAAAATTTTACTTTTACACATTTCCTTGCCCTACCAACCTTCAGTGTTGAGCTTGCGTCTCTTACTAATGATGTAGGGTTGGGAAAGGATGGAAATGCCTTTACTTTCCTATGCCTTGTCCATGGTGATAAGCCCATACTTCCTACTAGTAGCATGGGGCAAGGTGTAGGGGGTCCTATTGACAGTAAACATTGAAAGGTCATAAGCAAATAGTTCAAACAAACCTTTGAAATATTGAGTAAAAAACAAATGAATCAGATGTCCCAAAATTCCAAGAGAGTTAAAAACCCTGAAAACTAGATTTTGTCAACCAAGTGGTCATCTATGGATCTAAGTCTAGATAAACTGCAAAGCAAGTCACATTCTAAACTATGGAGTCACTTGAGTAGGATAGGTTTGTAGCATCCTAATTTGGTTCCACCAACTCTTTGTCTATATCTCATAATTACCATTTCAACACACCTCATAGCTTGTGCGCTTTCTAGCTATCAGTGGCGAGACCTCACATCTTACTAGTTGCGTGGAGTTAGGAGTGGGTCAAGTTCATATTCTCATCATACCAGCTCATCATCACATTTTATCAAAACATTATGAAGTACCGAAAAATTACTTATAGAAACTAAAGTTCAAGATCACATGGTGTCTACGTCATCGTACATCAGCATCATGAAATACAAAAAGAAAACATTTGTGACATTTTTTCTCCATTGCATACATTCTGAAAAGCATATAAAAACAAAAATTCTAATAAACATTCTAGTATACATGTGGAAATGAATCAAAAAAATTTAGGTACAAAGAGATCTAGATCCAAAAAGAGGGTATATATATAATCATGTTTTCATGTACAATGCCATCATGCACTAGGCATGGTCAAAACGCTCAATGAGCCTATAAAATACAAAATGCTCATATAAACAATCTAGTAAGAGTCACTACAAAAAGAGCCAAGTGGCCTCTCAATCCCTATGGGATCCCTCAAAAGGTGCACGACCACGTCTAGGACTCTTGCTACACTGGTGATTTGAATGCATCGAGAGCTTCCGGTCACGACCAGTAGGTGTCATCTCACTATGGGAATGAATCCTCCTCATCAAATGCTCGATTGTCCTATATCCAGCTACCTCTGTACGGAGAGAAGTCATAATCTTTGTTGCATGCCAGATAGAGGCAAAAACATCAGTATGCCTACCGGCTACTGAGGGCTCCCCCATGTCCACGGAAAGCTCAACATGAGTCTCCTCCAAGGGGGGAGGCAGGGTATCGGTACACACTCAGTTAATCAATTATCACCACTCATCAACAATTACTGCAAACAAAGGAGAAAACAAGTTAGAAAACAATCAAGGATAAAATCAAGAGTAAACAAAACAAAAGGAAATAAAAAACTAAGAAGAGTCTAACTAAAACAAATGTCAGGAGAAGAGTGACAACTCACTAGGATCGTCAGGCCTCCAAGAGGGATCTCTAGGATCTGCACCCACCACTTACACTACAACTAACTGGTGCCCCTCGCCCATGTCTTGGCCAATGTGATGGCCTGCAACAGACTCGACATCTGTACCTGAGTCCCGAGAGAGTAACTCCTCTAAAACCAGAGTCACCCTCTCTATGCTCCGCTCTGCCCTCTCGGCCTGTAGGATCTCCTGGGTGTAATGCCACTTAGGATCACTCTCATCCCCACCACCCATCTCACTGATCTCCATGTCCTCTGTCTCCTCCTTAGTCTCTCCCCTAGTGAACTCCTCAGAATTAGAGTCCACTTCAATGGACTCATCACTACTATGAGCGGGACCGGCAACAATTCAAATTTAGGGTGCCTGAGGAGCACAAGCTCTCCCTTGTGCGCGTACCACCCTCCTAGCTGCAATAGAAGTATTGAGCATAACAATAGTCCAACCCCAGCCTATAGGACCTCCCTGAGCCTCACGGATAGATCTATACACTGGCACCACCGGAGGAAGCATGTCACTATAGGGGATGCCAAATTGCTGTGGAACTTTGTCAAAGGGGTGTATCTCCAACTTCCTTTCCATGTCTATCAACTGGCTAGTGGTCTGGTAGGCAATTAGTGTAATGGTCTCCTCTCCCCATACCCCTGCCATGGCCTGATAAGGAGTTCCCTCTATGTCTGTAGTAGTTAGGGAAACCACTAGCTAGTGGGGTGCTCTGAGAACTGTCATCCCCATCCACCTCATTGCCCTGACAGCCCCAGGATCCTCCACTTCTACACCTCTCCCATATGGGATAATGTGCTCATACACCCAACTCATGACAAGAGTCAGATGGCTCAGTGACTGTCCCTATAAACAGACTACCCTATATAAGTCATGATAGGTAGTCCTAAGGATATCTACTCCCCAAGCGTAGACACATACATGGCCCTCAATCTGTGTAATAATGGGGGCCCAACAATATAAGAGGGTGTCCCCCTCCCTTATCCCCCAATCAGTCTAGATGCAATGATGCCCATAATGGCCTTGCAGAGCAAGGGAATGTCTAGCTCAATAATAGAACAGAACCTCATGCCCTTCTTCGAACCCATCGATACGACCACATATCCCATATAGGTGGCCCACTGAACCACCTGTGATCTAGATACAACAGTCTTAAGAGATAGCCACCGCCTAAGGATCACAATCTCCTATATATGGTAAACGTCCTCCAAGGTGATAGACCACTCACCCCTAACTCCTAGCAATCAGAAGGTGTTCCGATATGCATCCCAATAAGAGAACAAGTCACACAATATGTGACTGGTAGGTGCAACATGAGGAACTTGTGCAATCCTCCCTATGCCAGCCCTCTTGAGGGTATCCCACTCTGCCTGGGAGAGTGCCTCCAACACTGCCGAGAGCCAAATCACACTCTCCCTCTCTCGGCTCCATCTAATGTACTCCTCCTTCTTCTGCATACACCCAAAAACACGCAAAAAGGAGTAAGTTAGTATCAAAATTGCATTGGAAAAACTATTAAGAACATGCAAGAATGCTAAAAATGCAAAAAAAAGTTAAGTGTTGTTTTGACACTCTGTAATGGACCGCCACCCTGTGCAGGGTGGTGGTTCCATAACCGCCATCTTCTAAGGCGGCAGTCCCATAACCACTACCCTGCTCAGGGCGGCGGTCTTGCCCCATGATTTCAAATGGGTCATGTGCCCTAAAAATGCTCAAAAATGTAAAAATTGACCATTTCAACCAAAACAAAATCCTACCCATTAGGCGCCCCCCCTAAGTGACCCTATTAACACTAGCATTTCTAAAAATGACCCCCCAAGACAAAGATTTCGACATTTTAACATTTTGGGTGCAAAAATGGTAAATCAAGAAGAACTAACCTGAGATCTCATGGGTCGATGTTCCGCTCTTAGAGGCATGATCACTATCTCGACACAAACGTTTTGACTATACTCTTGTCAAAAACTGTCACCGTGGGTCCCAGAGGTCAAAAGCTATCAAATCAACACGCGCAAATGAATAGGAAAATGAGCCCGTTTTACATATATATAGTGTTTTGACTCATTTTCGAATGCCCCTTTCGCAGGTTTGGAGCGCCAACAGAGGTAAGTTCTTATACCCGTGCAAATGGTATGTCCTCATTTCATATTAATTTCTTATTTATTTTCTCGACTTATTTTATCTATCTGCACTTGAGTCCTCTTTTCATTTTGCAGGTAGAAGGAATTTTGATGGCATCATTTCAACACACGGGCGTGTCAGGTATAATTTCTAGCTTCCTGTTTTGGGACCGCCATACTCAAACCCACCATTTTAAGCCTCTTCATGGCTAAAATGCTTCTCCGAGGGGGCAATATGTACGTACCAAAAATTGTAATTACTGCACTGCTGAAATGATGTTACACATGCCCCAATGATGATACAGGTTGCCTCGCAAGGTGTTCAGGATCTAGAGAAGCTCGTGAAGTATATGTTAGCATCGCAAATGGTTTATCTAAGTTCCTTGTGATTTGTTTTATCCCTTTCCCCCCTTTTCTTGGCTTTTTGACCTTCAGTTATGAAACCGCAGCCCTATCAAGGTGGCGGTCTCGTGATCACCACCCTGCCAAGGCGGCGGTCCTGTAACCGCCGGCCTGCTCAAGGTGGTGGTCCTTCACACGTTCTCCAGCACATTCATTTGATCATGAATTGCATGAATTTTCAACTATTACCAGCTTTTCTCAACCGCCTTAGCTTGTATTTATGTTTTTGGTTCCTTGTAATAGTGTTTCTCCATTATTTAATGGCAAAAGAGTTCCATTCCAAGTTACCCTTTGGTGAATGGGAATTCTATAAATAGCTTTTTTGTTTTCAAACAAATGGCCCCTCACCTTATCAATTCTATTGTTTAGTCTTTCAGTTTCTTGTTTAGAATTCATTTGGTTTCATGTTTTGCATCCATGCTAGTTTTCTTCTGCTATTTAGAGGCCACTTGATCTTCTTTTTTTAGTTTCATTGTTGTTTAATACAATCAGTTAGAGTAAGGTAGTTTTATTTAAGTTTGGAATCCTTTAGAGTTAAAGGTTGTGTTCTTCACAGGAAGTAGTGTCTAGAATCTCTCGGTACACTTGTGTTATATTCTAACAATAGATCCCGCTAGGAATTGCATAAGCCAAGCTCTGTCACTTGCGCTATCCCTCTCCTACTTGCATTGTATTCGGTCTATACCCAAAGCTGCCATTGTTCAAGCACCTTGTTTTGTTGATGCTAGCATATACACTCTTTTCTGGACTCACGTGAACACGAAGGAATGAGGAGATCACACTGAGGGGAAAAAATCACACACGACTGGATTCACCACTTTTTTGCAAATGCCAGGTTTGAGTTGTCAAAAGTTATAGTTAAAACATATCAAATAGAGTAGTGAATTATTTCATTTCAGTTAAATTCACTTTCGATATTACCGGGGAAGTTGTGGGGATTGATAGTTTCCAAGAAACTATGATTCATTCCTCACTTCTGAGGTAGGATCGAGAGTCTTTCAATTTAAGTTAATCAGTTATCTAGCTATTTATGTTAAAATCACAACTGCACATGCAAGTAGCTATACTAGGCTACCTTGCTTGTTTTAATTTTTTTATTAGACTAGTTGTCATTTTTTGAATATATTAAATGGTTGTTCTTTTAATTCTGTTAAATATTCTATCAAAAATTCAAAAATAGAGGAATATATGTATGCTGTAAATATATCTTGCATAATCAGTTTACTTTGCTTTAGTTATAATTGTATCGTCTTTTGCATGAAAATCCTGGGACCTAGAGAGTCCAGGGAATACATTTATGAGCCAATCGTGCCTCAACCAAATCTTCCCGCAGCACTAGCTAACATAGAACAAAATCTCAAAATTCAAGTCTTCCAAACAACATCAGACCTATAAGAAGTTAGCACACGGCTAAGAGTATTAAACATAGCAGCCAATCAAGCTAAGGATTTCTAGACTAAACCAAAGAATCATCCATAAAGCCCTAGAGAATCCACTACACATTTTACCACGATTTTCATGACCTTGTTAGGAAATATATACGAAGCACCCATAGGTCAGTTTCCACATATTTAGCAACCTATAGATAGGATCTCAGTTGAGCGCAATATTGATTGGAGCCTTCGAGTAGCTATCCTATTCCAAATGATCCATCACACCTATCCAGGGTTAGGAGGGCCTTCTTTGCCTTAGATTCACATATCCCATTATTGCGTGTTGAAGACATAAGGTTACCCAAACTAGTCTATCTGTAGCCTGTATATTCCATCCCCATCGGCTGTCTCGGCATGACCTCGGGAGGTTGGGTGCGAGGAAGAGTTACTTGTAGATTCTCATGCTCGCATGTCATTTTTCCATCGTACATACAACATGTTACCCCAGGAGAGGGGGAGGCACAGGAGTTTCTTGCAGCAGAACCATGACCAGCTGCACCAGCTAATCCTACGTGGATGCCAAGAGATCCAAGTATGTAGATACTCCTCTCTCGACTTTGTTATCTAGAATTGTTAGTAAACTACGCATTGTACTTATTTTTTATTTTTAAATTTTTTCTAACTCGTTGTTTTCTTTGTTTTGCAGTCACTACTGACGGCTGATGAGATCTTATTCGCTAGGTTTGTGTTGAAACTTTGCTGATCCCTATGGGGAAGACTCATGTGGAGTTTTTTTTAGGATAGCCATTGCAAGATGGACAACACATTGACATGTTTGTGCCTCTTTGGAAGGCCGTAGAGTTCTTGAATTCTCATAACACAAATATTTCCGCATATGAGATGGCAGAGAGGTTAGTGAGGCGGAGCCACTCACGTAGCAAGGTAGTGATTAGTGGTTATTATCACGGACACTCTCACCACTCGATGCATTCACGACATCGTAGCCATAGAGCTGTAGCCGTGCACCATCTCAGGGATCCCCCAGAGAGGGATAGGCCATTGAGACTTTATTTCTTTGACGGAATTTTGTGAGGCATATATATATGATGTTTTTGGATTTTCATGCTCATTACAAGTGTTTTGACCACACATAGTGTGTGATGGAATTGTATACAAAATTTATTTAGTATGAGATATATATCGATATCTCTTTTTTATTATGTTATCCTTTACATCAGGGTTGACTCCATTTATGGTTTGCTTCACATGTGTACTCCTAGATGTTTAGAATCTACAATTTTATATGATTTTCAGAATGCATGTAGTGGATAATGATATGTTGATAGAATGATTTTTATTTTTTTGTTTTGTAATACTGATATGTGATGATTATGAAATCACAATGTAATGTTAAACTTTAGTTTTTCAAGCACTGTTTGGTACTTCTTTTCATGTTGGAAATATGTGATGAATAATGATATGATAATAAAATGAATTCATTCCACTCCCAACCCCATACAACCAGTAAGATGTGATGGCTCAACACTGAGAGCTATAAGGGATGCAAATTGTATGACTTTAATAGATGGAAACAGTGAGAGAAGGACAATATTTTGACACAAACCCAATTAGGGACCTATAACCTAACTCTACACATAGTTTACCACATAGCCTAGAATGTGATTTTATTACAATTTTATCTAGACTAAGACCCATAGATGGCCTCTTGATTAAAAAAATATGGTTACTAAGGTTTAAACTCTCTTAGAACGTATACATCTAATTCACTTTTCTTGGGATTTTAAAATTTTCAAAGAACTTTTTATTAAATGAAATCACTTTCAGTTTACTAATTTATTTATAGATACCCCTACCCCTTGCCCCATACTATTAGTAGGAAGCATGGGCTCATCACTAAGGACAAGTCATAGGTGACTAAAGGCACTTCCATCCTTTCCCAATCTCGCGCCACTAGTAAGAGGTGCAGGCTCAACACCGAAGGTTGGTAGGGAAAGGGAGTGTGTAAATAAATTTTTTTAATTGATTTTGACTTGTGATATATACCCCTTTTTTAATTTTAATATTATAAGTTGTACTTATGGGAAGGATATCTTGTCCCTAACCTCAACCCCATGCAACCAGTAAGATGCGAGGACTCAACGCCAAAGGTTGAGATAAGTGAACAAGCAACCCAAGTAAAAATGTTTAGAATGCTTTTGCTACCAAATATGTTTTTCTGGGGGAAGATATGACATAATGAATCTTCTAGAATAGACTATGGGCAAAGACACCTATGCTTAGAAGGAAGCTATAAGCAAAAATAAGTATATAAGCCTTGGTAGGATTAATGTCAAAATCTTGTCTTGTATTGTTGAATTGATGAAATGAATCAGAAATGGTTGATGACAATATTATGAATGTTTGAAGAGATGTGATTTAAATGATTGCTAATGTTTTAAAAAAATTGAAAGTTTCTTGAAAATGAGTTCCTTGATTACAAATTTCACAGAATGAGGTAGCAGATGATAATGCAATGTGAATGCAATAGTGTACCTGTGGAAATGAAGATGAATTATGCATAGTAACGTTTCAGGTGAAGTGAATTGATAGATTCTCCATATTTCTCACCCTCTAGAGTACACAAGTGATATTCCCCATTTTTTTAGTCCTCCCTGAATCAATATGGGCCCAACCACTTGGGCCCGAACTTCCTTCGCTGGTTTTCTTCACTATCTGACTGTTAATTCTTAATACCAAATATCCAACGAATATATCATGTTCATATACTTTCTTATTGTACTGGCAGTACATCTAGTTAGCGTAAGATCTAGGATGTACCTCATCTCTGAGTCAAGCTTCATTAAGGGTTTTCATCTCAATGAGCCATGCCTCATGATAACCTTCTTCTACTAAAATTCCTTGTAATGATATATGTATACTGGGTATCTCAACTTCAAGCGGTAAGACCACTTCTGAACCGAACACTAAATAATATGGGGTTTCCCCCGTCGACATTCTTACTGACGTTCTATAGGCCCACAAGGCCGGAAATAGCTTTAGGTGCCAATCATGCTTGTTCTCCTTAACATTTTTTAGGAGGATGGATTTAAACATCTTATTAGTTTCCTCATCCTATCCATTGGCTTGAGGATAGTATAGAGAGGCTGTGTGATGATTTATCTAGAACTTCTCACACAATTCACGCACCTCTTCATTTTTAAATCACGTGTCATCATCATAGATAATGATCTATGGGACCCTGTACCTACAGATGATCTGGTTGAATATGAACTTTGAAATTATAGATCCCGATACAATGGTAAGAGGCATGGCCTCAACCCACTTCATGAAATATTACGTGGTCGTGATTATAAAATTTTGGTCATCCGTAGATGAGGGAGATAATTTCCCTATCAAATCTAAACCCCACATGGAAAAGGGCCAGGGTGTTACAATCAGATGTAGATCTTGGTTCGGAATGTGGATATCATGAGAGAATTTTTGGCATTTATGGCATTTGCACACATATTCTACTGTGTCGTGTTCTAGGGTGGGCCAGAAATAGCCCATCCGGTGTATCTTTTTAGCAGTTACATGTCCTCCGAAATGACCACCATAGACCTCGATGTGGACTCCATATAGGATCTTTTCATATTCTTCCTCATCAACACACCTAAGTAGCTTTCCATTGAAAGATCTGCAATAGAGCACTTGTTCTATAATGACGTACTTGGCAGCTATGACGATTTGCCATCTTCTCTATTGTGATGTTGCTCCCTCAGGGTAGGTATGGTCCATAATAAAATTGACAATTTCTAAATACCATGGACACATAGCAATGAGAGGTCTGATCTCTACATAGTATATGCACTCATCGGGGAAACTCAGGTCTACTAACTCTCCACCATCTAACAGGTTTTCTACCAACCAATCAGCAATGATTTTTCCTTTAACAAACTTCTGGTTGACATAAGTTAACTCGAATTCTTCCATTAAGGTTATGAAGCATAAAAATTTCTTAGACATCAAACCTTTTCTCAGGAATGCCCGAAGATAGTTTGTTTTAACAATAACCCATGTTTCTTAGTTAATCATGTAATTTATTAACCGTTTTGTTGCAAATACTATAATGAGGGATTTTTTTCCACCTATGTATAGTGCATCTTATAGTCTAGTAACATTCAACTGATGAAGTAAATTACATGTTCATGTTTGTCATCGTCTTCTTATGCTAGCATGTAGGCTAACGAGATGTCTGTAGCCCATGAATATATAATAAGAGGGTGATTTGACTTAGGAGGCATGAGTGTGGGAGGTGATAAAAGGATTCATTTCCTGATTTAAATGCCTCATGAAATTCATCTATCCATATGTTACAACAATCCCTCTTTAGCAAATTGATTATCAAATGAATAACAAAGGTTAAATCATGAATAAACCTTCGGATTGCACCAAGTTTTCCGATAAAGGACCAAATGCCTGATTCATCTAATGGAGGGATCATTTCTAGAACTAATTAGATTTTTTTTGAATCCAAATCAATCCCTCGTGAAGAGATGATGTATCCTAGTAACTTCCCCCTGTCACACCAAATACATATTTTTTTAGAATCAATGTAACACTGTATTTAATGAGATGAGAGAGGATGATGCAAAGCACCTCAAGTTGATCACAACACTTTCTAGCCTTAGCCATAAGGTCCTCAACATATGACTCCATGATCTTATGAATGAGATCATGGAATAGTTAAGTCATCACCCATTAGTAAGTGGCACTAGCATTCTTGAGATTGAATGAGATGACTGCATAACAATAAGTTCCCTAAGGAGGAATAAATGTCATATTTTTTTGATCTTCCTTAGAGATCCTAATTTGATTGTACCTGGAGAAACCATCCATAAGAGACAACAACTCATAATCAGTTTTTGTGTCAATGATAACATCAATGGATGGTAGTAGAAAATCATCTTTGGGACATGCTTTGTTTATATCCCAAAAGTCAATACAGATTTGAATTTTTTCATTCTTTTTAAGAACGGGGACAATGGTAGATACCCACATTGAGTAATCGATAGGTTTGATGAACCCCACCTATAGGAATTTCATAACTTCCTCTTTAACCATTAGCACCACCTTTAGTTTCATAGGCCTATATTTTTTTTTGATGGTCTTGGCATTGGATTTTTTCACAAGGTTTTAAATTGCAACATGTGGAGCAATTCCCACCTTTTCTTTATAACTAAACATGAAGGCTTTAAATTTTTATTTAAACAATATTTATGTGTATTTATATCTCTTCAGGAGTCAGTGAAGAACCTAACTTCAAAATTTTTGGGTCCTCCTCCATCCTGATGTTGATGTCAATCATCCCCTCGATCAAAGAGGCATTACCCTCTTCGAACGGAGGTGGGGCGGAAGGTAGTTCTAATTATCCTTCCTCTTATATCTCAAAAGTCTCAAGGCATTCTAAGGAGGAAGGGTCATGTTATCCAAAATTCACCCCTCAGGGTAATTTTGATAACATGCATCAAATTATTCAATCTCAGGAAAGTATATTGATTCAAGGAAAAAAATGTGTTTGTGGGGTCCCCTCGGGTTCTTTCTAACTCTCCTGTCCAAGAAGAAAACCCAGAAAGTTTTAAAAATGTGAAAAATTTGCAAAAACCCGGCTTGGAGCAAAACAAATGAGGAAATTGGCTAAGTCCTAGTCCAGGCGGTCCTTGGGACAGTTGGAACATCGGGCGCAAATCAGCTGAAAAGCCTCCAGGCGGTCCACGCAGCAATTGGGACATCTGGGCCGTAGGTATGCGCGGGATGCGAAAAGGTGAACCGGCTGAAAGTAAGGGAAAAAATTGCCTAAGTCTTTGTTTCACATAGTTGGGACACCTGGGACAAAAGTATGTGGAGGACACGAACCGGATGAAAAGCTGAAAGGCAGTCCATTTCGGGCAGGCTGGAAATATTTGTCCCAGTCAGTCTGGGACAATTGGGACAAAAGTACGTGGAGGACACGAACTGGCCAGTTCGGCCGAAACAGAGGACTTTCATTTGGGACATCCGAGCCAAAAGTACGCGAGGGAGGCGAAAAGCTGAAAGATCCGAGAGCGAATGGAAATGTGCCACGTGTCTTCGCCTCAAAGAGGGACAGGGAAGCCCGAATCGGGCGGATCGGAGAAATTTTTCCCAGACGGTTTGGGACATTCAGGCCAAAAATACACGAGGGACACAAAGACCTAGAAAATCCGCCAACGAATCAGAATGTGACGCGTGTCACAAGGGGAGGCACAATAAAAATTTTGACTAAGTGTTTTTGGGCCCAAAAGTTCATAGGGCGAGGTTTGAAGGGTCGGCTTGAGCCAATAGACATAGGACACGTGTCCTAAGGCGGGGGAAGTGCGGAGCTCGGGGAGGACTTAGAAAATTTAGCAAAAGTTTTGGCCAAAAAACTAAAAGGTAAAGGTTTTCCCCGCGCCCCTGTCAACGAACCAAATGATGACATATGTCCCAAGCGGCGGGGCATGGGGGGAAAATGATTTTTTTTCCAAAGTGTAAGAAAAGTCAAAATTTTCAAAGGAAAGCCCACGGAAAGGTGGAGGAGAGAGAATTTCTCAGTGAATCAAAGCCTAACATGTGTCATCCAAGTGGTAGAGCGCGGGAAAAATTCAAGTGTTTTCCCGCCGATCCGTTTTTGGGCCGTTTTGCCCTAAATCTTCAGATCACCATATCTTTCGATCCAGAGCTCAGATTTGCACGTTCTTTATATCAATGGAAAGATGGTTAAATTCTCTACATGATTCCAGGGTCAATCTTGCATTTTGGTTTAGTTTGGAGAGAGAAAATAAAGAAACGTATCTGGCGCGTGGTTATGGCCAGAACTGACGTTTCAACAACCAGTTTTAATGCACATGGGTCGCATTCTTCTTCAACATGGCCAGAACTGACGTTTCAACGACCAAATTTAATGCAAAATATAGTCTGCTACTCTTACCAGGGTTCTCACCCACCGCCATAATGAGATAAATGAAATGCGACCAAGAAGTGGTTGGGGTAGATCTGACTTTCCTCTCTCTTCCCTCTCTCATTCTTCCTATATATTGTAAGGAGGGGCTTCTTTCAAAGGTGGTTGTTCATCTTTTCGGCTCTGCCCTCCCTTCTTTTCTTCTCTAGGGTTGAAAATGGAGTTTGAACCTCCTCCCTTGCTCTGTAATGGCGTTTTTGCCTTTTACTATTGAAATGATGTTCTGTGTAAACTTCTGAAGCAAAAAAAAAAGTGTTTTGTGATGCATCTATCCATCCTTTCTCGTTTTTTTCTTGTTTTCTTCTTGCCTCTCTTCATTGCAGGTATTTGTGCACGTTGAATGTTCATTGCAGGTTTGGAGTTGTGTTCATGGAGTTTTGGGACATTTTCTGTGTGAAATCTATCCTTGGGCCTGTGATGCATCTGTCCATCCTTCCCATTGCTCACCTCTCTTTGTTCCATGATAGTTTTGATAGATGTTCAACATTCTCCTTCTCTGGTGTATCACCGTTTTAGTGTAGGCTTTTGTTGTTTTTCCCTTTTCTCTCTCTCTCTCTCTGTCTCCTTGGCATGGTTAGATTAGGATTAGATTAGCTTTCCTGCACTGGAATAGCTTGTGGCAGGTAGTTTAGGAGCAGAAACCAGCCTTCTCTGGAGATTCCTTTCTCATTCTTGCAGGTCCCACACCTGGAGAAAGGATTCAATGTTGTGCAATCACACTGGATGCCTGAATGATCAAACTAGAAATCTGATCAACATCCAGGGGTGCTATGATTTTGTGTCAACAGTTTTGGCATGCTCGATGGGACACTGAGGTTAGATTATTTCATCTTCCAGAGGTGTCTCATTATCAACAGCAAATTTTAAGCCACTGTGCACCTGCATCAACAGTTTTGGCATGCCCGGTGGGATCTAGAGGTCTTCCACTTCATCTTTTGTAGGTTGGTGTGTTCCTATGAATATTTCAGCCTTTGGAGGCACTTGCAAACACATCTAGCGACTCCATCTGATCAGCAACCCATTTCTGAAATTATAGACCCGTTTTCCATCCATTTCCATCCTTCTTTCCATCCCTTTCATTCTTTTCCATTCCATGAAGTTGTGCAATCACGAATTCATTTCCATCATGGAATTCACATCAACAAAAATAGTATATTCCACCTCCAACATGTTTTTTAAATCCTCCAAATCAACATTTTGAGTAGATTCAAGATTAGTATGCATACCCATATGAGCAGCAATGCCAAAATATTTTTGGCTATGGAGCTTTCCAAGAGCAAGAGTATGCATATAATGAATAAAATCAGATGCAAGATGCTGGTCTGTTGGAGAAAATCCAAAAGATGGAGGTAAAGATGGTGCAGTCCAGAGCAACAGCTCAAATGAGATCTTTTAGAATTGGCTGCAGGACTCCTTCTCCATGGGGAGGCCCTTTTCCAAGACACTTCAGCCCTCAAGAGAAGCTGGACTTCATGATGAAGATGCTGCCCCAACTTGCACAATGGACAGCAGAAATAGAGGCATATGACACTTGAGTGTTGAACAACCTTGTCAATGGGTAAGTTCTACACCATCATCATAGTTTTTCTCTTTCCTCATTACTCAAGCTAGCACCATCTCATTTGGAATGTGCAAATTCTAAACTCTCCATCTGATGTCCCAAGTGTTGAATCCATTTCTCCACCCCCTAGTCTTCCACCACACCTCGATTCTTCTTTCCTTTTTCCTTCCAGACAGTCATCCCCTCCACAAGAGCTAACAGAAATACCCCCTCCTCCAAAGAAACAAGAGCTTCTACCTCCACCACCACAAAAAATTTCCAAGCCATTTGAGTTATAATCCACTTCTCCTCTTGCATTCCCAATTCCATGTGGGGAAGAAGAAATTGCAAAAATTAGCCATGAAGGACAGCAAGAAGAGGAGCCCAGATAGAAAAGAAATGACAGACAACTTGAGGGTTTGGGCTACTTAAACTTGGGATGACAAAAATCCCCTTGATGGTTAAACCTACAGAAGAGGCTGAGGTTGGAGTTGGAGAACAAATGGTGGTCAGGACTAATTTTGTTGCAGCAGAAGAAGAAGATCTTACAGTCCCAACTTGTCCTCTAGAGTAGCAGATTTAAGAGTTTGACTTGACAAAATTCATGCTAGAAGGAAGAGTTAAATCAAGAGCAAGAATTGTCTTCAAACATTGGAGGAAGGAAAAGCTGCTCCAGATCCAGCAGAAGAGGAGCACATTCTAGTTGTGGAGGAGAAAAGTGCAGATCCAAGGGCTTTGAGCACAAAGCATGCTACAGGAGAACCTTCAGTTCTTCTTTCTAGCTTCACCTCTCTCAAGTTCTAGTACTGAAGAGGAGTTTGATCTCTCAAACTCAATGTTGGAGGGTGAGAGAAACCATGGTGGTTAGGTTACAGATCAAAAGAGACACCATGGAGGAAGTGGAGCATTTACAGCAGGACAGCTATGAGGCAATTTACTCTCTCAGATTTGGAGGAATGTTTTGATGGAGAAGAGCCGGTTGAGTTTCCACCATTCTCTCTTTCATAATCCACATTCCAAACACTTGAGTCTACTATCATGAAGGAGAACATTCATTTGCAGCAGCCTGCATCTTATAGCAGCTCTTTGGAACCAAGATTGGAAAATTTTTAATCTTTCATGTCCTTCATTGGAGGAAGAGAAAGGACAGAGGGATTTCTACCATTTCTTCCACACCATCCATTCAAGAGGGTATACAAGAAGACTCCATTTTTGGAGTTGAAAATAAGAGCTATGGGCATATCAAATGGATCATACCTTGCCCAATCAGGTATTTGGCTTCATTGGAGCCAAAGGAGAAGCCACAACCAGTCATGCTTGCTTTTGAGCATGAGGGTGAGCTACAAAGTACCAAGGATCAGCTGTCATACCTCTTCAATCCAAATGTAGAGCAACTAAAAGAGGTATTGAATTTGCCTTCAGCTGATACCTTGATGATTTGGGTGGAAGACCAGCTTCTGGTTGATTTTCCATCTCATCCTAATCAGCCATGATCAATGCTCTAAATCAATTGCATGGCTGCCACTTTTGAGAAAGGGAAGCTATTTCTCACAACCAATTGCAGGGTTTGTTTAGCTTGCCTTTGCTTCCATTAGAATAGAGTAGGTAGGTTTGATTTCAGTAGAAGAAGTGCTTATGCACACTCTGCATGTTCCATTTGGAGCATGTATGATTTTGAGTTCTGTACATAGTTTTTGTGGTGCTGGTTTTGCTCTTGCACAGTTCGTTTTGGTGGCATTTTGGTGAGAACAACTCCATGTCCATTTCAGTGGGTTTCAAGTGGCTTAGAGGGGAGGTTCTCAAAGTTTAGATCAGTTTACAGGCTACTACTCATGACTCCAATCCCAATGGATTGCTTCAGGCTACTAATCATTCATCTAGCAGGCAGATGACCCCGCTGAGTCGTCAAAACTGTTATCCACAATTCACCCCCAAGGGTAATTTTGATAACATGCATCAGATTGTTTAGTCTCAAGCAAGTAGAATGATTCAAGGCCTGAAATCATGTTTTTTGGGGTCCCCTCAGCTTCTCTCTAACTCTCCCATACAAGAAGAAATCCCAACAGGTTTTAGAAAATGTGAAAAATTTTGCAAAAACCAAGCTTGGGGCAGAAATAAATCATGAAAATCGGCTAAGTCCTAGTCCAGGCGAGTCCTTGGGATAGTTGGGACGTCGGGGTATGAACCGGTCTGAAAATCCTCCAGGCGGTCCACATAGCAGCACTTGGGACAATCTGGGACATCGTAGGTACGCGCGGGGCGCAAAAAGGTCCGAAACAGGCCGAAAGCAAGGGAAAAAATTTCCTAAGTCTTTGTTTCGCACAGTTGGGACACCTGGGACAAAAGTACGCGGAGGACGCGAACCGGCCGAAAAGCTGAAACGTAGTCCATTTCGGGCGGGTTGGAAATATTTGTCCTAGTCAGTCCGGGACAGTTGGGACAAAATTACGTGGAGGACGCAAACCGGCCGGTTCAGCTGAAACAGAGGACTTTTGTTTGGGACATCTGGGCCAAAAGTACACGTGGGACGCGAAAAGCCGAAAGAGCCGAGAGCCAATCGAAATGTGCCACGTGTCTTCGCTTCAAAGAGGGACAGGGAAGCCCGAATCGGGCGGATCGGAGAAATTTATCCCAGACGGTTTGAGACATCCCAGCCAAAAATATGCGAGGGATGCGAAGACCCAGAAAAATCTGCCAATGAATCAGAATGTGATGCGTGTCACAAGGGGAGGCGCAATAAAAAAATTTCGACTAAGTGTTTTTTGGGCCCAAAAGTTCAAAGGGCGAGGTTTGAAGGGTCGGCCCGAGCCTATAGGCACATAGGACACGTGTCCTAAGGTAGGGGAAGTGTGGAGCTCAGGGAGGACTTAGAAAATTTGGCAAAAGTTTTGGCCAAAAAGACTAAAAGGTAAAAGTTTTCCCCGTGCACCCCTGTCAACCAACCAGATCACGCCACATGTCCCAAGTGGCGGGGGTGCGGGGAAAAAAATGAAAAGTTTCCCAAAGTGTATAGAAAAGTCCAAATTTTCAAAGGGAAACCCACGGAGAGGTGGAGGAGAGAGAATTACTCAGCCAATTAAAGTTCCTGACACGTGTCATCCAAGTGGCAAAGTGCGGGAAAATTTCAAAATCCGTTTTCCCGCCGATCCGTATTTTGGGCTGTTTTGCCCTAAATCTTCAAATCGCCATAACTTTCGATCCAGAGCTCAGAATTTTCACGTTCTTTATATCAATGGAAAGCTGGAAAAATTCTATACACGATTCCAAGGTCAATATTGACATTTTGGTTCAGTTTGGAGAGAGAAAATAAAGAAACGTCTCTGGCATGTGTGGTAATGACCAGAAGCTGACGTTTCAACAACCAGTTTTAATGCACATGGGTCGCATTCTCCTTCAACATGACAAGAAGTGACGTTTCAATGACCAATTGATTTAATGCACACGGGTCACATATCTTCTTCAGCAGGGCTCAGAACTTATGGTTCTCAACCACCGCCATTTTGAGATGAATGAAATGCGTTTTGGTTAAGTGGTTGTATTGGTAGATCACGACTTTCCTCATGTCTTCTCTCTTCTGGGCTCATTCTTCCTATGCATTGTAAAAAGCCAAATTTGGCTTCATTATAACAAGGTGGTTGTTCATCTTTTCTGGCTCTTCCCTCCCTTCTTTTCTTCTCTAGGGTTGAAAATGGAGTTTGAACCTCCTCCCTTGCTCTGTAATGGCATTTTTTGCCTTCTACTATTGAAATGATGTTCTGTGCAAACTTCTGAAGCAACAAAAAACGTGTTTTTTGTGATGCATCTATCCATCCTTGCTCGTTTTTTGCATTTGTTTTCTTCTTTCCTCTCTTCATTGCAGGTATTTGTGCACGTTTGAATGTTCATTACAGGTTTGGAGCTGTGTTCATGGAGTTTTTGGGACATTTTCTGTGTGAAATCTATCCTTGGGCCTGTGATACATCTGTCCATCCTTCCCATTGCTCACCTCTCTTTGTTCCATGGCAGTTTTGATATATGTTCAACATTCTCCTTCTCTGGTGTATCACCGTTTTAGTGTAGGCTTTTGCTGTTTTTCCCTTCTCTCTCTCTCTCTCTGTCTCCTTGGCATGGTTAGATTAGGTTTAGATTAGCTTGCCTACACTGGAATAGCT
Organism: Taxus chinensis; assembly: GCA_019776745.2. NCBI lineage: Eukaryota > Viridiplantae > Streptophyta > Pinopsida > Cupressales > Taxaceae > Taxus > Taxus chinensis. The sequence goes on along the minus strand of CM034154.1, from coordinate 93,365,382 downwards.
TGTGGTAGGTAGTTTAGGAGCAGGAACCAGCCTTCTCTGGAGATTCCTTTCTCATTCTTGCAGGTCCCACACCTGGAGAAAGGATTCAATGTTGTGCAATCACACTGGATGCCTGAATGTTCAAACTAGAAATTTGATCAACATCTAGGGGTGCTGTGATTTTACATCAACAGATCCATCATGTGATCTCCGAAATAGGAGGAGGAGTGAGGAATGAGAGAAAATCCTCTTTTACGATGTGTGGGATGTAAATCCATATAAACGTTAAGGTACCCTAAGATAGATTCATCGTTCTCTACATAATCTAGGGTAGCAGGCTCATTCTCAGCCTCAACATATGCCAAGACTAGATTCATTGGTATTTTGTGAACTAAGGGCTCAGTGTGAATTGACACTAAGAAGTTGGTATCTTCTAACTCTTTGATCAGACATAAGTGGGAAGAAGAAGTAGCTATCGAATCATCAAGAAGGTTTTTATCACGTGGAATGGCTTTGATTGAAATGAAGTCAAAACATTTTTCTTAAATTGAGTACAACAACTTTATAGAGAGGTAGGTGTTTTTCCATAGTCTCCTATTTCTTTGAAACATGATTAGAAACTAGCTACGAATCACCTAAAAATCTAATGTTACAAGCACCAATCCTTCTGGATACTATGAGACCAAGAACGATAGCCTTATATTATGCACCATTGTTTGTACATTTGAAATCCATCTTGAAGGAAAAATGTATGACCTTCCTGTCGGGAGAAGTGATAATCACACCTACCCCAGTGGTAAAGTAATATTTATCTCTATCAAAATTAAGAGTCCAAAATTTTCTTGGGAATACTGAAGTTAAATTGATCTTTGCATCTCCTTCCCTTGCTTTTGAGACTTTAACCATGTGAAATTCTTTGACAGAAAGAGAGTCAAGTCCCAAATCATGTCCTATGCCCATGGATTCAAATGAAAGGAGAATGAGTAAATCATTCTCCAACATCTTGATAATCTTCACCATGGTTTTTGTTGATACCGTCTCTATGATAATAGTTTCATCATTGATCACCAAAATTCCTTTGATCAAGCCGATAGTTTCTAATTCCATTGTCAGAATTAGTTTTGTCTCTGGTGTTGAACTTGTTGGTTTGTTTAATTAGTTTACAGGGATTTCAAACTCAGCATGCACCCTAGGTTTACATTCTTACTTCCTGAAATAATGTAGAAGGGATCACCTTCATGCGATGTATCCAAGAACGACCAATAATCATGTTATAGTTGGTTTCCTGATCTATAATATAAAAATTTGTAGGAATCATCTTGGGCCTCAGGGTAAATAGTAGCACTATGGTTCCTATCGATGTTTCCTTGAGGCTATCGTACCCTCTCAACATATTTATTGTCGAAGAACAATTGGTTTCTCCATATCCTAAATTATGGAGAAAATAAAAGGGGACAATGTTGACTGCTACTCTATCATCGATCATCACATGTTTTACATAGTTATTGTAAATCTGAACTTGTAGATATAGAGCTGGATCACCTCTACGTGCCAACTCAACATCTGTGGGCATATTAATGATGTCAAACACAAATCCAACATCTCTTTCTTTCTACCTAGGAGGATAAACATCAAAGTCTATATGATTTATTTGTGCTTCCAGAGGAGTAGTGACATTGATCAAATGTCCAAGACCCAATGAGTAGGGGAATTATTTAACAAATCCAAGAAGGGGATGTGAGAAAAGGTCTTTGTCAGATCATTGATCAATTCATAACCCCCCACCAGATTTAAAAGCATTTGATGAATATCATCTGATAAAGATGGGTGAATAAGAATGGGTTGCGAAGAGTAGTATCAAGTTCGATTAGCAAAGTTTATTCAGGGTTCAGTTTCTAATTCTAATAGACCCACTATCTTAGTTTATCAACAACCATCAAACGAAGGTTCTATCAGTGGGTTTATCAAAGTAAAATCTTCATATCATTGTTTCCCACCGGGATACCCTTATTTGAGTCGTTGGGGTCCAACTTATCATTGTTGGGACGCATTGGAAGGGGATTGTTAAAGATCCTGAGTGACGTGTTCTGAAGGGGATATAGGCCCCATGCAGTATTCTAAGTTAGCACTATAGGATTTACCAAAAACATATTGAAAAAGAGTTTCCTTTCATCCTCTGGTAAGCATTATAATAACTTGTTACAGTCTCATCATGTTCTAACATCATGCCCTCAAACCCTATGAAAACCACAATATAGGCCAAGATCATAATCCCGAGGTGTTCGGTTTTTTATTTTTTTAGGCTTGTAGTTCTGACTGTTATTATTCAACTGCGGGTTATTGTAATTGAATTTCAGAGGTTGTTGTCCTTCATTTTGATATTGGTTTTGATACCCATTTGGGTACTAGGTAGGGCCTTAGGATTGAATTTTTTTTTTTTGTTGTTAGGGTGGAGGATGATTGAAGTCCACCACGTTGATCGAATGGGAAATTTTTTTATTCCTCTGATTGTTACCATTCATTTTCATGTTAACGTTATGTGTACTTGAAGTATTAAAAACATTTGATTTCTTTGATTGGTCTGTAACACCATGATTTTTGTTGAGGACCTTTGGTCCTTGGTTGTTGTTTATGTTGTTGGGGTAGCTTGAATTTCCCTGACTAGGACTAATCAATCTCCCATTTTAACCATAGTTCTTGCGACCACTATCTATTGCTACTTTATCTATATGGAGAGCACCCTCTATCACCTCTTCACCGCTCCTAAGTGGGAAATTTTGGACTTCCTCCTTCATTTCCAGGTTACGAGAGTGAAGGAACACATCGTAAGATTTGTCTAATCCATATTGAGAGCACTTGTGGAAAATTAGAGGACTTGTCACCATCTTTAGATGAAATGCACAACAGACTCAGTGTGCTCTTGTTTTGTGTGTAGGAACTTCCTGAGTCATATTCTTAGCAACTTGTTCTTGTCAAAAAAATTGATGAATTCAGATATGAGTTATTTAAACGAATGTATCGAAGCCTTAGTTATCCCATAAAAAATTGAGTGAAATAAATTCTAAAGTATTAGGAAATATATTTGTTATGACTGCATTCCATGGGAGTAGATCTCGAATGGTAGTGGCTTATGCCTTGATATGTGCATTTGGATCTCCCTCCCCTTTGAATTTTGGAAGGTCTGGAAGAGGTATTAAGAGCATAACACTCCATATGGTGAAGTATAATGTATATTTAAGATATTTAGAGTAGGTCCCCACCACATAAGACTCGACCATGGATGGCTCTTATTGGGGAGGTTGAGGTGGAATGGGTTATTGATATGATGCAGCATAAATATGTGTGGAAGAGTATGGAATTCCATATGGCTGACCATATGGATTAGGGAAAGAGTAAATTTCTCCCTGTGGTGATTTATAATACATTTTTACATAAGGGGGAACATTACTCTAGTATGGATTTGGAGGCACAAAGCCAAGGAATGTTGCATTTCCAGTTGAGATGGTGTTTTAGAATGCACTTCTAGTTGGTGCCTATTATGGGTATTTGTACATAGCATGAGGGGGAATACCTAAGGTGTTTGACCCAGTAAAGAGATCCCTAGGGTTAGGAACTCCCGTCTAAACCAGAGGATTTGACGCAATAGGAACTTGGCCATAGTTCTATGGTTGATGAATAATATTTTCTTGCCCAACAAAATATGAAGCATGAGTATCTTGGGCAAGTTCCAATTCTCCAACCTTGTCCACTAATGTTGAGATTACCTCACCTCGTGATGGCATAGAATTTTTTTTAGAGCTCGTTGTTGAATTTTGTTAGGTGGCAAAGGAGTGTGATATCCTGCTATGAATTGTTTGCTGCTTTATCACCCCTCATTGGGAACATTTTTTGTTGTGGGAGGGGTAGAGGTGTTATTCTGAAGTAAGAAATCACTATTTCCTTGCATCCTATCCATGTTTTAGAAGAATTTATTGCTTTAGGAATAACATGCTAAATAATCCTTGTTTAGTAATGGGAGTTGATCAGACTACATACTGATTTGTGGTCTACAAAAAACCCAATGAGATGAGTTTTAATCTCCAGTAAAAGTAATATTATTAGAAATTGAAAGTTTAGGTTGTTTTTTTTGTGTAAGTTCATTAATTTCCTTGATACTCACTACTAGGATCCATTGTCATTCCCTTGAGGAGGATGAGTTTGAGAGACAAGGAGATGAGTTGAGTAGTTGTTAGCCCATGCTAATAGTGAGGGTGACTGTTGTTTCCTACCCATTTGGTATTAATATTATTTGAGACAAACATGGTTGTTCATATAGTAAGATGTAATATCTCATGTTTACATTAGATGACTCAACAAGTTCTCAATGAATATATGTATAATACATAAATATATCCCAAGAAATTATGAAAAAGATAAAAAAAAATCCCTAAAAGATTCATTATAATTCAAAACAATGAATTAATGATTTGGAGGGACTAGAATTTGCATGATATAACTATTCAAGCATATAACATGAATTTATAATATAACTACAATTATATTAATATTTTTTTATCAAATATTTTAGTCTAATATTTACGAGGTGGTCCTCAAATATGATAATTAGCCTTAGACATTACTTCATAAAAATATTTTATATTCCACTAAGAGAAGTATATCTCATTACATGTTAAAAATCACTTCACAAAAGGTATAGGAAATGGTATCAACTAAACACACTTTATAGAGAAAATTCACATTCTCATCCATATACATACCTTTGGCAAGAGGCAATAGTATCGTAATAGTGATCATTCATTCAATGAAATTACTTATCAATGTCTTGGAAGTATATACATAAAGTTCAAGAATGTGAAGTATCATTAAATTAAGGTTCTTAACTACCATATGGCATATTGTAATGAATATTTTGAAGCATATTCTACCCATTTTATCTTTTCATTTGCATCATGTAGATGAAGCAATGATTAAATATATTCTCCTTCATGATTTGAAGGAGTCCATGCCTTAAAAGTTTCTTCTTTACCCTCTTAAGGTAAATTCATGCTTCCCTCTTCTTATTTTGATTTCTACCTAATTTTGTGACATCCTCTAATCAAATTTAGGCTTTACAAATATGGTGTTAGATACATTTTTATCTTATTGAAGTGGTCGTTGGTGTGGTGATGGTATGGAGTCCTCATTATTGGAATATACTATTTTTTAAGACATGTTAGAGAATTCCCAAATTTATTCTTTACCATACCAAAGTTCTTAATATTAATTTATTCCTTAATCATAATGGTTTTGATGATTATTTAGACACTTTTTCCAAGAAATTTTACCATTATAGGGATTTTTAGTCAATAATTTGAAGCCAATATACCCTTAGTATACTTCATTAGCAAAACTAACAATGGTTTCATTCTTTGTAACATTTGAAAAACAAAATTTTATGGAATTATTACCATGCAGAATTTCTCTATCATTGTTTGAAAATATTAAGTAGAGGATGGTTAATTTTCCTTGGTAGAACCTTATTTTTATTCCTCTCATTTAGAAACTTGATGGAGATTTGTAAATGTTCCTTCCTGTTGTCTACAATCTTTGCTATGAGTTATTATATCTTATCTTCTAATTACTATTATTATTGCAATTCTTCTTGTGACTTAAACAATTTGTTTGGACAATGTTCAACAATTCATGTTGTCAAGGATTTGATTGTGGTTTGTTTAAAACAAAATATATTTTGACACTTTCTCAAAAATCTATGCATACAATGTTGTTAAACACTTAAACTTCTATGTGTTAACAAAACCTCATCATAAACTATTTTTATATTTATGAAATATTTCTATGCATTAACAAATATCCTCTACAAGCTATAAGGAAATTATTTATTTGATATCAAAATGATATGTAAAATATCTATACAAATTAGATAGATAAAATAGTGAGCAACAAAAAAAAAATACATAATTGCAATTACAAACATATTGTTTCTAACTCCAAACAATACTATTATACTTAAATAATTATTTTTCCTTCTTCAAACTAAGATTTAATGCTCATTACAATATGTGTATTTAACACTTATAGCTACAAATATATTGAACTCTAATAATACATGACCACAATCTAGGAAATAATGACTCCTTTTGAATACAAGATGGCAATATGAGAATAATTTTTCCTAAAAATAACAATTAAAAAGTGGATTGAAGATTCAATTTTTATAACCAATGTTATAATTGTAAACATAAACACAAATATCTATGGCAATTGACCCAAGAAAAATTTTAATTAATTTTTAAAACCGTTCCTAAAAATAGGACTTCAATGGATTTTATTTAAAAACAATTTAATGTTGAAAGGACCCAAATCTTGTATAATTGAGGATCAATTTGAGAGGGATCCATGGAAACCTATGACTAATTAGATGAATACCTACCATTCCCACTTGAAAAGTCATGAAGCCAATATTGAAGATGCAATGACTTATTTACAATGACCACATTGCAAGTTTCTTGTTTACCAGTGTGGATACGAGAGAGCAACTGGTACATGGAGGTTAAGCAACAGAAGGAAAAACCACCAGGTGTTAGATTATATGAACAAGGCATCCACCAATGTGCAAAGAGTAGAGAAGCCACCAGTGAATTAGTATGCAGATGAACAACCAGAAGTGTCAGCAGTGAGTGAAGTAGTCCACCAACATCCCGTAGCGAGAGGAGTAACCTAGTGTCACAGGAGGAAAAACACCAGTAGCAGTGAACAGATGATATATCAACCAGTGAGCTTGAAGTAGCCACAACATTAGATCTGATAGAGACATGTAACCAGGGGGATTTGAACATGGGTAGGAAATCACACAACCATGTGATTGTGTATTTTTTGATCTGACATATTCCTGATCACAAACTCCCAAATAACTTCTCAAATACTCAAAAAATTCCTTTACCAAAGCCTTCGTAAAGATATAAACAAACTGATCTTCGTACCTTTAAAATTCAAAAAAAAAATTGTTTTTAACCAACTCCCTGATGAAATGATACCTCATGTTTATATGCTTTCTCCTCTTGTGAAAAAAAAGTTTTTTGGAAAATTCTGTTGTTAACATTGAATGTCCTAAATACTGTATGTGAGTCTTCTTGATTTTTTCTCAAATCATAAACAAAATTAATCCTCATCCAATTCAACTTGACATATGCTCTATATGGATAACTACATCTCTCTCTGATTATTTTGAAGACTAGGGTCTATGGGATGCTTATTTTCTTTCCACAAAACTGCTAACTGTAAGCATCAAAAATATATCCATTATGTCTTCCATCATCTAGACATCCAACACTACTCATTATACTGTATCAACATAAGAGTTTGAATTGTCATTTGATGTTGAACTTTGAAATAATTCCATGATTATTAGTTCCACATACATACCTCAAAATCCTTTTGCCAACTTTCCAACATGAATCTTTTGGAGATTCTATGAACCTTGATATAAGGCTCACACCATGCATAATATCAGGCCTTGTGTCCATCAAATAGATGAGACTTCCAACTAACCTTTTAAAAAATGTTAGATCCAAAAATGATCCACTTTCATATTTTATTAAATTCAAACCTACTGCAACTGGTGTTAGTTATGGCTCACAATTTAACATGTTAAATCTATTCGAAGCATCATTATCATACTTTTAGTGTGAAATAAAAACTCCAGCTTCTGATTGTTTAACTTCAAATCCCCAAAAAAAGTGCATGAGACATAGATCTATCATCTCAAATTATTTCTTCATTTTTGATTTGAATGAATGTGAGATAGGTTTCTAGTAAATGATTGTAAGTAAACATCATCCACATACAAAAAAAACAATCAGAATCTTACCTTTTTCATCTATATCAATCTACAAGGCAGGATCACTTCCACTCCTACTGAAACCATTATGAATCAAATAAGAATCAAATTTACTATACCATGCTCTAGGAATTTTATTTATACATGTACGGATGAAAATCTACACGTGACCTTCAACCACACTTTAATCCCTAAGGTCATGTTGAGGCATCTGATGTGGAAATGTGGATGAATAAACTATAAACAAATGTGGTGTGTGGATGAAAGTGTGTGAAAATTGGATGGGAAAGTTGTCAAGGTAAAACAATGTCCTCGGCACGCAATAATGGGATCTTCTCATCAAGTGCAAGTAAAAACCTTTTAACATGAGCTGGTATGATAGATGGATCTGAAAGAATGGCCACATAGAGACTCTAGTCAGTATCAAGCTCCACAGAGATATTCTCTACCATTTGTGGGATGCATAGGAAACTAATGGGTACCTCGTAATGATTTCCACACAAGGTCATGAAATTAATGAGAGGGGGGTATGGTTCTACTAGCTCTATGGATTATTTATGGGTTCGGTCAAAAATATGAGAGCTCAATGAGCTTCTTCATTTAAGATGTTCAGTTGTCTAATGATGTCACATGGAAGTATAGATGATTTGAAGACCAATGCTCATAATCTGGTGTCTATTTCTAACTAGCCTTTGGTCTCGTTCGGTTGGGGTACCATTGTAACACAATCGTAAATTCTCTCTGGTTATAGTCCTGGTATGGTCATGTGTATATTTAATCCCTATTTCCAGGGGTAGTCTAGGATTTGTAGGCCTTATCAGCCATAATATTTAAGACGTTGAATTGTTGAATCTTCTTGATGTATCGAGCTTGTGTTATGAGGAAAAGAAGAAAAAATCCCATATCTATATCCATAATTAACATGAGACCATTTGGTTGTGGTACCCATGGATCACTTCCATATGTATATTCTTGTTGGGGACCATTGATGGTCATGTATTACAAATATCTAGTTTAACTAAGCAAATAACAACTAATATACTTGAATTGAAACTATTATATGTTTTTGGTATTTTTAAGATATAAATGAAGCAATACAATACTAAGAAAATGCTTGAATAAAATTATTGTTTTTGTGCTTTTCTGGATTTTATAGAAGAAATGAGGAAATAAAAACTTCTACTCTAATTAATGAATCCTTAAAAAATGGGATGTAGTTGTTTACCTATGCAGAAGAAAATATATGCTATTTTAAATGATGATATATTAAATAAACTATGGATGCAAATATAACCCTCTATTTTTCTTCATAAGCACATGAAGAAATTAGAGCTTCTCGGAAGCTTTTCTTCCTTGCAACTTCCCCAACAAAAGGGATAAAGAATATTTTTGTGGAGGATTTCCTGTATGAATTAATCTACTATAATTACTGAATGATTGCAACTAATGTAAATGTTTCTTTTCTACTCTATTTAATATATATGTATCCATACGATTTAGAAACAATAATATGAAAAAATTAAGAAATCCAACATCAACCCCAACCTGGAAATATAGAGTACTGGAAAATCTAGTTATGTTGTGCTTTGTCTCCTCTACTTTTCTTTTCAATCTCCTATGTTCACGCGAGTCAAAGGGATTAAGAATACATTAGAAGCAATAATGAGAAGGTGTTGGAGAAATGATAGCTTGAATGGCAATCTGGTAACAATGCATGTGGAAGAAAGATAACACAAGTGAATATATCTTGGCTATGCGATTTACAACAATAATGAGGAAGCTTAGCAATACAAGAATACAAAAAATGATCTTTGGCCATTTGCTTGAGAACAAGTGATGAATTTATAGAAGGTTTGATGGGTTGTGAACTACAACACTTGGCAGCCATGGGGTGCCACATCAACAATGTAGGGGCAATTTAAACAGTCAATTACAAATAGAAGTGAAAGAAGAGCTTGCCACAAGGAAATCAAGCTTGAAATAAACTAAAATGGTTCACAAACATGCACTCAAAGTGAACTGGAATGGAGCAACATGCATCTTAAATAACATTAGAAGGTTATGTAAATTTTGAATAGGACCAAGCACCTTATGCAAGGTGGCGGTTACAGGACTATCACCCTGCGCATGGTGGTAGTTATGAAACTGCTACCCTTTCTTGGCAATGGTTACAAGATTACTGCCCAGGCAGAGCGGTGGATTTGTAAATATAAGAAAAAACTAAGGAAGAACATAGTGGGAAGATATAGAAAAGAAATAAATGGCTAAGGAAAACTAGGCTACAAGTATAATCTGCAAGGAGATTTATTAGCTTGAACACCTTTGGAAAAGACATGAATCATCATTGGGGACTTTTAAAACCATTTTTTGATAATGTAGCATGTATAATTTTGGGTACGTATAGTTACATATGGGTATCTAAATACCCAACATGTGCAGGGATAAGAGCAGGTGTGGAGAAGGATGGTGGTATCCCTGATAGAAGATAGACTGAGAGAGGAAAGATAAATCAAGTATAATGAAGCTCAAGATTGGGAGATTGAGGTGGCGTTACAATTTAGGAGAATGATATCTCACAAAGGTTTTGAAGCTCTTGTGGAGGATGAGGAGCCGTAGCATCAAGTCCTATTGAATTTGGGAAAGCAAAATAGAGAATCCCCATAAGCTTTGGATGAGAATGCATCAGAGGAAAGAGTGAGAAATTTTGGCGCGCATCTAACTCAACCTGGATACTAGCCCTTATGCTAGGTGTTCTAGATCAATAGTTAGTTGTTGAAAAATATTCTAGAAAATGTAAAAATATAGAGATGGGTAGATATCAGATTGCATTGAATTCGAAAGAGCATCAGACTAGTAACATGCCCATGACAGCACAACAGGTTCCAATGTTTGGGAGTTATATCAGGGGATTATTTATAGGCACATTGTTAGTTTAGAGGTTTGGCATGCATACTATGGGAATCACCTCAGTGGGAGCTACGACAACACAGATAATAGGTGTATAGTTTATTACCATGATTGGGACACAACAGAGTTCATCATCTGGACCATAGGTTGCAACAAATGGCATGGTAGGATTAAGAGGATCAAGTCAGCCACTGCATGGAGGGAATCTAGGAGGTGTTGGTTTTGGTTTTGGACCTACTTCAAGAAAAGTCCCACCACCACATAAGTATACAAAAAGGAAAGTGAGTTTTCCACCCTGCTCCAAGGGTGCATGCATAGTTGGTATTAGAAGTATCACCCACATCAGACTATGGTGGATTATGATGCTCTACACGCCGAATTTTTGGCTAAGTTCCACATTCATAATTTTGTGTAGTAGAGTATCAGCGTGCTCAAGGATATGAAAAAGAGTTTTTCAGAGAGTGTAAGAGAGTATGATGTGTGCTTTAAGATGTTGTTTTCTAAATTATCTTATGGAATTCATCCAAGTCAGCAAGCACATTGGTTTGTTAGAGGATTGTTGACTCCATTCTGAAGGGAATTATCCCATAAGACATACACTAACCTACGCAAGGAATTGGAAGCAATTATGCATGCTGAAGTATTCAGAAGTGGGGACATGGGAGTTATCCTTTTTTCTGGAAGCGTAGATAGTAGCTATTGTGAAGTAGACTAAAAGTTGTATATGGTGCACCGATTGTGAGGTTGAGGTTGAGGTTGTATATGGTGCACTGATTATATGGTACACCGATATTAAGTTGAAGGAAGGTAGGTTCCTATTCCGCAAGAGGCCTTATAGGAGGAATCCGAACTTACATGAATGGATCAAATAAGAAATAGATAAAATGCTTAATTCTAGGATTATTGAGCAAGTTAAAGAGTCTAATTGGGTTAGCCACATGGTAATCAATATTAAGAAGGATGGGAAAATCAATATTTTTGTCAGCTATAGAGAAATGAATGCTTCATGTGTTACAGATCCTTTCCCCACACCATTTACCAAGGAAATTCTTGAAGGTGTTGCAAGGCAGGAGATTTACTCCTTTATTTATGGATTTTCGGGCTATTATCAGGCGTGCGTTGCATGTGAGGACCAAAAATATACTACCTTTTCCATTGAATGGGGAATATTTTCATATAGTGTTATGCCTTTTGGATTAAAGAATGTGTCTGATGTGTTTTTATGCATTATTATGCAGGATTTCCATTATTTTATTCATAAGTTCTTGTAGGTGTATCTAGATAATTGGACTATTTATGGGCTAGTTAAATATCACTAAGAAAATTTAAGGCCCATTTTTTAGAGATGCAGGTAGTTGAGCATCTCTTTAAATATTAAAAAGTGTATCTTTGTTACACCATTTGAAACCTTGCTTGGATATATAATTTGTAAAGAAGGATTGTTGGTGGACCTCGCGAAGGTTGCAGTAATATTGGGGTTAAAAGATCCTACAAATCAGAGTCAAGTGCATGGATTTTTGGGACATACTAGCTATTATATAAAATTCATTAAGGGATATGTAGATATTTTCACGCTCATGGAAGATTTTCTCAAGAAAAAATGAAAAATTCATTGGGGTGATGCATAACAACATGCGGTTGAAACATTGAAGGAGAAGCTTACAACTACACCAATCTTGCATTTTCCTTCACGGAACAAGTCCTTTTATGTATATGTTGATTCTTCTGGTACAACCATTAGCGCAATATTGGTGCAACCTAGGGAAGGTAATGTTGACCATCTTATATTCTTTATAAGCATGAATTTGACACCAGCAAAACAAAATTATAATACCACTAAGCGCGAGGCACTATCTATGATCTACGTACTTCATAAGTTTCATTAGTAATTGATAGCTACTCTATTAATATTTTATAGAGATCATATGGCATTGAAATATTTGGTCAAAAATCATGTCTTGCAAGGGTGCATCTACAGGTGGATACTTCTCTTTCAAGAGTTTGACTTCATGGTTGTAAACCCAGGAAAGAACGATTCATGGCTTGATCACTTAGTAAGAATTAATTCTTGAGAGGGCATGTAGAGCATTGAGAAAATTATGCAGGCGATGCAACTACGCAAAATATCTTGATGGCTGGTCTTTAGTGGGAAACTTTGTACAAAAATGTTAAGGCTTTTGTGAAAGCATGTGATTATTTTCAGTGCATTAGAAATCCATGACATAGATATGAGATCCCTTTGAGACCTATTGCAAGTGATAAACCTTTTGAAAAGTGGGATATTGACTTTGTAGGACCTATTGCACCACCTATGCGCAGGACTAGAGCATGTTACATTATTACATGTATAAATTATTTGACCAGGGGGGAAGAGGCTACACCTACAAATGATTGCACCACAACCACAGCCACAAGGTTCCTTTGGGAAAACATTATTAGTAGTTATGGTTGTCCAATAAGCCTTACCAGTGATATAGGAACTTATTTCTTTAATGAGACAATCATAATATTGTTGGCAGAGTTTATGGTGGCACACCATAAAACTACCCCTTATCACCCTCAAGCTAATGGTACTACAAAATATTTCAACAATATTTTGGGACAAACATTGACCAAGATTTATGATGTTGGAAGAAAGGATTGGGATGATAAAGTGTCAGTTGTATTTTGGACCTACCAGACCATTTATAAAATATTGAATAAGGCCACACCATATCAGATGGCATTTTTCATGGAGGCAGTACTACCAATGGAATTCATGCTACCATCCTTGTGTAATTACACACGCAGGTAGACCAGATGATAAACAATTTGTTCAAGAGTGCATTGAAAAACTAATGCAATTAGATGAGTGGCATGATAGTGCACATTTGAACCACAAGACTGAGAAGGAAAGAAAGAAAGCATGACATGCTAGGCACATTAAGAACAAGACATTTACAGTTGGAAAGATGGTCCTTCTTTATGACTCCATGTTTGTGCGCCAACCAGGGAAGTTGAAGGTTTATTGGTTGGGACCTTTTGTAGTAACCAAGATACTTGAATTAGGCACATGCCAATTGTAGGCACTGGATGGCACCATGTTTAATGGTTACTTCAACGGGAGTAGGATAAATTCCTACTATAAATAAGCTTCTTGGTGTTTTTAATAAGGTAGTATTGTCACTTAGATTAGGTTTCTCTTTAATGTTTTTTTTCATATCAATTATTTATTTTCCTTTTTTTATAATAAGTGCGCTTGTACGTAAGAAGATGATTACTATATATTAAAATCATGTGCAGAGGACCGCACATGGTTTTAGTGTGGGGTGAACCAGATGTAAGTGCATGAACAGGAGATCTTGTTGGTACTAGGATTTGTGGAAAAGTGATGGACCTTAGTACATGAAGGTATGAAGGTGGTATTCTTTTGGAAAGATGCATGAAAGAGAAAGGTGTTATAAGTGTTGAAGATGAAGGTGTTCATGAAATCTATCTCATAACAAAGACCATGTGGGAAGAGGGTCGCACAGTGTAATACGAGGTAGGAAGGAACAAGATTAAATACTTGGGATATGGCACAAAGGATTATGTACTGTGGAAAAAGGATGCACATGCGAGGACTGCAGTGTGTGGAAGAAAGCAGGGAAAAATCAGAAAAACATAGAAAAGTGTAATTAAAGTTGTGGTATGGTAGTAGGTGGTGAGCAATAAATGTGGGATATTTTTGGAAATCTATAAAAAAGGGCATTGAAAATGTTTTATTATTTACCTTTCCTTGTGAAGAATTTGAGCATTTGTAGAGTGTGAATTTGAACAAATTTGTGTGAACTTGTGAGAATGTGTGAGTATTTATGTAAATCCAGTAACCCCAATCGAGTAAGACACATGACCTATTGTGAAGCTCTTTCGGAAGGAAGTTTGAAGTGGGGAAAAGGAATGGATAGTTGGGGAGTAGGTTTTGTAGGGTTATTTTTATCACAAGGGCATGAAGTTTAGATTAGGGAATGAAGCTAACTCAAAAAACTAAGGGGTAGGTGCAGGTAAAGAAAACAAAGCATCTTTTGGGTTAGATTTGTTGAGCAGGAGGATTTCAAACACCTAGGGCATATAAATTTCTGAAGATAATTCAAAACCTTACACACAAAAATAATATAGCACCCAGAAGGGCATGCGTGGTGGAAGTTAAGGGAAGAGGTAAGAAGAAAGAACCAAAGGTTGAGGCCAAAGAATCACCTAAGGAGTACTTTTTATGAGATGTAATATCTAGAGGGATTTATCATGGGACATGTCTAGGAGTCCCATATTCGGATATGCAAGGTGAGTAATTATAATCATTTTTCATAGTCTAATGAGTTCCAAATAGAGAACAAATTGGTGTAGAAAACTAACCAGAGAACTACAGAGAATAGGCCCATTTATTATGATAAGGGGCACAAGATTTTGGAAGGCACAGGAGTTTTGTAACTCTATGAGATACCCTATTTTTGGAAAATGGAGCACCTTTACTAATGGTTAATTTCGCGAGTCCATGAGGACTTCTTCTACTTTGCAAGTAGGAGAGTGTGCATTACCACACCCATGGTTGGAAGTATTACAAGTTTGTGAAGCTCAGGTAATGAGATTGTGACATATTTAGATGACAAATTAGGAGTGGAGACTACCATGATGGAGATGAATTATCAAAAAGGATAGTGCACCATGGATGTTTCTAGAATCACTGACCAAGTCATCATGATTTCCAAACATTCTGTTAGCTAAGTTGAATGCGTAGGAGAGATGGGGTAAAGTTAATAATAAATGGATCCACATTGTAAAGAAGATGACAAAAGGAACAATGTACAACCTTTTTGCTTTCATTCTAGAAGGAATTATTGAGTAAGTGCACACGGGATGACAAAATTTTGTGGGGCAACGGTCATCCTATCCATTATGTTTGTGGATATTGAAGTTCCAAATGACCCCAAGGATAAGGCATGGTCTGAAATACCCACTTGAGAATAAGTTCCTGGTGAAGATATTTCCAGAGTACACCTATGATCGGATTAATAACATATCCCCAAGTTGAGGGTAGATATGTGGTTAAGTGAATGTTTTCAAGTCTAAGGAATTCAAGCATGAGTGAGTGCATTCCTAGTGACTTTCCCATAGTTCTGGATGGAAAGGAATTAATTTGATGGTGTACCTAAACACTTCTAGATCAGAATTTTCCTTTGTATGAAGAATGGAATGAACGAGTCCATGGTGAAAGTTATCCTTATGCTTTTACAATGCACTACTTTCAAGTTTCAGTGAATAGGTTCTTTGCACTAAGCTAATTCTTTGATAGGCTGAGAAGGTAGATTTTGACTACCATACATGTGTGCAAAAAGTATGTGTATCATGAAAAGGTGACCTACTAATTTAGATACAATGATATCAGATGATATAAACATTTTTGAAAAAATTTGGCAATAAAAAATGAGGAAGCAACAAAGGTATATGGATATACCTGAAGCCTATATTGGTGTGAATGGAAAGTATATCAAAGATGAGTTGAGGATCCTAGATCCACCAAATTTGGGCCTAAAAAATGGTTGGGAAAAAATAATGGGAGGTCACTCCTCTAAGAGTTGAAGAGGAAACAAAATACTAAGGATGAGGAGGAGGAAGAGGAAGGATAAATCATCACAGCTTTCATTGACCAAGGTGATCTCAAGAAATCTCAAGAGGATGCACAAAGAGTGAGATGGTGGAATAGGGGCCATCAGAACTATGAAGTCACCAGAATCTCCCAACGTAAGTGTATCCCATTGAGAAATAAGAAGAGGAGAATCATAGGAACTGACTACATCTTAAAGGTGACCACTGATGAAGAAGAAGTTGTGGAAGAGATCCTTTAGGAGAAGGAAGAAGAGAAGAAAGAAGCACCAGTTCGTGACATGAAGGAAGAAGGGCATAGAGAATAAAGTGTCACATATGATGAAGATATGAATGAAGAACATGAGGTACATGAGGTTCATTCAGAACATTTTGTGGGTAAAGAAGAGGATAAAGGATATAAAATGCAGCCAAGCGGAGTGAATCATCAGGTGGAACCCATGTAGGTGCACTCCTAATGAGCAGCATATACACACAGGAAGGCACTAGTGGTGGAAGAAGAAAAAGGATGAGGTCATGCACAAACTTCCAAGGGTAAGTTATATTAATGATCATCCTATGGTGTTATGTTCTGTGGTTTAGAACCAACTGTCCAGATGGAGAGGATTTATGGCTAGGAAGTGATCAACTCCAAAGAGTGTGACCATATGCACCTCAAAGGAAGATGTCCTCATGGAGCATGTAGACTCATATGGATGATTTTGATTTTCCCAATTACCAAGGATATAAAGTGGACACGAAAACTTAAGGAGCCATACAAAAGATTTTCAAAACCCTACAATGAAGTTGATAGATCATTCACTGATGAGAAGACTAATAATGCTTTAGTTAATAAGATCGCTGTAAAGTTAGCAATGAAGAAACTTGGACAAGTTAGACACCATTTGAACATTTATTTCAGGAAAATAAAACACTGGTGCAATGAACCACAAATTTGACATGGCAGCCTGAGATGAAATATGAAAATGACACCAAGTATGCAATTGAGATGGCCATCCAGTGATTTTCTCAGTTCATATAATCAACAAATGTGCCTTCAAGAATAGGATGAACAAACCAAGGATGTATATCCATCAGCGCTTCATTAATTGGAGTAGTTGGTATAAATGAGTTACTAAAATAAAATCCAAGTGTGCAAGGACCAACAAAAGAAGAAAAATCTGTCAAGAAGAAAAATAATAGAGTAGCAGTGGTGTGGAAGATTGTGAAGTATGACATCATGGTTACCACCTTAAAGGATGAAATGAAGAAGTTATACTAGTACACTGAACAATTTGAGTGAAAGGATCCCACATCAAAAAACAGCTTCCTTAAAATTATACCATTTCAATGAGGAGAATGGGGTGCTCAATGAAAAAAAGGGTGTTAGGATACTTGGGTAGAGGAGAAGATGGCCAAAATTGATTTTTCCCAAAAAAATAACTCATAAAACCTACCTGCTAAAAATAAAAAGTTTCAGGTTAAAGTGCAGAAAGTTGTTACTCATTTCATTTTCACTCATGTTGATAATTTTTGGAAACATTTCATTTTCACTCATGTTGATAATTTTTGGAAGTAGTTCAATATATAGTATGGAACATGTTTCAAGCATAGTATTATAATATCTAGGTGTGGGTGAGATTGATGTTGCTCACATAGACATGGAATACCTGAAGAATCAGATGCTCAGAGGCCCCAAAGAAACTAATAGAAGATAAGTTTTTCACAAGTGGATTGCATACTACAGGAGGTCATCCCATGTTTTTTTAGAATGTAGAATTGGTATTGGCATGTTCTCAACACTATGAGTCTTAATCAAGTATCATAAGAACATATGACAATTCCATACTTACAGTGCTCACCTCCAAAGGTCATTTCACAATATATGCAAATCACAATAGGTAACAACATGGTTATCATCGTGAAGGAGTTTTCATATGGAAAATGGTTGAAAATTGAATCCTATCTCTAGGGCCTTACACTAGGATCATGCCTGAAACAAGGGAGGAAGCATTCTTGTGTATCAAAATCTCTTTCTAGAAGTGAGTTTCATGAAGGATATTCATATATAATCATTTTGATGAGTAGGGCTAATATAAATAGAGGCCAAGATAGATTTTCAATATTGGATGGAACAATTCATCCTCATTATCATTGAAGCAAATCAGATGATTTATTGTGGAAAAATCATAAGTGATAACATCTACCATCAATTACTTCAGTTGCAGGTCACCAAAATTTTCACAATGACATTATATCTAGTATAATGTCTTGCGAGAATAAGACCATCCAGATCCTTGAATCTTTCTCAGAACGTTTCTCAAAGGGACCTATCCTATGAAAGGTATCAAAAATTGAATCTTAAAGAAATAAATCATCACTTTTCAATTTTTAATGATGCATTCACCATGTTCACCATATATTTGTTGGAAGGTAACCCTGAGTTGAGATTGTCTTCTCAATCTGTTCCATTGATCAAGAGATATGGGTCCTATTTCATTAATTTTTCAACCTTCTCATATATCAATTTTTTGTAGGTTTTCATCTCACTCCCAGAAAGCTCCCATTAGATACCCCAGAGATAATATCATTATGTTTTAGTTATGTAAGCAACTCACCCATGTCAATGTAAAACTCAAGAAGCATAAGAAGAAAAGGGTTATCATTTCCTATCTCTCTTGGAATCTTCTCATGTAAAAATTTCACTCAATCCTTGAACCTGGAAGCTTCATTTTCCCCCTTAAACCTCTATTCATATGCACCTAGGGAATATTTTGACATTTGAAGCAACCCTAAGACCTTCCATCTTCCTAATTTGCATCATGTTCCACAAATCAAATATTATTGGGTAAATTACTTGGATGATTTTGAGGTAAGAGAACATTATCACATGATAATGACCATTGACCATATGAGAAAGTTCATACTTGATTGGTTTTTGGATTTTATAAAAGATGATGGGACCAATTTGTATGATCATGAATACCAAAAAATGAAGGTATCACCTCTTCCTCATATCTCATGAAAGATGCCTTCATTATTTAAGAGACATAAATGAAAAAACTAAAATGGTAATCCAAATATCTAAGGAATGGTTCAAGAAAAATAGGGTTGCACTCATTGAATCAGGTGGTCTTCAAACTCTTAGAAGATAGGCATCTTATCTCTCATCTTCAAAGTAAATTTAGAGAACTTCAAGATTTTATCACATAAGAGATCCCTCGAAAAGGAATTTCAATGGAAATTAAGGTTCCCCACTATGGGAGGTTGCACAAGAAAGTGAGATTCATTCAAGATCCTATAGAATATATAGAGTAAGGAGATATTAGTCCTTCCTATCCACCAATTTTGCATCAATCTCTAAGCATATCATCCTCAGTAGCTACACCAACTCAAGAAATTCAGGATGTACCCTCTTGCACTAAGCCTAAAAATAAAATCATGCCCAATGATGAGCTTGAGACAATAAAGATATTCCCATGGGTGTAAGAAATGGTCATAGAAGAGGCTTGCACATCCAACAGGTACTGGTGTCAGATTTTTAATCCATTTCAATGATGGTGAAAACAAAGGGAGGTAAGAAAACTAAAACTACTTCTCGCTTCTTCAGTGGTGCCTCAGGAAATCATTATATGGAAGTATCTCAACCAAATTGTTTGGCCCTAGAATATCGACTAAGTATAACAAGGCACGTGGGCATGCGGGACCTATATGAAGAAGGGCACATGGGTTGAAGGCCTACATAGGGAAGGGTTTAATAAGGGTTTAGGAAAACCTGCATAGACGCACAATGTAGGAAAAGCAAGATGGTGTTTCAGGAACTTATCCATATTTGCATTCTAGGCAGCACACAAGAAAAGCATGACCCATCTAGCATGCAAAGTAGATAAGGTGCCAACCTGGAAATCTGTGGTCAAGGAAGGAATATTCCATGTGATGGAAGGATCTAGAAAGACATCATTGTATAAAGTGGAGAGCTCATGGATCAAAGAAGCATGCTCTATTGGAGGACCACATGGACACTTGGCAACCGATATATTACTTTAGGAAGGCATGGTGGTGGATTCTCAAAAAGCTATATATAGAGATGCTCGGGTAGTAGAAGGAAAGGAGAGAAATACTTTTTGAGAAGAGTGTATGGTCGTTGGCATCATATAGAGATTGAAGAGGCGAAGCTCTACAGAAATAGTAATGGGTTTTATGGACTCTCATTAGGAGGGATATAGGAGAGATGACATATCTAGAGGGATGGGTCTATGATCATTTTTAAAATATGGAAAGCATAGTTAGGATTTATGATGCATGATTTATCTACATTGATACATTGGTCTGTTATGGCCTTAAGGAATGTAATGTGGTTACTGAACTAAGATCAATGAGGAATATATGGTTCTGTTCTAAATATACATGTGTTCATGGGTGTAAACCCTAGTGCATCTTCTTTATATTATGAATCAGATCTATATCTATTTGATATTTCTCTTGTTTTCATGAATGGATGCATTAATATAATGCCTCATCTTAAGTTCTCAGAATGAATGCATGTTTCTTTACCCATTTTTCTAAGTTTCTGTCATTGATCAATGTATTCTCAGAAGACTCACATAAAGGAGGTGCTCGGTGCCCACACATAGCCTCGAGTGAGCACCCAGTGCCCACTAGGTGATAGGTCAGAATGCATGGGATTAGACTATTGTTCTAAGGGCTTAAAAATGACTACATCTTGGTTCCATTGCTAGGACCTCTTTTCAAAGTTGTTGTGAGAAATGGATACATCTACATCTTTGTTCCATTGATGTGTGATGACTGAGCACATGACCTTGGAGAGTGTTGAAGCATGGTTTAGGAACATGGAGGATAATTTTTCTCATAGATTTAGTGTATGACATGATTTTGATGCACGTAGATGGGTAGAAGAGCACATGTACCATGATATGTATAAAAATTTCTTCTTTTATTTTCCAGTAGAATTGTATGAATGGCTTTCAGCATATGCATCTAGATCGATCTAGTACTATAGATCACATGTATGGACCCAAGATGATTACCAGAAGCTACAGGATGTAGATCTAACTTGGACATGTGTTGTTGATCACTGGTGGAAAGGAGTGTTGACTAGTTATACTGAAGAATACGTCATTTCTACATATTCTTGTCCCAGAGGTTGTTGAATTCTATTCCTAAGGGAACCCAGAGGATCATTTTTACATGTTATCCCTTTAGCTATGAATATCTTGATCAATACCCTAAGTTTAGAGGAATTTCATATGGTTGTCTAATATTCTCTAAGCGTTGGGCGAGGAAACTAGGGTGGAGGAAGATGGCAGACATTGCGGCTGAAAAGGAGAGGGAAGAGAGACAACTCAAGTATAGTGAAGCTCGTGAAAGGGAGATGGCTAGACAACATGAGGTTGCATGTGTGATGGATCTATGGAGGCAAACATTGTGGGAAGGAGTTGAGGTTCACGTAGAGGATGTGGAACCTGAGCAGTTTGTGCTACCCCATCTTGGAAAGCATGGGAGAGAAGCCCCTTCAGCTTCTGATGAGAGTTCATCACATGGAGAAAGGAGAGCCATTGGTGTGCATCTGAACCCACCTAGATGACCAACCCCTGAGCGCTTGGTTTTCTAGATCAAGGGAGAAGTATTGTTAACCCAGTTAGCATCAGTGGAAGTAACCAATCTACACCCAGGAGATATAATTTCTCATTTGGGACATCCATGGTGCGCAAACCATTCCATATTTGGAGGAATTTTTGGACAAGGTGTAAATACACAAGGTTTGGGTATCACATCTGGGAGTGGTATGGGACACACAATTGGTAGCAGGGAAAATATCACAAACCATTAACGTGTAGTTCAGTGGGACATTAGGGACACTAGGAATGACCACTTTAGGCCATTTTTTGGCTACAAGAGGTGGAACTAGTGGTATAGGGGCAAGAGGACCTAGTGGACCTAGTGGATCTTGGATCTAGTGGGTTGAGGAGGGACATGACCTGGTGGGTCTAGTGGATCTTGGTGGTGGAGGAAACACAGAAGGAAACCAAGGTTCTAGGTCAGGTGGACAAGGACCTCAGCCACCCCCACAAGTATTTTTTGAGATGTCATTGCACTTACCAGGAGTACAAAGGTATTGAGGATGCTGCACAGCATGTGCACAAGTGTGAATTTCTATGGTGCACAAAGGGGATCACTACCCCAGAGTGAAAGGAAAGTCAGTTTGCAACAACATTGTAGGGGTGCATACATAGCTGGTACCACAAGTATGACCCCCACCAGATGGTGGTGGATTACACTGTGTTGAAGAAAACCTTCCTAGTAGAATTCCATATCCCTGAGTTTGAGCAAAAAAGCATTAGCACCCTTGAAGGAGATCTAGTAAGGAATGGCAGAGAGTGTGTGAGAGTATAATGCATGGTTCAAAACTCTCTTATCAAAACTATCCTATGACATACACCCCTCTCAGCATGCTCAATGGTTTGTTGGAGGATTGATAACACCATTTAGAAGGGAACTATCACACAAGACTTTAACAAACCTGTGCAAGGCCTCGGAAGCCACCCTATGCATTGAGGCTATTAGGAGCATTGATACTAGTGTGAGCCCTTTCTGGAGGCTCAAATTGTTACAATGGCTAAGCAGTTGGAGAAGCTATCTGCAACTTCAACGCATGAGGTTTGTAGTGGTCTTTGGTGCACAAATTATGAAGTGGAGGGGCATACAAAGGATAGTTTCCCTCATAAAGTCTAGTACTTGCCATGACAGGTAGACTATGATATTTTCCATGGGGATCATGATGCAAGTAGGTGTCCTCTACCACAATGTGCAATCCATAAGAATTTTTCTTGCTAGTGTAATATTTGTACCTCTACTACCCATGATACCAAGGATTGTAGGTTGATTGACAGATTCATTATGTTATTGATCTTGGCGTGTGCCAAACTAGCCTTACAAGTAGTTCCAAGAATGATGATCACCGCTATGAAGGGTGTGTAGATGTAGGAGCACGTGAAAGAGGTTTTCGCTGAGGATTTCATGGTCACAGTAACTGCAATGGAGGAAGAAGTGAGTTCCCATGCGGAACCTGTTATAATTTTGTATCGACGGAGCATTATAAATGTGAGTGTCCTAACTTGTTGCAATGCTCGTGGTGTGGAAAAAAATAAGTACGAGGAGTTTCCTGAGATGTTTGAACATATGATCCAACAAAACCACAAGGATAAAGGCACTGGGATGGTAAGTATAAAGAAGGCCGACCCACAGTGGATGCCAAGAGTGGTGCATGAGTCAGGATTAGAACCTATACTATTGATAACATGAGTAGAGGTTGCACGCATAAGGGAGATGCTAAGACAAAAACTAGTTGTTAGGGAAGAAGTGGTACATGGGAAGTATCCAGACCTTGCTCATCAGAAAGAAGTGTATCAAGAGACTATGGATGTGATTTGAGGATTACAAGGAGAGATCCAATGTCTAAAGGAGTAGTCAAGATAGTTGGAGCAAAGGAATAATGTTGAGGCTCCACAGAAGGATCTGGATGAGGTCAGGGAAGTGTGTAAAATGTTAAGGTAGGAGAATATCATTCCCTTGCTAGGAGAATGGTTACGAGGAGAAGGTACCATGCATCAGGAGAGAGTGATAAAGGAAGGTTCTACATGCCAACCTTCCTCCTCACAACCTTGACTATGATAAAGAGATTACATTGAATGTAGTTGTTGATGGGTGGCTTCTAAGAAATATCCTCATTGACACAGGAGTAGAGGTCAATGTTCTCACCTTAGATGCATGGCATCAAATGGGAAGGCCCACATTACAACCATCTTTGAATGTGTTTTATATGGTAAACAAGACAAAGGAAATTCCCATTTGAGTCTTGAAAGATGTGGTTATCACTATTCAAGGGGCCATGTTCACTGGGGACTTTGAAGTCTTATCGCTCACCAAGGAAGACAATTTTCTAGCATTACTTGGGCCCTTGGTGTTATAAAAATAATTTCGACCTACGGTTTAACAAGGGGTATATCAGTTTTGAGAACAAGGAAGAAAGGGTGATCATCCCTTTAACATATGGGAATTCAACACCCTATACTGAGCCCTTAGGAGAGGAATTCCTTGATAGAATCTATGTGCATTCCATCAAAGACCCTAAAATAATTCATCCTATAGAAGGAGTTATCCAATTTGAAGATGCTCAGTCGATAAGTGATACAACTAGCATAGCATGTGACAATTGGGTGCACGGGACTTATGAGTTAATTGGGTGACAATTGAGAGGATCTGTAACAAGGGTGATGAAGGTGCACACAGTCAAGCACCTGGGAAGGAAGAAGCTACCAAGTTACTCTGGAGGAGCAAGCCCTGATGATTTCTTACGAGAAATGGAGGCTCAGTGGAAAAATGAGGATGAAAGGAGAAGTATGCTCAGTTATAACTTGCTTAGGACTATAGCGTGTTGGTGGGAGACACATCAAAAGAGGTCTCCTAGAGTGGTGTGTAGTAAGAGTCACATTTTCTATAAGATTCAGCAGAAGCAACACACCCACTATTATCCAAGACTACCATGGCAAAGAACCTGCCTTTTCACATATCCAAGCATGTGAGAAGGCATGGATGGAGGGCACAAAATCTTTACCACCTTCGTTATGGGTGCATAATTTATATTTCACCTTACAGGGTTGTGCGTGCGCTTGGTATATTCACTCTGATACATGCTGTCAGATAGGGAATTGGTAAGAATTAATGACTGATCTCATTCAAGCATTTAAGTATCAAAGTACTAAGCCATCAATGGATAAGGTGTTGCAAGTTGTCAAACACCTTACAATGGGAGATATTTCCATGGTAAAAGATAGGTTACTAGAATTATTGAGTGAACCTAGTTTGGAGACATGTTTCAATGAAGAATAATCAAAAGAGATATAGCTTGAGTGCACGTGCATTGAAAAGGAAAAAGGGAAGATGGTCTATGTAGTAGATGGTGAAGAAATGGAAAGTTTGGATGTTAACCATTCTGAAGGTATGCACGAAGTCATAGATAGCACTGATGAGCAAGCATGTACCTACCATGAGCCCTTGAAAACAAATAAGGTTAACATTGGGACAGAGACAGAACCTAAGGAAGCTATCATTGGGGATTATTGGGTGAAGAAAGATGTTTCAAAAATCATTAATCTATTACGCAAGATTCAGAATCTATTCCCACTTGGGTACCATGAGCTCAAAGGTGTTCACCATTCCTTGGGGGAGATGAGGATCAATTTGAAGGAAGGTGCATGCTTGATTTAGAAGAGACCCTATTAGATGAATCCAAACTTATACGTAAGATTCAAGGAAGAGATAGACAAGATGATAGCATCTGGTATCATTGAGGTTGTGGAAGAATTAGAATGGGTAAGCCCAATGGTTATAAGAATTAAGAAGGATATGAGGATAAGGATCTGTGTTGATTATAGGGACTTGAACACAGTATGTGTCATTGACCCTTTTCCAACCCCCTTCACTGAAGAAATTCTGGAAGGAGTATCCAGGCACAAGGTCTATTCCTTCACAGATGGATTCTTTGGGTATCACCAAGTTAAGATTGTAAAGGAAGACTATAGAAAGACAAATTTCACCACTAAGTGGTGAATATTTTTGTACATGGTCATGCCTTTTGGGCTAAAGAATGTGCTTGTTGTGTTCTCATGCATCATGGTACAAGCATTTCAGGACTTCATCCATAAGTTTCTTCAAGTCTACCTAGATGATTGGATGGTGTATGGGCTAGTGAAAGACCATTGTGACAATTTGAGATTGATGTTCAAGAGATGTCGGTAGTTGAGGATATCCCTCAATATTAAGAAATGTGTCTTTTCTACTCCGTTTGGAACTTTTTTAGGAAAAATATATGTAAGGAAGGTTTTTCAGTGGATCCCACCAAAGTTGTTGTTATTGTGGGATTGTCAGAGCCTACTAGTCAGAGTGTAGTGCATGAATTTCTTGGGCACGTGGGGTACTATAGGAAGTTCATCAAAATATATTCCAAGATTACTTCACCCATGGAAGAATTGCTAAAGCACAAGAGTGCCTTTCATTTGAGAGAGGCGCAACAGAAGGAATTTGACACTTTGAAGGATAGACTTGTCACTGCAACCATAATACATTTCCCTTTCTCGGATAAGACTTTCCATGTGCATGTTGATGCCTCTAGAACAACCATTGGAGAATTACTAGAACAACTTGGTGAGGGGATTATTGATCACCCCTTGTTTTTTTCAAGTAGGAAGTTGACACCAATAGAACATAATTACACCACTACTAAACGCGAATCATTGTTAATGATCTACACACTATATAAATTTAGGCAGTATCTGCTAGCACTACCATTTATATTCTACACAGATCACATGGCACTGAAGTACTTGGTAAACAAGCTAGTTTTGCAAGGTCACATATGTCCTATTATTTCAATAGTTTGAGTTCAAGATGATTATAAAACTAGGAAAAAGTAATTCTGGACCTAACCACTTATCAAGGATTGATTGAGGAGAGGACGCACAAAGTATTGAGGATACCATACCAAATGTGTAATTTTTTAGGTTGCAATACGTGCCCTCGAACTTAGAAGATATTATGGTGTTCCTTAAAATAGGTGTGGCTTCAGGAGGGATGAAGGCTTTGGAGATAAAATAGTTAGCAATATGCATCACACCCTACATGTTGATTAGTGAAGATCTATACAAGTTAGGTCATGATGAGGTTATACACCGATGCACATTATAACATGAGCGTGAGGAAATTATGGAGGAAGTGCATGGTGGGATTGTAGGAGGGAACTATGGAGGAAATGTAACCGCATGAAAGATTCTACTCATAGGGCTCTGGTGGGAAACCATCTACCAGGATTGTATTGAATTTTGTAAGGCCTGCGACCATTGTCAGTGCTTGGGAAAACCTGGAAAGAGGGATGAGATGCCATTAAGGCCGATAGCCAACACAAAGCCATTTGAAAAGTGGGAAATCTAATTTTTAGGACCAATTTCACCAGCCACACAAAGGACTGGTTTGCAGTATATCATTACTTACACTAATTACTTGACAAGATGGGTAGAGGCAGCACCTACAAAGGATTTCACTACAGCGACAACTACTAGATTCTTATGGGAAAACATAATCAATAGGTATGGATGTCCTTTGAGCTTGACAAGTGATAGGGGTACACATTTCCTGAATGAAATGGTCAGGATTCTGTTAGCAGAATTTATGGTGGCCCATCACAAGACTACCCCTTATCACCCTCAATAAAATGGGATTGTTGAAGCGTTTAACAAGATATTGAGTCACGCGTTGACCAATATTTGTGATGTTGGAAGACAATACTGGGATGACAAAGTATCATTCGTTTTATGGGCATACATGAAAACCTATAAGAGGTTGAATAAGGCCATGCCATTTCAATTGGTGTTTTGGGTAGAGGATGTTTGTCTAGTTGAATTCATGCTACCATCACTACGTATAGCACGCATGGGAGAATTGGCTGATGAATAAGAACTCAAGGAAAGGATCGATAAGTTAATGCAGTTAGATGAGAGATGATCACTTTCTAGATGGAGTCAGAAGACTGAAAAGGCCAGACAAAAGGCATGGCATGATCATCATATCAAGAACAAGTAGTTTGAGGTTGGGAAGATGGTTCTGTTGTATGATTCCAAGTTTCTATGCCATCTTGGGAAGTTGAAAGTCCATTGGTTGGGCCCTTACATCATCTCATACATCCTTGATTCAGGATCATGTCAGTTACAAGCGTTGGATGGGACGAAATTATCTATCCATTTCAATGGGAGTAGGTTGAAGCCCTACTATGAATAATCCTTCCTTGTGTTTGTAAATAAGGTAGTATTACCAATTAGCTTAGGATTTCCCTTTATGAATTTTATTTTCTTATGTTTCCCTTTCTCATTGATTGGTCCCCTCTTTTTGTTCTATTTTGTGCCTTGTGTGTCAGTTACCACTTACTACTTCCAAATAATTATTTATGCACAGAGGACCACGCATCTAATTTAGTGTGGGGTGGAGTAATGTAGAGTAGTGCGAAGTGCGATACAAGCTGATAGTGAAAGTTGTAAGGCCCAGATGAAAGGATTAAAGACCAAAAAAATAGAAGAATGTGTGTGGAGATGGTGGATAATAATTTTTATGTCAGGATAAGGCTTTACAAAAACCACGTACAGAGAAGGAAAATCACAAGAACAACTTGAGGTAGGCAAGGGAAAAAATCAGGTCAAGGACAGAAGAAGTGCCTTCGGCGCTGCAGGCACGCACGTAAGAGTCTCTGGTCAGTTAGGATTTTTTTTGCATGCCAGAAGGTTATAAAATATTTTTACGTGGGTTTAGGTGTGTGGGTAAGGGTGTTTAAGGTTGGATTTAGAGGAAAAATCTACATTTAATGCTAAGTACATTGGTAGGTGGTGTAGCATTTATTGCTAGAAAGGAGGAAAAAGCTATAAGTATGAAGTCAAGCACGTTATTATTTACCTTGCAATTACGAAATTGAAGAGCCCTTGCAAACTAGGGAATCTGCGAAGAGAGATTTGTACAAAGAAGGAATCATAGAGATCTAAGTGTGTGACTAGGGTTGATCTGTAAACCAAAGTGGAAGGAGTACATGGGCGTAGGGAAAAATTTTCAATGGAATACGTTATCTTGTGGAAGAGTTTTTCCAAGTTAGGGTTCTGTAGCTAGGGCATGAAGATAAAAGGATTCTTTCATGGAGTTGAGCCATAGTATTCGGTAGAGTTAGGAAGCAGAGCAAGGAAGATGAGTTTAGGGTTTGGCTGAAAAGTAAAAATGGCACCAAAGAAGGTGACCGTTTCACCAAAGAAGGACAAGCCAAAGACAAATACCGTAACAAGTTTTAATGAGGAGTGGTATGCAGAGATGCAGCACCCATATGGAGTATTGTTGGGGAAATAATAGGTATCACACATCAAGAAGATGGCCATGAGCTACTACAACCATCGTATGATCACCACGGAGAAGGAAATGGCATTGGAACTAGTTCATCCAACTGATACAAGGAGACCATAAGGTATGATGATCTACAATGATGAGGTGAAGGTAAAGTTGGGTAAGGCCGGGTTGCTGCAACTATATGAGTTTCCCTATTTTGGCAAGCCTAAGTGGTTATACCAATGGTTGATGTCATGCATGCACGAAGACCACTTCTATTTTACAGGTCACAAAATGCGCATAACTCCTCAACTCATATCAAATTTCACTAGCCTGATTTGTGAAGGAGACTCCATAGATGACGACTTGGAGGATAAGGAGGCCATAAAGGATACATTATAGGCCTATGACTACAAGAAGGGTTTGCACTACTTCAATATCATAGATATCCCCAAACCTATAATGAGGATGGTCGGTAGCTCGGTTACAAAGCTGAATGGTGATGAAAAATGGACCCAAGTGAATAAGGCATGGCTGAACGTATGCTAGAATATCTCAATAGGAACCATCTATAACTTATCTACCTTCATTACAAATGAAATTATTAGCGGCACGTAGGAAGGAGAAAAGATAATGTTCAGAAACATTCTCCTCACCATCTTCTTCTCGGAGATTGGAGTGCCCGATGGGCCACAGAAGTTTTTATGGGAATACCCAAAAGAGGATCCCTTTCCTGCAAAGACATTTGAGAAATATACCTATGATACCATGATGACCACTCATAAGGCGCGCCTGGTAAAATGGTATAAGTGAATGCACGATGCATTCAGGGTAGAGTGGAGGATACCTGAGCAATTTCCCATGCTTGTAGGTGAAGAGGCTGAGTTTACTATATATCAACACTTCTGCATTGGAAGATTCACTTTGATGGATGGGACTGAGATTCCATGGTGCAAGTCACCATTTTCCTTCACTGTGCAATACTTCCAAGTAGGGGTCAACCATTTTAAGGAGGCCAAAAGACTAAGGTTTGACCTTAGTGAGGTAGAACAAGACCACCGCGAGCTGCATTAAAAGCTCTTATATCCAAATAAGTGTGCATATGTGGAGAATTATGTCTCCCACAAAGTGTAGATGATGAAGTCATTGACATTTCCAATCTCCGGGAGGACTGTAGCAAGGGTATACTTCTGCATCAGGCCAAAGTTTGAAAAGGGTGCCTACCTGGAAAATTATGTCTCCATTCCCGAGGACCCCACAGGAAGGAAGAAGTATGAGAAGAATAAAAGGGAGAGAGAAGTGTAGGAGAAGAAGGAACATAGTGTGTAGACAACACAATTTGTGGGTGCGCCAGAAGCAAGCACTAAGCCAAGCACTTACATGCATAGAAAGAAGTTCCCAATTAAGGAGAAGACCCTAGAAGAAGAGGCACTAGAGAAAGAGGAGCCTCCCACAAGAGAAGAGTCACCAATGAAGGAGTCGTCCCCTGGAGAGAGAGAGAGTGAAGAGTCTCCTATACTAGAATCACTAGTTAGGAAGAAATAGAAGGTGGTGGAGAGGGAAGACTCAGAGGAAACAGAGGGCTTGGAGGCCTACAGGGGTAAGAAGGATGACGATGAGGATGAAGAAGTTCATAATCATAATATGTATGATATACATGATTCAGAAGAAGGAATCGAAAGGATGGATGGAGAGGAGGAAGTAGATGCTCAAGGAAAAGGGGTGAGAAAATTAGTTAACACAAGAGATCAGAGGACCCCAAGCCTCAACAATGAACAAATAGAAGAGGTTATAGAAAGAGAAGTGAAAGGCATCATCAAAAATTTAATGGAATAGGAGGTAGAGTGCAGTGTGGATGAATTGATTAAGGAGATATAAAAGGAGAACATTGGAAAAGAGTATGGCAGCATGGGCGGAGACCCCAGCCTAGCAGTAATCTTTCCAAAGGTTTTACGAACAGGTGGGAAGAGCATAGTGTAAGCACAAGGGCAAGAAATGGGTTACATGAATGATCCAAGAAAGGTGATATGCTCAAACTTTCATATCACCATGCCAACAAAACAACTCCTGACCATTCACTCATTTGACATAGAAGGCGCATACCCTCGAGCCAAGAAAATTCTATCTTGGGCCTTTGAATCCCATGTCAATGAACCTGAGTTTAAAGTAAGACAAGGGGTGCTAATGAAGATGCTAGAGACAAAAGGGATAAACTTCTTGGTTAGTGCTCAATAGTTGTCAGATGAGAAAGTCTATAATGCCCTCAACAAGGTTTCAGTTGAGGTCGAGGCTATAATTTTTGGAAGGAATGATAGGGTGAGATTCCTAGAGGAAAAATTGGAGAAGGAGGAGGAGGAGCTTCTCGAGAAAAGAAAGTATCTGAAATAAGAAGAACTAATCAGTGCAAAGCTAAGGTATTAACTAAAGGAGGAGAAAGCAAGGGTGTGAGAATTATATAAGAAAATCGAGATGATTACGGATGTTATTGTCTTAAATCCTCCCAACCTAGCACCACCCAAGTAAAAATATGAATCAACCTTGCAATGCCTAGAGGACTTGACTTGCATCCTCACCATGGAGAGGCAACCACTCACCTTAGAATCCATAGAAGAGGCACTACCATGCCAAGAAAGGGAAGAGAAGTTGAAGGTGGTAGAGATTGATGCTTGGTATACCAAACTCCTCGCCAATGTAAAGGCCACTGCGCAAGTTGCTGAGGCTACTTATGATAATTACGCTGATAGGGATAGGGTAGCAAGAATTTTAGTTGTTACACATGAAGCGGAGCTCAAGGAATTTCAAGAGAAGAATAAGGGAAACAAAGAAGAGAGGGATAAGATCCTAGCCAAAGTGGAAAAGAAATTAGAAGCTATCGAGACCTTACGGGGCTCGATCAAAAACTAGCTGAAGGAGTTATATCCCCAGATCACCCAAAATGGATGCACTTGATGAAATTGGAAAACAACTGGAGGGTATTGTGGATACAATGAGTGCCAAGGGGGAGGACATAAGTTTTGAATAGGTGAGCACCCTAGTAGGTGACCTTTGTCAGCAATTGTAGAGTGAGGTAGATGCATGGGAGAAGCTCGAGGCAGATATTGGAAAGGATTTCGCACTCCAACAATAAACAAATTCTTCTACATTCCCCCATTCTTTAATTCATTCTTCCCTCGTTCTTCATTCCCTCATTTTGTATTCCAACTATTCAGAGTCAACAATTGTTTATTCATTGAAGGAAGGTGTTCCCATGGACGGAGAACATGCTTAGTGTGGGATGATGTTGGGCCTCAGATTATTGGCTAAGTACAAGAAGGCACGTGGGCATGTGTGACCTATATGAAGAAGGGTGTGCGGGGTGAAGGTGCATAAGACAAGGGTTCCAGAAGAGTTTAGTAAAACCCATGGTGCACGTGCTAGGAAAAATAAAGGGTTTCAGGACTTAGCCATATTCAGCATTCCTAGCAACGCATGAGAAAAACGTGACTGGACTAAGCATGCGGAGTGGATAAGGTGCCATCCTGGAAAATCAATGGTCAAGGAAGGAATATTCCATGTGATGGAAGGATCTAGAAATACATCATTTTAGAAAGTGGAGAGCTTGGATGGCAACTGATCTATTTCTTCAAGAAGGCATGGCGGTAGATGCTAAAGCTATATATAGAGATGCTCGGGTAGAAGGAAGGGATGAATCTTTGAGAAAAGTGTGTGGTCACTTGCATCACATAGTGATTGAAGAGGAGAAGCTCTATAGAAATAGAAATGGGCTCTATGGACTCTCATTAGGAGGGATATAGGAGAGATGACATATCTAGAGGGATGGGTCTGTGATCATTTTTGTAATATGGGAAGCATAGTTAGGATTTCTGATACATGAGTCTTATCTACATTGATACATTGGTATTTTATGGCCTTAAGGAATGTAATTTGGTTACTGAACTAATATTAATGAGGAATATATGGTTCTATTCTAAATATACATTGTTCGTGGGTGTAAACCGTAGTGCATCTTATTTATGTTATAAATCAGATCATTTATCTGTTTGATATTTCTCTTGTTGTCTGAATGGATGCATTAATATAATGCCACATCTTAAGTTATCAGAATGAATGCATGTTTCTTTACCCTTTTCCTAAGTTTCTTCATTGATCAATGTATTCTCACAATACTCACATAAAGGAGGGGATTGACACCCGCGTGTGCCTTAGGTGAGCTCCTAGCACCCGCTGGGTGATAGGTCGGCACGTATAAGGTCAAAATGTTGTTCTAAGTGCATAAAAATGACTACATGAGGATAGAACTATCCTTCTCCAAACACAACATGCAAGGAAAATCACAAGGAGGATCTCGGAGAGGCTCGTCCATAATATTTACGGAATGGATTTAAGATCCCTGTTAACATGGACCCCTCGAATAGGCTAGAAGAAAACATGACAGTAGTAGGTGGTGTGAAGAGGGGTTGCGAATCCAACAAATTGGATAAATTGGATTCAGATCAGGGAAAAAAACTTAACCTTTCCAACAATCTTATGTTGGTGGTTGCTTCTAATAAAAATAAATGGCAATAGGTCAAAAACAAAAAGGGAAAAAGGGGCATTTTGTGAATCTACTCAATTACCACTCTTCAAATGAAGAGCGGTAATAGCTAGGGGTCAATCTTTTCCTCTATTAGTTTGGATTTTTTTGTGTGTTAGGTTGGCATGTGTATTTTCTCTTGGTGGTTGCACTCCGGTTCATATCTCCTGTCAAAAGTGTTTACCTTATCAAAAACAAATAATGCAAAGGATGTACATATGACTATTATTAGGAATGTAATGCATGTAATCTATTTTCAGAGAACACCTATTATTGGGAGAGTGCATGGGTGGTGAAGGGAAAGTCCCCACCCCTATATATATATATATATATATATATATATATATATATATATATATATATATATTGTATTTCATTGTTAAATTAGCTCTCTAATGTTTTAGCAAGGTTATGTTGCATACTAGTGTTTGGCGATTGCGTGCCTAGTTCAGTGCAGCACTACAATCTATTTTTGTATTCAATTTCCTTGTTATGTAATGAATCCCTTTTGTAATGGATAATTTTTTTTGGATACTAAGTGTTAATGGATCTAAGGATGGTAATATAACAGTTTAATTGGTATTGATTATGGTTTACTTGGAATGAATGTTTCGTTATTACATGTGTTTCTATAACAATCTGAATGAGTTGATTTGGGTTGTATGATGAATACTTGGTTGAATATCATAACAAATATGCATCCCAACATCCTAACAAACAAACATAAAGGAGGGACTTGGTAGTTGCGTGCAATTTGGTTGAGCATTCAAATCTCTCTAAATGAGGTGCCTACGCGCATAACGCTTGAGATGAAAATAAAATACTAAAACTGAATTATGAGTGCTATCTAAAAAAATCAAGCTAAAAAATCAAATTTTTCATGTTTTGAGTACATCCATTTATGGGAATAAGTTAAATATAAGTGTTGATGTGAAAGCATGACTTGAATCAACATCTCAAAAGAAATATACTAGAAATCGTAATTGAAATGTACAATGGAAACGTCAAAAGGTATCTTGTGAAGAAGTGAAAGTGGAGGGAGATAATAATGGGAGGGGAAGAGGGACAAATAACAACAAGTGTGAGGGTGGGGAAGTGCAAGAGTTTTTAAATCGGAATGGGGAAGCAATTAAGAACTCCACATTCCAACCACCACATGAAATTTTATTAATCATTTGAAGTAGAAAAGGTGTTATGTAAATATGTGGATGCAAATTTTTGTGGAGATATCTTAGAATGTAAATATTGAACGAAGAATACTGATCAAATGGAAAATTGTTTGAAATTCTATCTCTTGCATATATTCATTAGTTAGAAATCACGTAAATGTAATGGAAATCAAGTGCGCGTGTCATGTAGTGGGTGTAACATCGAAAGGTAGCAATTACATGTAGTTTTAGGATAAGGGGTTTCTCTCCAGGTCTATAAAAAAGTATCAATAACATTAATGAAGATTGTTCGTATCTAACTAATATATATTATTTATGTTCAAATTTGCAGGCATGTTTTTTCAGTTGTAAGCTCGAGTAATTGGATAAAAATCAAGTGACATAGGACCAACCATAAATAATTGAGCACCTTAAGGGATTAGACATAGGAACAAAAGGAATATTCTATCTATCGATTGAGATTTTCTATCTTACTATGTTACTTTTCATGGTAAAGGCATAAATGGAAAGTCGGAAATAAAAAGGTGGCAAAAAAAACCTTGCATATCCTGCACCTATTCCATGGCTCATATTGTTCGCACCCAAATAACATTTGTATTATTTTCCTACCCAAATAATATCTACTATTTTTTCTCCACTTAATCATCTAAAGTTTGTGCACATAATTCATGTGAGTGAAATGCAATCTTAAAGGGGGAAAAACAAGTGATGGAGGAACACTCATCAATCACTAAGCCCCTTCAGGGAATGAATATATGAATGCAAGGAAGTTTTTTTCCCTCAATTAAGATTTTATGTTTGTTTATTTTAGTTTTTTATGATGTCAATTTTTTTGAGTGTACAACATTTATTTTAGTAGGTAAGGCGAAGACATGAATAGAAAGTGGGAAATGAAAAGGTGGGAATTAAAAACATGCATTTATCATACCTATTCAATGGATCTGATTCTTCCAACCTAAATAAAATCTATTATGTGTGCTCCTTTGTATCATCATGACCTTTCTCATATTATCCACATGATTGAAATTACATTGAAAGTGACCAAAAAATGCTAAAAGTCCAATATGTTTAAGGGTTGAAACCAACACTTTTCAATATGGAAATTACTATACTAAATCAGAGAGATTGGTTTACTTTTCTAAAAGAAAATGAGAGGAGAAAAATTTGGGAAATTTTTTTTTACATGCATGCAAGGCTTATTAAAATACTAAAAAATTGTGTTGCAAGATGAAGGAGCTCAGTAAGTAGTGATGGTGGAAGAATGTGTTGTGGGGGCATTATCAAAGACAGTGAAGGAGATGACATTTTTGAGGGGTAGTTTAGTTAGAATGCAACACCATTTTTTGAAGATTTTGCATCTGTTTCTGTTAGTTGAAGCAAGGTCAAGAACATGACATCATGTGAGGTGATCAGGGATTTCATCCATACATCAATTGAAAACGTGTATCTAAATCTAACAGTATTTTTTGAATCAATATGAAACATGTAGACGAATTTCATTAAGTCATGTTTGAACAATCAAAGTAATCATTATGGTTGTAGTATTTTATTTTCACCTAAAACGATATGTGTGCTACAACCTCAATCAGTTAAATCTGAATGCTCACTCGAAGCATGCACAGCTACAAGGTCCCTCCTTTGTGTTTACTTGTCAAGATGTTATCATGCATCAGATAATAACCAAGCAAGCATACATTCTTACAACTTAATCAACTCATTCATATCATTTTGGAAGCACGTGTAATAATGAAACATATCATATTAAATAATAACCAAGATTAATTATGCTACAACACCATATTCATACATGCCAAATATCAGGATCTATCCATAATTATCCATTAATAAATAGAATTCATTACATAATGGAAGCCGAATACAAAACTAGTCAAAATGCCAATGTGTTGGACCATGCACACAAGTATCAATCAAACCCTAGACCATAACATCATGGCCACATCAACACTCCATGAGCTAGGAACTAAGAATTACTAAAAAAATGGAATACAACAAATATATATAGGGGTGACAACTTTCCCTTCACTGCTCATGTACTCTTCTAATAATAGGCATGCCCAAAATAGACTACATACATGTTTTTATGATAATTGTTATTAATAGATTGTCCTAAGTATACACTAATTTAATCCTATTAATATCCCTCCATGTGTGTGCTTGATCTGCATGTTTATCCTCTACAAAAAACCTTTTCTTAGCTGCCAATTCACCCTGATTTAGTTCTTTGCTTGGTTGGCACTCCATCTAACTTTTCCTATTTTTATCCCTTGATAAATAAAATGATTTACTCCATAACTATGTTTTTCTATATGTGTGGTCTTGTGGGCCACCCTATTCTTATCCATGTTCGACCTCCTACCAACCATCCTTAATCTTGTGTGCACGCTCATGCACATTTTCCATCTGATCTTTAGCATTTTCTTTTGACCAGAATTACTCCACACTAGGTATGTTGTCCATCCTTGGAAACACCAAAAACAATAGTTCCAAGAAGAAAATAATAACTTCCACCATGAATAAAAGAATAAGAATGAAGAATACTTTATTAATACCCAAAAAATGAAACAATTTTCATGCGCACTCTGCATCCTCCTCTTCATTTATTTGTAGTAACTAGGGGAACTCCTTGCCGAGGGTGCTCTCCAACTCACCTCATTCTATCAGCCCCTTTGTAGTTGTATCTGGGACCACCCCATCTACCTCCATCATTTTTTCAGGGTCATGTCCTCACCTTTTTGTTTTAACTCCCTTATTACTAAGGAAAGGCCTGAAATGAGTCCATCCATGCTATCCATTTTTCACATGACATGATATCCTAACTCTTTAAGCCTGGATTCATGTGTTTTCCTAACTATCTTCAAGGAATCTTGTTTCTGCTCTATTTCTGTTAGGACTTCCTCTCATCTAATCTTTCCTTCATTCTTTGTAGTTTGCTTGCTTTCCAAATCCGCCTCCTTTTGAGTGGTATATTTCTTGAGGATGGGGTCAAGGTCTTAACAATGGTCAAAGGCCCATCCCACCTTCTTCAATGCATCCTTCATTATTTTTCACATGGCTTCATTCTCCACAATTTTTCACACTATAATATTTTATTCTTTTCTTTTTCAGCTACCAAGTCCTCTTGTGTTTCCCCTAACACACTCAACTTCCATTGTAGTATCATATGAACCAAATCTTACAAACATTGGGAACGCCTATGTGATTTCACTAGTAATATGGATTGTCATATCAAGGACAAACTTCTTGTGCTTTTATGCCTTCTCCTTCTCCTCAATTAGTCACTAAAATTCTTGTGCCTTGTCCTTATTGTCTTCTAGAATTTCTAGATGGTGGTTTCCTTGTCTAATTTTTTGAAATATACTTCTTCTACTATATTATTTAGCATATTTCTAGCTTGTTTGTCAGTAATCTCTATTGGCCTTATCTTTAAAATTTTCTTCAGTGCCTTCTTTAATTTGCACATGGAAAATGCATCATCAGAGATTTCAAATTCGGTCTCATCCAAATTTGTTTGCATGTTCCATGATAACATCTTCCTTGTGTGTATGGATAACCCTTCTATATTGATAACCTCCCAATCATACATTTTCTTTGTCACCATAGATCTTTGAAATCACGCACGTAACACCTTTGACTAATCATGAATATAACTAACTTGGGGTTTACACATTACATCATCTCTCTTTCTCCTCCCACTAGTGCATCATCATATATGTATGTGTTGTTCATCTCAAGTGTACGCACTTGTTCCACCTGACACTTCATCCCTCGTCAATGTTTTATCTCATTTTTCTTCCTCTTCTCCCTTAGGATACTCGTCATGCACCTTGTGTACCTCATGTTTCTCATACATGTCTTCATCATGTGCAATGCTCTCTTCTCAATTCCCTTCTTTATCCATATCAAAAATTGGGGCTTCTTTCTCCTCTATTTCCTTCTCTCGAAGGATCTACTCCACTACATCCTCTTCATCAATTTCTCCTCTCCACACCAACCTTCATCTCCTCTTCTTCTTCTTTTCGAGGATAAACTTAGGTGGTGAGGCCTTTGATGACTTAATAGGTTCTAATTACCTTGTGCCACTATCTCAATCCTCCCATACTCTCTTGAACCTACTTTTGGTGCCTTGGTCAAGTGCGACATTATCTTCTTTTTCTTCCTCTTCCTCTTCCTTGTCCTTAGTCTTTTCTTCCTCTTCAGACCTCATAGGAGTGACCTTGCACATTTGATTCATCCCAACTATTTTTCTCCCCTTAGGTGGTTCTGGGACCTTGAAATCATCCTCGATGTACTTACCATTGACTAGATTGGGCTTCAGGTATATGTATATATTTTATGCTTCTTCATTCCCTACCCCTAAGGTCGTAGAGCTGATATTGATATCATTGTCTCAATATAGGCCACATTTCCTGGGTACAAATATGTTTTACGTAGTGTATGGTAGTCAAAATATACCTTATCATCATCAAACCTCAACTTGCGCACGTCCATGAACTTGTTCACCTATGCTTGGAAGTAGCACGTTGTGAAAGCATAAAGCAACTTGCACCATGGACTCTTCATACTAATCTTCAGGTAGAACATTCCGATGTAGAATTTTTGATACACCATGAAGTCTTACTTTCCATCTAGGACTATGGGAAAGCCACTATGGATGTGCCACTCATGTTCAAATTCCCCACGCATTCATCTGTACCACATTTCTACCCTCACTTTGTAGTTTCTAGTGATTCAATCACATATACACTCTGCAAATATCTTGGATAAGGAATTATTTTTAGGTGGGTATTCCCACATTTTATCTTTGGGGGACATAAGGGACTCCAATATTTTTAAATACAATGGATAGGAGGATCTAGACCCAAAAAATCCTATCACATACACTTCCTTAATAATTCTGTTTGCAATGAAAGTAGCAAGGTTTTACATTGTTCCTTCTACCATATTCTTTGCAATGTGAAGCCACTTATTGTTAACGTAGCCCCATATCTCCTACATGTTCAACTTAGTTAACAAATGTGCAACAATCCTAACAACATGATCATTGATTTTAGACATGTACATGGCATGCCCTCCTTTCTGATACTTCATCTCCACCATAGTAGTCTCCACTTATACTTCATCATCTAAATTTTTTGCAATCTCAGTACCCAAGTTATGTAACCCTGTATAATTCCAATCATGGGTGTGGAAATGTGCACTCTCCTACCTACAAAGTATAATAATTCCTTGTGGACTTGCTACATGAGTCATTAATAAATGCACTCCAATTTTCCAAAATAGGGCAACTCATAGATCTGCAGAAATCATGTGCCCTCCAAATTCTAGTACCACTTGTTGTCATAGATTGGCCTATTGTCAGCAGTCCTCTGGTTTGTCTTTTACACCAATTCAATCTCTATTTGGCACTCTTTTTCCTCAAATTTATGATTGTAGTCGCTCACTTTGCACTTCCTAAGGTGAGTCTCCCAAACGTGTCCCATGATTATTCCTAGATATTGAATTTCTGAAAATCATTCCTTAGTTGCTTCTTCAACCTCCACCTTTGGTTCTTTATTTTTTTCTTTTCCCTTTAATGCCATCATAGGTGCCCTCTTAGGTTCGATACAATTTACATGCACAAGGTTTTCACTTTTGTTCACAATTTTTTGTGCCCTAGGTGTCTAAATTTCCCCTCCATTTTTCTGCAATTAAATTTGTTCCCTACTTTGTAACTCTGCATTCCTTTTCCTTGCTTCAAACTTCCTTCTGAAGGAGCTTCATGATAAGTCATGTGTCTTAATCCATAAGGGTTGTTGGATTCGCACAAGCTCTTACAAATTCTCACAAGTTTTCATGAATTCACTCAAATTCACACTCTGCAGATGCTCAAATTTTTCACAAGGTAAGGTAAAGAATAAACCTTCTTCGACACCCTTTTTTATATATTTCCAAAAATCTCCTGCATTTATTGCTTGCCACCTACCACCGTACCTTACCTTTAATTACAATTTTCTTCTTTTTCCATGATTTTCTTTGCATTATTTTGTGCGTTACAGTCATAATCTTCTGGCTTTCCCACTACTTTCAAGGCTACAAACCTCCTCCTGCAGGCCTTCCTATGCCGTAGTACATAATCCTTTATGGCATATCTAAATTAGTTCATCTTGTCATTATTTACCTCGCGTTACATTACACAACATTTTTCCCACATGATCTTCACTCTAAGATATTTTTCATGAGTACAATCATTCTTAGCACCTATGGCACCTCTAATTTTACTTGCGCACTTCTTTCATATGGCATCCTAACTTCACATCCCTATACAATCACATGCTTAGGTCCATCAATATTTGCGACAAGTCCTAGTACTAATAAGATTTCTTTTGCACCTGTTTCACCCCACACTAAAATTATGCTCGGTCCTCAACGCATGAACTCAATAGATTTTAATTATCTTCCTACATGCAAGTACTCTTATTACAATAAAATAAAGAAAACAAATAAATGAAATGAAAAAAAAAACATGAAAGGGAAACCTAATTTAAGTGGTAATACTACCTTATTATAAACACCAAGAAGATTATTTGTAGTAGGGATTCATCTTACTTCCATTTAACTAACCCGACAACATGGTGCCATCCAATGCCTACAACTAACATGTGTTTCATTCAAGTATCTTGGTTACTAAAAATATCCCAACCATTACACCTTCAACTTCTATGGGTAGCATGTAAACTTCGAGTCATAGAGAAGAACCATATTTCCAATTTCAAATGACTTGTTCTTAATGTGCCTATCATGCCATGGTTTCTATCATTCCTTCTCAATATTCTGGCTCCAATGTCCAATAGTGTGTCGCTCATCTAATTGCATTAGTTTTTCAATGTACTTTTGAACAACTTGTTTGTCATCTAGTCCACTTGCACGTGCAATACGTAGGGATGGTAACATGAATTCCACTAGTAGTAGCGCCTTTGTGCCAAACACCAACTATAATGGTGTGGCCTTATTCAATCTTTTATAAGTGATCCTATAATCCCAAAGAACAACTAACACTTTATCATCCTAATCTTTTCTTCCAACATCAAAAATATTTATCAATGTTTGTCCCAAAATCTTGTTGAAATATTTTGCAATACCATTAGCTTAAGGTGATAAGGGGTGGTTTTATGGTGTGCCACCATAAACTCTTCCAACAGAATTTGGATTGTCTCATTCAAAAAATGAGTTCCCCGATCACTAGTCAAGCTTAATGGAGAGCCATACCTGTTAATATTTTTTTCCAATAGGAACCTTGATGTTGTTGCTGCAGTGAAATCCTTAGTAGGCTTGGCATCTTCCCACCTTGTCAGATAATTTTTACATGTAATAATGTAGTGTACTCCATTCCTACACGCGGGTGGTGGAATAGGTCCTACAAATTCAATGTACCACTTCTCAAAAGGTTTTGTGCTCGCAATGGGTCTCAAGGTAATCTCATCTCAATTTCTACGCTTTTCAATGCACTGAAAACGGTCACATGATTTCACAAAATCCTTAACATCCTTATATAAAGTTTCCCACCAAAGACAAGCAATCAAGATTTTGTGCGCACTCCCATCACCTTCATAATGTCCTCATACTATTCCATTATGTGTTTCTTCCATAATGGCTTCATTCTCATTTTCAAGCACACAATGAAGCAATATCTCATCTCTTCCCATCTTGTATAAATCACCTCCAATTAGTTGATAAGGTGTTGCATGTATAACAAGCTATTTTTTATGCCTTCATTCCTTCTAGCGTCAATCCAGTGTGTAAAAACACTTCCATATCTTCCAAATCTGCGGGTGTGTAGTTCAATATAAAAAATTATGCATAAGGAATTGTGTCCTCAATACTATGTGTATCCTCACCAAAATTGATTCTTGATAAATGATTAGGCCCTAAATTACTCTTGCCTAGTTTTACAACAACTCTGAAATCAAATTCTTGAAAGAGAAGTATCCACCAATAGGTGCACCCTGGAAAAACATGCATGTTGACCAAATATTTCAATTCCGTATGATTTTTATAAAATATAAATGGAGTATCCAACAAGTATTGTCAAAACTTACGAAGTGTGTAGATCATAGACAATGCCTCGCGCATAGTGGTAGTGTAATTTTTCTCTGCTGGTGTCAAATTTCTACCTGCAAATAATATGGGGTGATCCACATTCCCATATTTAAGCTGCTCTAATATTACACCTATCGTCATACCAAAGGTATCAGCGTGTACATGAAAGGGCTTATTTCATGAAGGGAAGCACAAGATTGGTGCGGTTGTAAGCTTCTCCTTTAATGTCTCAAACTCTTGTTGTTGCACATAACCCCAATGAAACTTTCCTTTCACTAAGAAAAACTCTTCTAGGGGTGTAGAAATATTTACATATCCCTTAATAAATTTTCTATAATAGCCAGTATGACCCAAAAGTCCACGCACTTCACTCTAATTCATAGGTTCTTCTAACCCCAAAATTATTGCAATCTTTGCAGGATCCACCAACAATCCTTCTTTACAAATTATATGTCCAAGAAAATTACTGAAGGGTGTAGTAAAGATACACTTCCTAATGTTTAAAGAGATGCTCAACTGCCTGTATATCTCATAAATAAGCCTCAATTTTTCATAATGATCTTTAAATAACCCATAAACAATCCAATCATCTAAGTACAACTACAAGAACTTTTGAATCAAATCATGAAATCCTACACAACAATGCATGAAAACACAACATAGGCATTCTTCAATCTAAAGGGCATAATAGTGTTTGTAAAGCTTCCTCATCCAGTGGCAAAGTTAATCTTCTCTTGGTCCTCATGCACAATTCACACTTTATGATAGCCTGAAAATCCATTAGCAAAGGAGTAAATCTCACACTCTGTAACACCTTCAAGGATTTCCTCTGTGAATGGGGTAGGAAAGGTATCTATAACACAAGAAGGATTCAATTATCTATAGTCCATAAAAATCCTGATTTTCCCATCCTTCTTGATACTAATTACCATGGGGTTAACCCACTTAGATTCTTTAACTGACTCAATATTTCCAAACTTAATCATTTTATCTATCTCTTCCTTGACGCGTACGTGCAAGTTTAGATTCATCCTGTAAGGCCTCTTCTAGAATAGGAATGCACCTTCCTTAAGCTCAATATTCATTTCTCCCAATGAGGGGTGCACTCCTTTACACTCATGGTAACCTCACGGGAACAAATCCTAGAAGTCGTGTAAAAGCTCAATGATCTTTGTTACCTCCTACTTTGACCAACAATCACCAATAAATATTCCTTGGGTGCATCTGATGTGCCAATTGTTAGGATTATACCAGTTTTACAGATAAACAAGTATGCAATGAATAATGTAGAAAATGTAAAGCATAAATTAATGCAATAAAATAGAGACACAGATTTAATGTGGTTTACCCAAAATGGGCTACGTCCACCAGAAACAACCAATCCTTTTATTCAATCCAGTAAAACTCTCTCACAGTACTGCCACTAATACATTGAGCCTCACACATAATGACCCTTTAAAGATATAAAGATTTTTATCATTTTGGGGAAACATAGAAAACCACCCGTTAGATCTGTGACCTAATAAGGAATGGTCCATATTTCACAATGCATAAATATATAAAATGTGGCTTTCAGGGGCGCTGCCCCCGAACCCCGAAAGGGGGGTGAAGCCCCCCTTACAACCCCCATCATTATAAGGCTCCACAATCAACACCAATATTCACCTTCTTTTTTTCATGAGTACATGGTATGCACGGGCCTTTTCTTCTACGATGTCCATGACTTCCCGTGCACCTTCAGTATGGCTAACATCCAGGTTTTCCACCTCTTCATCATCAATCATGTACACTACCTTTCCTTTTTCGTTTTCCTTCTGGGCATGGCCTAACTATATTTTCTATCTCCTCTACCTCAATGTGTGCCT
Source organism: Taxus chinensis (assembly GCA_019776745.2). Classification (NCBI taxonomy): domain Eukaryota; kingdom Viridiplantae; phylum Streptophyta; class Pinopsida; order Cupressales; family Taxaceae; genus Taxus; species Taxus chinensis. Next base: position 93,320,427 of record CM034154.1, on the reverse strand, counting down.
CATAATTAGTTTCTCCATGTAGCTCCAGCATGAGTTCTTATAATTTTTTACTATCCCCTAATGTGATGTGCTTCATGATCTATAATGCTTCATGGACTAGAGGTTTATTAGACAAATAATCAAATGTATGGACCATACATGTAGTCATATCTTCCCATCTTGTAGTCTCTTCCTTCAGCTTAGTATGCACATACCATACACATGTGCATCCCTTCAACATGGAATAAAACTAATGAACCCAAATTGTTGGTGGCAATGCCTCCTGACCTTGTGTCCATACTCTCTCATAGTTATGGACATGAACAAAAGCAAGAGTCTTCCCATCATACTCCGTTATGAAAGATTGATCATTATTCTGAGTAAACCTTATTGAAAAGGCTATCCTTATCTCACACCAACCGAAGATGTTATCCCTATGAGTCACCCGCCAATAGGATGTAGTTCCACACAATGTATAAACCAACATCTTTCTTCACTCACCTTAATTATTCCATTGTTCCTCCATGGCATGCAAGAATCATTCAGTCCTTTCTTCACCAGTGCACTGAATTATTCCCATGCACCTAACCATGTGCGACCTGATCATCCATTCACCCTTCCTTTCATCTCATGCCCAAACATTTCATGTGTCATGGGACCAGTTACCACAAGTAACACTTTTGGTGTCACTTATTAACTACATGTCTTCCCATTGAAGCATGCTTTCCTTGGATGGTTCCACTATCTTAGGGTCACGTACTGTGTGCACGTAGATTTTATTCCGATATTTTTCACTCAAAGGCTCAACATATGGTGTAGCTCTTTCCTCATCCAATGGTATAATCACACGTTAATCCTTATTCTCAAAGATGATGTACCCTTTATTAAAACTCTTATCCACATGGTTCACATAATACCATGGTCACCCAAGTAGTGTTTTAAAATTATCTGCTTCAGCGAGCTCCATTACCTCAAAATCTCTAGTAAATTTGGCTACCTGAATTCTAATAGTGTAATCTTTCAACATCCCAATAGCCATATCCCTATTTCTTTTCGCCATATACAACACATTTGGAGATGGTTATAGCATAGGTCTCCCCATATGATTCCATGCATCCAGATTTAGTAAATTGACTTACAACGCTTTTATCTATTAGAATGTTACTTACCAACCACACATATTTGACTGCATCCAAAGTGCTCTCCTTATTATACTCATGGTTATGTGGTGGAAAGTTTGCGTGTAATATATTTTTCTCACGCTCAACTCCAGCACATGGAAATTTATCACGCATCCATTCTCTGAGTAATGGTATGATATTCTCCTGGCGCAGCAGTTTGCATATTTCCTTGAAATCATCCACATATTTCTATGGGGTCTCAATGTTCTTCGTGTGCTCTCTCGCTCGTGCATGTTCCTTCAAGAATTTTATTTCACATTGTATTTCTATTATCACTCTCATAGTATCTTGGTAGACATCCTTCTGATGTGCATCATCTATATACTTATCATGTATAATATCTTCCTTCCTAGTGAGTCCGCGTGAGTAGTCAACAGCATGGGTTACAACTCTTGATTAGGCATCCATTGATAAACATTCACGTGTTGTAGGTCGATCATCCCCGCACCCTTTTCCTTCTTCTTGGCCTTACTTAAGTGTTCATATAGGTCCAGAAAATCCTCTAACTTATGTTGTTTTCAACATCATGTGCAAACTATATTTTACAGACAGTCATGCTAGTAATGAACAAGGGACCCAAAAGTGTACAAATTTCCTTGTATTAACCTTTCTCTAGCATAACCAAGACCTCGGCCTTGATATCCTCCTTGGAAGCCTCCATTTCTATTATCTACATTGATGTGCTCTTCATTCTTTTGTCCTTCCTGCTCCTTCGATCTTCTTTTCACACAATTTTGGCTCAATCTTGTTTCCACAGCTCTATGGATGTGATCAATCAGTCTACAATTAGTTGTATCATGTGTATGGGTATTGAAAATTTTATAATACCTAGACACATTATTTTTAATCACATGCTCTAAAAGCAAGAGAATCCACACATCATGATTCTTATGACAAATCTTGTAAGACTATAACGTCGCGTGCACTATTCTATGTGGGTAATTTTCCTTAGCTTTCCCTCAACCTCACAATCAGTGCACCATATACCAAGTTTAGTCTCATGCATAGAGTTGGTAGAGATATTCTCCAACTTCTTCACCATAGCTATTATATGGGCTCCCGAAAACGGACTCACTCTTGTGTCTATGCTTTTAACTGCTTCAGCATGCATAGCTGCCTCCAAAGCCTCATGTGGATTGGTGTACATCTTATGAGATAATTCTCTTTTTGAATGGAGGTAGAAATCCCCTAACAAACCACTATGCATTATGACTTGGATGGATGTCATAACAAAAATTTGGACAACAACATTTTAAAGCGTGCATCATACTCTCTTACACTTTATGACATACCTTATTTAATATCTTTAAGCGTAATTGTAGTTCCCACATTCCTTTGACACCTTTTATTACTAATCTTGATACTATAGACTATGATATATATTTTAATAGTTTGATTTAGTATGGTGTTAGATGTCAGATCCTGGATTATTGTTGAATCTGATTATATATAATGCATGGTGATTATTATAGACACTCATATGTGGATGATGATATACTATTGGCATGGATGTTTAATGGAAGTTATTCAGACGTGTGATTTTGGAGATTATGAATAAACCTAGAAAAGGAAAATTATTTGATGATGACATAGTTGTTGATATAAATTGTAAATGATTTCATTGATTGCCTTGATGACTGTTGTGATTCATATGTATAGAAGATTTCGTGATTATATTATATATTCATTTTGGACATTCTAATATGGTCATGAGGCTGAATGAGGTATTTGTGTTTTGCAGGTTTTAAAATATCACAACAAAACATCGGGGGATCGGAGACCAACCAAAATGGAAGTCTGGGTGAATTCAACACGGTCACCATGGCAAAATTTTTTGTGTGTGTTGTATTTTGTTAGGGATTCCCATGGGGGGATTATCTTTACATGTGACCATGGGTTTGTGTAATTTATTAATGTGTTTCCTTTTATTATTGTTGTATGTATTTTATTAAGTAATGTGTTCCTTTCCTTTAAATTAATTAAAATTGTGATGGATTAATGTGGGAATCATATAGTTAAACTTTAAATAATTCAAATTGGGATATGGGAAGTAATTATAAGATTTGATGGCTATTGTATTTAATTTTGTAAGAGCTTGTGTAAGTCAGATTTGGAGTACGAAATACTCCACCTCCATGAAAATTCGAATTTGACCTTGGGGGCTGTTTTTGGAGACTTGTGGGACAATTAAAACTTGTTCCATGCATCTAAATTTATGTTACCAACCATACTTATGGATGGAGATGTGATTTGTGACTTTTAAATGCATTTTATTCATCATGTTGCTTGTTTTGGATTGCACTCTCTTATATTTTATTAAATAGTTGTCCCTTAAGGTGTGGGCTCTTTTAGAGTGTGTAAGTTAATTTTTCATTTCATTTATTGTGCTTGGGAGAATGGAATGTTGTCTTTTGTGTTTGAATTTGAGGATGTGTGATGTGGCATCCTACATGGATCCACATCATCCTCTTCTCTCCCTCTTCTATTTAATTCAAACTCTCTTCTTGTTTTGGGTTGTTGAAACTTTTTGCATTCTTCCTTGGGGCGCATTTTCTCGTGGGAGCTCTGGTTTTTTGAAGGAAGTTTTGGAGATAGCTTTGCATGCTTGGGAGCTTTCTATTTTGGACTTTGTTTTGCATGCATCCTTAGGCACATTTTTTTCTATGATTAGAGCTCTTGTTGATTTGGAGGAAATTAGAGAGCATTTGATACTTTGGCACTGCTATTTTGGGATTGTGCTTCTAAAATTAAAAGCTAGCTGTGTGGAGAAAATCTGTCCATGGAGAGGTAGGAGTTTATCTCTTCCTTATTGTTGTTATTTTCTTATTGCATTGTGTGTATGGTGCATGCATTGTTTTATTTGTTGGCTGGTTGGGTATATTGCCTTAGGAATGGTGTAGGAGAAGGCTATGGGGAATTCTTGTGGGGGAGAATAAGGGAAATACCATGGGCATCAAAATTTTGTGGAGGGAGTTTTGGGTTTGGGATCCACCATGGAAAAGATACTGCTTGCATTTCTTACTTTTGGGGGGGGGCATAAGGAGGGGTTGGGAGATATAAGGTTTATGGGATTGATATGTTATATTGGAGGTATGATTTTGGTGGATGCCCAATTCCCAATTGGGAGGCATAAGTAGCTTCTCCCATAGTCCTTGCTCCTTTGGCTTGCAAGATCAAGCATGAGTTCTGTTTTGATATGTGTTAAATGCAGTTGTGAACTGCTATTTGCTTTTGGTGTTGCATTGTGTTTTTAAAAAAATGTGTATGTGAAAGACTGATGTGTGTGGAAGCCAGTTGTTGCCATGTTTAAATTACACCTTCTATTGTATCTTGTTTGGGGCTCAGGGGCCAATGATGAAGGAAGGCTTCTCCTTTCATTGGATGTCTTGGTTGGGTGGAGAGCATTCCCTTTCCGCCTCTTTTGTTGTGATCAACTTTGAGAAAGAGAAAATGTGCATGTTGTTGTCCTGGAGCAATGGAAAAATATAGTTTGTCCATCCCTTATGGAAACAAATTCATTTGTAATCCTTTCCCACGTGATGTGGATGAAATTGTAACATGAATTTTGTGAAGAAACATATATGTAAATTGATTATGAAGTTATATTTTTGAAATGTGAAAGACACTTACATTCTGCTATGCACATTGGAAAGAAATAAATTAAATGATTGTTATTGGTTCCCAACATTGAAATATGTAAATTCGTTTAATTAAATTCAATAAGAATTGCAAGTTCAATTCTCATTTGCATTTTTGTGGTAAAATTGGAAATATCAAATTGGGATTGGAATCTTGTTTAAAGGGAAAAAAGGGAAAAAGAAGAAATGTGTGTGTAAGAATTATATTACATTGTCTCCTTTGAAAGATATTAAATTTGGACATCAGATGTTACAATTTAACTTGGAAAATATTTTTTTAGAAACAACTATATGCATTGGAATAGTTTAGAAACTATATGCCACACTTAAATGATAAAATTGACAAATAGATCCTTTAAAAAAATTGATCACTGGCATTGTGACTTTTAAAACTGGTAAATCTAAATAAAATGCATAGTCTGGACCAGAATTTAACAATCAACTTGGAAACCTTAAAATCCAACATGATATGCTAGTAATGAACTCAAATTGATAAGAATATTTAAGAGAGTGACTCGAGCCATTGCAAATTCGAGCTCAATCTCTTCCTCAACCGTTTTCTATCAATTATTGGACAAAATTCCAAATTGGAATCAATTGAACAAAATTGACTTTCCTAAAATACTCTAAAATCTCCCTAGACCAATCCCCCATGTTTTTTTGACATGTTGAGTGAAGGAGGAGATCTAATTTAATCAAAATTGAAAGTTGGAAACTTGTCAGTTGGCTAATTAAAAGCATGTAGATCCTTTTTGTAAAATTGACCCCTTAAAACTTATCAAAATATAAAATTGATGTTTCATATGCAAATAGGACATGGAGAGATTTCCAAAAAGTCCTCATTTTCCCAAAACTGAGCTTCCTATGAAAGTTATGACACTTTGAAGTTTTTAGGCCTTGGCAAGAAAATTTGGGAAAAATCCCTAGGAAAAATTTCAAAAATTTTGGGCTCGAGACAAGAATTTTACCTTTTCCTCCACCATCCCATAACCAATCAGAGGTGGCCATGTGTCCTCATGAGGCAGTAGTGGAGGTGCGGTACTTTCTTTTCCCTTATATTTTTTTGATATTTTTGGTAAAAACTTTCATTTTGGCCCCGCCTGCCTGTGGCCAATGAGAGCGTGCCATGTGGCACTTTGGGGTTGAGGCGGGAGGGCGGACCCTTCTGCTTCCTTGGGTTGTTTTTTTTGGACTTGGGAAAATTTTCTAAATTTCTCCTGCAGCCCGCTTCTCTGCCTTCCCCTCGGACCTTGTCCTTCTGAGGGTGCGCAGACCCGCGCATCCTTTTTCTTCTCTGTTCCTTTGTCGGGTGCAAAGTGATAAATTACCCCGCTGCTCCATGCCCTCCTTCTCTCTTCTCCTCGCAGTGATTTTTGGCATGCCACGTGTCCCTGGAAAACTTGTGGGTGTGCGGAAGCCAAATTGGATTTTCTCCCATCAGGCGAAATGCCCCAAACTCTCCCGCCGCCCCGCCCTTCCTTCCCTTGTTGCCAGCGACGACTTAGAGGCCGCCACGTGTCCCTAGAGGACCCGCGGAGGTGCGGGTACAATTGGGAAATTTCTCCCACACATTGGGAAAGTTTCTAGAGCTGCCCCACGACCTGCCAACCCACCAAAGGGGATTTCCCCTCCTCTTGACACGTGTCCCCCTAGGGGAAAATTTGACCCCTAGACTCCACTTGCTCATATCTTGAGTTTCAGGACGAGTTAGGAGGACTTATTTATATCACCGGAAAGGTGAGAAAAATTCATATCCATTAGGAATGGTTTAGGGAAATTTTGGAAGTGTTAAGTATGAGAAAATCTAGTTGAAACTCTGAGCCTGTTAGAGAGTGGGTATGGGAGTAAAATTGCTCCCTGAACCTAACTGAAACTTCTAGCCCTAAGTTTTGGACCTTGTGACCTATGAGAATTGTTAATAAAAGAGGACTTTTTTCTTGTGGATTTGAGTTTTTCCAGAACCTGTTGGTGGTAGATGTTGCCTAGGAACCTAGTTGTAGACACTCCTAATCAAGTTTTGGGAGTGGATAAGTGAGACCTTGCGCTGTTGACTTTACTTATGTGTTATTTTCCTCACTGTAATTTAATCCTGCTCATGTCTTTGATTTGGTGGAAATTAAATACCTTGGTTATTTAATTGTTTTGGGTCCCTTAACCCTAAAATTTAATAAGGAAATATTTAGCTAAAATATCAATGAAATCAGTAATTAAATTAATCCTTAGAGAGATTTGAGCTATGTGTGGACCTATTACCTTTATTGCTTTATAATGTGAAATCAGTAATCATTATAATGGGAAAGGTTATCAGTTGAATTTATTTGTCTTTGAGACTTTGGTTGTCAACTCCTAAGACCTTAAAAAAAAAATTCCATAATTTTCTAACTAAACCTAGGTGGTTCATGGTTCTCAAGCGTGTTGTTTTAACCTGGCATTACAGTAATAGTGCTCTGTTGCTCAAATTTTGGAATGTGAAACTCAGCCACGAATGTTATGTGTAGGGAATCATAATCCACCGCAGTCTAATGTGGGTCATACTTCCAATACCAACTATGTGTGGGCCCTTTTAGCATAGTGGCAAATTGACTTTCCTTTTTGTCTAAATTTGTAACCCCCTTAGTGTGCCATAGTAATTCACATTTGTGAACATTCTCCATTACATCCTCCACACCTCTGTACTATGATAATTGAAGATACATCTCAAAGTAGACTTGAGGTATCTTCTACATTGGTTTTAAGGTGGAGGGTTGATTCGGTGGTGCCCGTTGTGGTGGTGGGCCTTGCCCTATAGTAAGAACTGACCCAGAACCAAATCCTATTGGATTTCCTCTGTGCGGTGGATGACCTAACCCTCATGATCCTCCCATGCCACCATTTGTGGCTTTTGGTCCAATTTATGAACTACCTTGTGTCCCAGTCATAGTACTAAAATGAACACCTACGACCTACACTATTGAAGGACCCATTGAAGTTCTTCCAATGGTATGTGCACCAATAATCTATCTTCATGATTCACCTATGAACAATCCCAAACACTGGAACTCCCAAACACTGGAACTTGTTGTGCTACTATGGGTGCAGTACTAGTTTGAGACTCATCCAAATTTAATGCAAAATGATATCTACTTGTATCTATTTTTTTACCTTCAGTATATTTTCTTTCAACAACTACCTATGGATCTAGAACACCTTGTGTAAGGGTTAGGTAGCCAGGTTGAGTCAAGTGTGTGTCGACTATTCTCATTCTTTCTCGAGACTATCTCTCATCCAAAGCCAAAGGGGACTCTCTATTGCACTTGCCCAAAGTTGAGAGGGCCTAATATTGTGGCTCCTCATCTTCCATGAGAGCTTCAAAACCTTCGTAAGCCATCATTATTCTTGACTACAACACTGCCTCAATTTCCCTTTCCTGTGATTCATTAAAATTGAGTCGTCTTTCCTCTCTTTTTCTATATTCTATTCAGGACACTGCCATCCTTCTCTACACATGCTCCTGCCCCTATGCATAGTGGGAGTTTAGCTAGCCATAGATAATCTCTCTGAATCCAAATCTACCATCAAGATCTTCATCACTAAGGGTATAACATGTAAATAGGATCCTTAATGATCATGTAAAAACTTAAACTCAAATTCCTCCAGGCATGAATACGTAGAAATAGTGTATTCCAACATATAATTGTGTAACACACTAGCCCATCAACGATCTACAACTCTAGTTCATTCCTCATCTTCATTAGCAAATGTCTTACAATCTTCTTGCATATAAATCCTCATCCTAGGACCCCAAGATCTCTTCGATGAGTATGCTTCCAACCACTAGTACAACTCTAATGGAAAGAAGTTGAAGAACATCTCATACAATTCATGATAAATATTTTCCTCTACCCACTTGCACATGTTAAAGACAGGTCCATTGTTATACCTTTGTGCAAACTTATCTTGTTCATCTTCCATCCAGCTTTCAATACTCTCCAAATATAGTCGATACGTCATCTATATGTAACATCCTGGAAGCCAAATTAAAAAGAGGTCCCGATAACGAAAACAAAATGTAGTATTTTATTTTCACCTCAAGTGTTATACGCACTAGGACCTCATTCAGATAAATTTTAATGCTCATCAGAATCGTGTGCATGTACCAAGTCCCTCATTTGTGTTTACTTGTCAAGATGTTAACATGTATCATATAATAACCAAGCAAGTATCCATTCTTACAACTTAATCAATTCATTCAGAGCATCTTTAGAAACACATATAATAAGGAAACATATCATCCTAAATAATAACCAAGCTAAGTTGTACTACAACATCATATTCATACATACCAACAATCAAGTTCCATCCACAATTATCCATTAATAAAAATAATTCATTACATAATTGAAGACGAATATAAAACCAGTCAAAATGCCAATGCATTGGACCATGCGCTCAAGTATCAATCAAACCCTAGACCATAATAGCATGGTTACTTTAGCGCTCCACAAACTAGGAACTAAAAACTAATAAAATAATGGCATACAAAACATATATATAGGGGTATGGAGTTTCCCTTCGCCGCCTATGCACTCTCCCAATAATAGGTGTGCCCAAAAATAGACTACACACATGCTTTTAAAATAATTGATATTAATAGACTGTCCTAATTATACACTACTTTAATCCTATTAATAGCCCTCCATGTGTGTGCTTGATCTACATGTACATCCTCTAAAAATAACCTTTTCTTGGCCACCAAGTCATCATGCTTTAGTTCTTTGCTTGGTCAGCACTCCATCCCACTTATCTTATTTTTAGCTTGTGATCAACAAAATGGTTAAGTCCCGAATTTTGTTTGTCTATACGCATGGTCCCATGTTCCACCCTATTCCTATCCCTGAATGCCTTCCATTTCATCATCCTTATCCTCTTGTGCGTGCTCCTGCACATTGCCCATATGATCCTTAACATTTTCTTCTAACCAACAGTGGTTCAAACTATGTTACTTATCATAATTTTCTACTCGCAATTCTTACTTGGAGTGTAAATACTGAAGAGGGTGTGTCAAATAAGTAAAACTTAAGGGAATGAAACATCATAGAAGGAAGAGGGGCAATAAAAAGGTGATTTTATGGAGAAGTAAATGGAAGGGGGAAATGATGTGCAAAACATTTTTTCTTACAATCAAGTACATATGAAATTTGTTTCATAGTATGGACCTTAAGATTAATGTTGTACCATATCTATTTTAAACCATGTGGAGGATTCACTCATTCATTTCTAATAACCGGTCTGTACACAATTGAATAGAAGAGAATATTTTGGGAAAATATGTTGAATATGGGTTTTGTTTTTTTTTTAATTTTTTATTTCAGTGGCAATGTTCTCAATTGTTTTCTAATTTATTAGATAAAAATAATATGAATGAAAAGTTAGACCTAAAATCTGGAAATTACTTGTATTATTTAGGTGATTGAAATTTTCCATAAAAAGGGCCAAAATAAATTTTCAGTTTCCTTTAGCTACCGAATAGACTACATTTGATAGATCAATTTACTTCAATAAAATAAAATGAAAGGTGAAAAATTTGCGAAGATTTTTTTACTTGCATGTAAAGCTTATTAAAATATATAAAAAGTGCTATAGGATGAATGATCTCAATAAGTGGTGACGGTGGAAGAATGTGTTTCAAGGGAATTGGAAAAGACAACGATGGAAAGACATTTTCAAAGGGTCCTTCATTATGAGAAAAAAATATGTTTTTAATGCTTCTACATCTTATTCTATCAGCGAGAACAAGGTCGACAACATGATATCATGTTAGGAAATCAGGTCTTTCATTTATCCATCAATTGAAAAACTTCTCCAGTTATAAAAAACTCTTGCAAATGAATATGAAACCCTTTGATGAATGTCATAAATTCATGTTTTTATGATCAAAGTAATTATTATGGTACACATTCTGCTACTTATCATTATTTCCTACTCATATTTCTTACTTGGAGTGGAAACATATCCTGAGAAAAGCTACCACCGCTCATTGGAGTGAACAATCAATCGATATGTGTACAGAAAACACCAATCACTCCAGAAAGGACACCTCACAAAATAAACCAAGTATAGCTTTGATAAAAAAAATAGGTATGTGGTAATGAAATCATGTATCATTCACCTATAATGTCTTTGACAATGAAATCCCTCTCAACATTCCTAGCAACTCATACATGTAATTTCTAGGTTTAAATTTGGTGTATTTTGATGTCTGAAATGACTTTAAAACATTTAAACATTTGGCAAAATGCCTCCAAACCCAAGTCATTGCTAACAATGGGAGGTATTTTTTGGCAAATAATTATATAACTTCAAACGCCACAATGGAGGCACATTATATGCATAGTTGGAGAAGGTAACTTTTTACTAGACATAAAGGATCACATGCAAAACACACTGCGGTCACAGTTTTCTAGAAGTATGTAGAGGGTGGATTATACTAACAATAAAAGACTAAAAAATAATAAAGGATGGTTCCTTTAAACTATTTGACAAAATGCTCACTAGAAACCAAACATGGACCATCTATTAGAAATTTGACCGAATCAATTTTGAGGTGAAGAGAACAAAGATGAAAAGGTCCTTAATGAGTTCTATACTAAGTAGGACAAAGAAAGGGAACATAAAATATATTATGTCATCGACATGGCTTTGGGAAAAAAATTAGAAGGGCTAGCTCCTTCTAGCTTTTTGCATGGCGTTCGGCGCAATAACCTTGAGATAAACTTCCTAAATGAGATCATCATAAATGAAATCTGTATTGGCGTAATCCAAGGAAGGAAAGAAAACATACAGAAATACACAGTCAAGCAAGTTCATAGCAGTATTGAATATGCAAATGCAGAACCTGGTGACTATGTTTTCATTATGATATGGGTAAAATTTGACCTTTATAAATTCTTCCCAACTTGCTACTCTAAGCACTACAATCCTCAGTCTCTTACCATCAGTAATAATTTTCCAACCGCGTGGAACCTTAATAGACCTACCAAGAAGAGTCACGGGGCCAGGACCCTCATTCCCCATTGATGGAAGTGTTGTAAACAACGTGCTAGATTTCTATGCCTAATACCCTTGACAACTTGATAGCTTTTACCCACCACATTTAATATCTCATAAGTGGAACCAGAGCCTTCCATTTCCCCATCAAGGAAATTAATCGGTCCTCTTAAGCCTGTAATACTTGTCAACAACATTTCATGTAATAGTTGCACACCTTTTATGAGGGTTGCAATGAATTTTATTTGAAGGCCATTGTTATCTTCTATGCTAACAAAACACGGAAACATTTTTTTAGGAGTGTAATGAAGATTTGGTAGAGAAACATACAATTGATACCTTGTCTGCATCTCCAACATATGATATAAATGCCACAACCTCTTATAATTGTGCCTCCATTATTATCGCTACTACTTCTCTCTCTAAGATATCAAATGCTACATTTAACCATTAATAACTAAATATTAATAGCTAACCTATTTAAAAGACTACATAAAAATACTAAACTATTTAATAGTATAGGTCATAATTCATTCTCTAAAATTAATAACTAAAGTGGTATTTAAAATACTACATAAAAAATCCATGCAAAATGAAATCAGAAGTAGGAGAAGCTATTCAGAATCCATCGATTCAGAATCAAGAATCGAGCCAATATTAACTACGGTGTTTGAGGCCGCATAATATAAAACGCAGATGACTGTAAATATGCTCATAGGAAACCAGGCATGGATGAGAAAATTAAAATTTTACCGAATCAATATTGATGTGAAGCAAACAACGATGAAATTATCTCCACCATGCACGGCCTGCCATTAAATAGTGAAATGGCAATGGATGGTAAGAAGAAATTGCCTACCATGGATTTGCAAAAGAGAATGAAGACGTTAGTATTAGACCTAAGCGAAAAAAATTCTTATCACTCGCATCCCTCTTCCACACAAGGATCTTACGGTTGAATTTAAATTTCAAGGGTAATTGGAAAAAATTCACATTACAAAAATCCATGGAGTAGACCAACTGCTACAACAACTCTCCGCCATTAATGAAAAAGGGTAAGAGATTTACAGATGCTCTACCGAAACATCTCAGCCCAAGCAAGAATGTTATCCCCATGATGCACCGCCTATAATTTGAATGTTGCAAAGTGAAGCATATCGTTTCGATCTACATTAAAGATATAAAAATAGTTGGCGAGGATTTAAGAAGGGTGATGAACCAGTGTGGGAATGTGTTCCCTCTCAGTGCTTGTAAGGTATATAAAAATGATAGGAATCTGTTCAACTTATACATTAGGGAAGGAATACTTGTTATCCATTGACTGCATATGATGATTTTCTCTTACCAGCAGTATGAGAGAAGAAGTTGACACTAGTATTGGAGCTGACCTGGAATCTTTGTTGGCTACCATGCCGGTAGAGCTCATGAATATGCGTTGGTAGGGACAAAAATATTATGTCGTTGATATGAATTTGTTAGAACGGTCATAGCCTCCTACCTATAGACACGCCTTTCAGCATAACTAATGTGTAATAAATGATTCGTATACAACATGATCTGTTACAGGATGTGTTAAAACTTCATTTAGCTACTACAGGATTAAACATGCGTCCTGGTTCCTATCCACTCGCCATTCACTATAAGGTCATTTATCGCCTTGTCAACACCATGTACCCTGCAATCAAGCATGGTGTTATCAAGGGCAGCAGCGTGGTGAGTCATGTAAATTTAGAAAGTCAAAAAATAGAACCAGAACTTATTTCTTGGTCCCAGATACGTGTTCCAAAAGAATGGACACTATCCAAAAAGTTCATACAGCAAAACCAGCCTAAGCTTCAAAATGCTACAGCAGTTGATGAGTCCAAAAATGATGTAAAGTTATCTTTTAGGTCTAATTCTAGATTAACCTTACCTAGATCTAATTCTGTAAAGTCTGACAGTTCTTATTTTTCAGTCAGTGAACCTAGTAACAGTCAAAGTCAGAATCAGTCTGCTCAGAGTCAGTCAGTCCCACTCAGAAGTCAAAAGAAAAAATATTCCTATGCAGTCACAATTCTTTGGTACATGATCCAAATACTGATTTCTTATGGTGTAATGACTGTGAGAAGTTAGTACAGCAGAAATATGTTCCTGAAAATGGCCCAGCCATTAACATGGCATCAGGAAGCTATAACTCTTTTCCTCCAACAGAGAGTTATGAATTGATTTCTCCAGATGAGAAGCAAAAAGCAATACATTGGTACCAGAGGACAGTAGATAGACATGTTGAGCCATCTGAAAGTTCAAAGATGCTAAACTGGACCAATAAAGCAGTCAAGTCTACATATGATAAAGTGTCTTCTTATAGTGAGAGGCTTGCAGAGATGGAGAAGAATCTAAAGGCCTTGGAACTCAGAAGATAAGGTGGTACTGCTGGAGCCTTAAAACTTTTGAATACAAGAGTAGAAGATTTAGAGAAGTCTGTTAAGAAAGTAGAAACTTTGGTTCAGAAAAATCATAAGGAAGTTATTGAAGAATTGCCCAGAGTTATTTCTTAGAATGTTACTGACATTGTAGAGCCTTTAGTAGAGCATTTTGTTAGCATAAAGTCTAATGTTGCTAACCAATTAACTCATACTCATGAGCTAGTAGAAAGTAGTTTAGCTCATGCCCATGATTCTTTAGAAAAGATGGATCATAAAATTGACCAGATCTCAGATTCTGTTGAAGATATTCCTGCAGTTGTATCTGATGTTCAGCAGATCAAAGCAGAAGTAGTACACAAAGAAGAAGGAGACTGGAGTAATATTGTCTCCATAAAGCAAGTTGAAGATCTGGCTAATCCATCAAAGAAGCAGCCTCATAAAGAATTGATAACCCAGCATAAACCATTATTCTTTGAAAAAAAGAATATTGGAATGGTAAAGGTAGAGAAGCACCAGCAAGCAGAAGCCATGATTATTGGTGAAACTTCAAATCCAAAACTAGAACCATTACAAGGTATGGCTAGAGTACAAACCCTGCAACCAAATTGGTATAAATTAGAATGCAGATCTATTGAAGAAATAAAAGAAATGATACATGGTATGATAGGATGGGGAAATTCTCAAGCAGAAATTTATAGAAAAGACCCTCATGCCATAGCATCTGCAATAGCCAATGGTTTTGTAGGAATAGTAAAAGAATGGTGGGATTCTCTTCCAAATCAAAATGAAATAAAGCAAAGTGGTTATATGGGTTTAACAGTTGCCATTATAAAGGAATTCATTGGTAACATAGAAGATGATAAAGAGAAGAATACAGCCTTATTTTTGAGAGCCAGATTATGTGACATGAGTAGAGTTAAAGAATATCAATGTTACATGCAAAATCTGTATTATAATTCTGGCAATATAAATGATGAAACCATGAGGTTAAGATACATAGACTCTTTTCTGCCCTATTTTTCCACAGAGTATAAAAAGACTATGCATGGAATGAAAACTGAAGATCTTAGTTTTGGCATGATCAATCAGATTATTGATCAAACAAATATTAAACTCTGTAGGGATAAGTGGGAAAGAAAACAAGCTTTGAAGAATGAAAAATCTCTTGGTAAGAAATTTTGTGCTATGTATGCCATTGAACCCTTTGGTTGTGATCCTTGTCCTCCAACAACCAAGTCATCCTGCCATGGTTGTTCTCAAAAAAGGGGGAAGGGAAGGTATAAGCATAAGTATAGTAAATATGGTAGAAAGGTGTATAAAAGAAAATATCATTCTGATTCTTTTACTAACAGAAAGCCTTTCAAGAAATTTGTCTTCAGGAAAAAGAAAAATGTGGGAGGTAAAAGGATGCCTACATGTTTCATCTGCAAAGGTCCGCATTATGCAGATAAATGCCCACAGAGAAACAATGATAGAGGCAAAGCAAAGGTTAATGCCCTTGCAGCAAAAGGAATAACAAAAGAAGATTACATGCTTGTAAGTGATTCAGAAAGTCTTTCTTCTGATGTATCATATTATTCTGAAGATGAAGTTCAATGTAATATAGCCAATGCCCCTGACAGTAGTTCAGATAGTTTTGATAGCAATGGTGGTTATGATAGTCTACCATCATTTGTAAATATGGCTAGAATTAACATGTTTGCTAGTTTCAAGCACCCTCTTGCTCCACCAAATGCTGAAGTTCTTAAGCAACAGTTAGATTTGTATCAAAGTGAGCTTAATTCGTGTCCCCCATGGGATACTACCAGAAGATCAGTACTGTTGAAAAAGGTACAAGATTTCTAGCAAAAATATGCACAACAGTACCAGATAGAACAAGCTCAATTACAGAAGAACCAAGAAGAGGAAGCAGAGCAAGAACAAAACCTCTACTACAAGGATGAACAATATTCTCCTCCAGCCAGACAAATCATCAGGCAAAGAGAAGTCCCTCTCAGAGGTAGAGAAAGTCCATGGAGAATGCGAGGAGGTAGAGGCAGAGGATTTCAAAATCCTCCAAGAAGTTATCCATTTCTCTTCCCAGAAGAGAATATTGCTGAACAGATGGATCAGAGACACCCTGATCCTGACATTTACAGAAAATGGAGAAGGAACCGCATAGAGTTCCTTGATAAGGTCATAAAGAAAGCCACAGAGGAGTATTCCAGACTCCTTAAAGAAGAAGAAAATGAAGAAAAGAAAGATGACATTGAAGAAGCATATCAAGAAATCTTGGCTCAAGATGCCCAAGAAGAATGTTCAGATCAGCCCAGACCAGCAGAGGTATGTATTGTTTCCAGTATGCAAAATCCATTCATAGCAATCACTATTTACATTCCAAACATGAAGTCGTATTGCTTAGATGCTATGATTGATACAGGAGCTGATATTAGTATGTTAAGAAGCCAAGCTATTCCTTCTGATTGTTGGGAACAAACCAACATAAGAATAAGGTTTGATAAGAAGGAAGTCATCTCTCATTTTATGGCTAATATAAATATCATCATATGTGGCATACTCAAGACTATAATATTTTATCAGCATGATATGGAGGCTTACGATTGTCTTTTAGGAGTAGATTTCCTGCATGCTTGTGGCAGTTTCAGTATAGATAAATATTTCATTACTTTATTTAAAGCCCAGCATAAGATTCCTAGAAGATATACATATCAGAAAATTGTGCCTTTACCACAGCCTGCCAAAGAAGTTAAGTCTGAATGGATTCATAAGTCTATTGCCGCATGTAAAAGTAATATTGATGATATAGTGGAAAAGATTCGTAAGAATCTATGTTCTGATAATCCACATGCATTTGTGGAAAGAAAAAGACATGTCTATTCACTTGAATTGCAGATTGTGAAGGATAAAGAAGGAAAAGAGCTCACTCCTAAATTCAGAGCTCATCACAGAGGAATGATTCCTTCTGAAAGGAAGGAATGCCATGAAGAAATTCAGAAGCTATTGAAAGGTGGATTTATTCAAGAATCCAGTTCACCATGGTCCTGTGCAACCTTCTATGTGAACAAAAGAAGTGAACAAGTGAGGCAGAAGAAGAGGCTTGTTGTAGATTACAAGCCATTGAACAAATATATATCTGATGTTCAACACCCAATACCTGCTCGTGATGATTTGCTTGCCAGAATCAAAGGATGTAAGGTATACTCAAAGTTTGATTTAAAATTTGGTTTTTGGCAAATATTCTTACAGCCTGAAGATTGTTACAAGACAGCTTTTGTAGTGCCAGGAGGCCAGTATGAATGGAAGGTATTACCCTTTGGCCTTAAAACAGCTCCATCGATATTTCAGAAAAAGATGGACGGTATCTTCAAAGATTTAGCTGATTTCTTAATAGCATACATTGATGATATTCTTATATTCAACAAATCTCCTAAAGAACATATAGAGCATTTACAGAAGTTTTATGATACTGTTTATACTAATGGATTATGTCTATCTCCTACAAAGATAGAAGTATTCAAAGATGAGATAGATTTCCTTGGCATCAAAATAAAAGATGGAACAATTGAAATGCAGAAGCATGTTGTATCTAAGATACAGGAGTTCCCTAATGAACTCAAGGAAAAGGAACAAATTCAAAGGTTCCTTGGCTGTGTAAATTATGTAGCAGGCTTCTACAAGAACATTGCAGCAGATAGAATCCTCCTGAATAAGAGGTTGAAGAAAAATGCTCCCTCCTGGAGTCCAGAAATGACTTCAGCAGTAAAGCGCATCAAGCAACAGGTATTAAATCTTCCACCAATGTCTCTTCCTGGAACTGGTATGAAGATTATTGAATGTGATGCTTCTGAAAATTATTGGGGAGCCATATTAAAAGAAAAAATTGAGAATGGTAAAGAAAAGATTTATAGATATGCATCTGGATCTTTTCAAGGTTCAGAATTAAAATACCATTCTTCTCATAAAGAAATCCTGGCGGCAAAGAAGGCCATTAAGGCATTCTTATTTTTTATTCAAAATGATCACTTTATTCTTAGAAGTGATTTAAAAGATTTTAAAGCCAGGTTGAACAATGGAGACCCTGCATATAAAACTGCTTTTAATCGTCTGCAAAGATGGGGTCTTTGGTTTGACAACTTTGACTTTGAAGTTGAATATATCGAAGGTAAAAAGAATTCTTTTGCTGACTTTGCAAGCAGAGAATTAAATCTGGTAAAGACTGTGAATGTAACTCAGATCATTCATGAGCCTGTTTGTGGAACATGGGATGTGAATAATTGCCAGAGACAGATTGAATCTCTTAGAGAGAATGATGCAAGAATGTCCAGAGAAGCTAAAGGACATTTGATATACAGAAATTATATCTATACCTCTCATTACAACATGACAGAGGTAGCAGTAAGGTTTGTTGATCCAGAACTTCCATATACTAAATTTCATACTCTTCAGGATCCTTGTGTCCTATGCACATTGTAATGGCCTTGGCGTCATTCAAGATATCAGGAATAGCCTAATCCTTTGCCAATACAAGGACATCGCCTGACACAGCTTATTCTCAGGCCTAATACACTATGGAAATTCAGTTTTGCTAAGCTATGGATAGAGGAACATCCTCTGCATTTTGATCTCTGGAACAGACCCAGCACGCAAGGAGATAGGAAGTACATACTCAAAGACTTCAAGTATTTTTTAGCTAAGTATCTTCCTACAAAAATTTCTGATTCTCCATTGCTTGATATTTCTCCTCACTTGGCTAGAAATATTTTAATTCAATGTAAAATTCCTTGGTATGTCAAAGTTCAATATTATGCCAAGCCTAACATTTTCAGGGGACACCATAATAATCCAAATGGTCAGATATGGAGAAAAGTTTATCTGCATCATACAATGGCTATTCATCCTCCTGCACCTGGATACGCTCTACGTATTCCAGACCATTATCTATATCCCACAAGGCCGCATCTCAGACCAGACAATGATGGAACTGCATCAACTTCAAGGCCCTACATGGAGAGACTCACGATGAATCTAGAGCTAGCTCCTTTAAGGACTGATGAGACATCTTCCTCATCAGATGATGATACTCCTGGACCCTCAGTGCTTTATGATAGCACTTAATAGCTATGATAGTGGGCTTGTCACTATCATATTTACTTTCGGCTATGTCGGCAGGCCTGTTGCCGATCGTGTCAATAAAAGTAAAGATAAGATTCCTTACGATCTTATCTGGAAGCATGGTGGACCTCTCCACTTTAAAAAAAAGGTGTTATCATGGGTGGCATGTACCCATGGTTCGTGCCGTTTTCATTCTCACTTTTGTGTTAGTGGGAATCTTTTGGGTCACCGGAGTCACCGGTTGTGGATTACCCGGTCTTTCAGTCTTCGGTGAAAAGCTATCCAAAAATCCTATAAATTGGGATGTTTGGTTTAATTCACTACACGGAAGACAGAACACGAAAGACACGGAAGACGAAAGGCATTGGAGATTATTCTAAGAGTCTTAAGGAGTAAAGAGTTCTTAGTCAAGAGTCTGTAAGTGATATGTTCAATACAGTCTATGTGTTTCTTCTTGTAAATGATTTTCATTATCTTCTGATAATAAATTCCTTTTCTGAGTTTGAAGAGTATTATGAGAGCAGTGATGTTTATGATGTTGTGTTGAGTGTTGTTCATGATACTTTTGGAAACGAAGATATAAGTATTCTATGTATGTTCATGGTATAAAGAGCTTGTATGTTATAAGGTTGTGTGATTAAGATTTGGTATCAGAGTATTGGTTGTTGTTGTGTTTAAGAAAGATCAGAGCTTGTATTTTAAGTGAGTTGAGTTTGTTTAAGAAAGTGGTATCCTGTAATAAATGATTCGTATACAACATTTTATTTAGTATATCCCTATCTTCTAAATATTTAAAAAGACAACTTATAGTGCCACCATTATCTCACTAACTTCTCTATATTTAATATTTAAGAAACGTGTGTATTGCATTGGATTCCATGAATTTTTGGCATTTGAACAAAGCGATGATATAAAAGATATACTAAACATATCACTTAGTATTAAATCCAATCATATAAGACTCAAAGTAGGTCAGGTTCAGAATGGGCAATGTTTGTTCATGTTATTTCACAAATGAAAATGTCACGACTAAGACCATACTGCCTTCCATACCCAATGCCAACCATCTTGATGAATTACTCCTTTACATTGAGGAACGTTTGAACTAGGTAATTTAGCACAATTTCTAACCTACATCCTCTTATATTTTACATTCTTTTCGGGAAATCGCTACATCCATCGTTTATCACTTTGTTACAGTAGCAAAAAGTGGCTTCCTATGATAATTATGGAGTTGTTTCCTCCATCAAATTTGGCATTTATTTCCTAGAAGAATATGCATGCATGTTAAGACATGCTCTCGTTCCAAGGTAATGAATGTTATTTTGGTGTGTGTCTAAATTATTATATCCATCTTATCTCGGACACATGATTTGATTCTTCCAGAAATCCTACATGACTAACCTCATCATGATGATTTAAACAACGGTTCTCGATGTCTTGAAACAAACAGCACAAAGCAACTAGATTGTAGATGTGCTTTCTGTGGCAGGATGAGGTAGGATACATTTTACAAAAAATAGATCAAGTTTCATCAAACAAAGAAAAATGCCTACAGCTCCTTGCATATATGTGCAACCTAGGAAAATAGGTCAAGAAATTAAATTACAAGATACCTAAGGAAAAGTTGGAGGATATCATTCTATTCATCGTCAATGGATCCATTTTTTGTGTTTCATAATTAAAAATATAACGTAATATGTAGGTGACGCGTCTTTTCCCCAATCATATTCTCCCATATTTTGTCCTTAAATAATCCCAAGGCATGGTGTTGATCATTAAATTCCCTTCCTAGCATAGTTGTTTCTCTACTCCGGTGGATGCTCAAGAACTAAAAATTCTTCAATCCAAGTTGGGAAATACATGTTCGCCACGAAAATCAAGATGTGCACAATGGAAATTAACAACAAAAAGCAACTCCATACATAGACAATAAAAATCAATGGAAAATAGATTAAAACGCAGATCTTTCAATGCCATGTATATTCGGTTTGAACCCTTCATATGGTCATTGATGAAAAGTTTTTGCACCATTGGATGTTGTTAGAAGGGGAGGGGATTTCTACCAAAGACAACGTCTTTCGGCGTAATTAAATTTACCACACACACACACTAGCAATTGTACGTGAAATATATGACGTAAACATCGAAGACAATGGATGGAAGAAGTCAAATTGGAGTGAGTGAAAAAGTGAGAGATGAAGAGGGGAAATGAAGAAGTGGTTTGAGAGAGGAGAATTGAAATGACACTTAAAATATAAATGAGAACCAATATAAAACTCTTATTTCGTGCAATCAGATGTCGTGTTTTTCAATCATTTGAATGACTAAGGGCATACGGTGAGTAAGTCATCGAGACAATATAATTTGGAGATATATCTAAAAGAAAGGAGTGGTCCTACAATATTAATAATGTTAATAGTTGTTTACAATTTTAGCAATTTAATTTGTTAGAATCATGTTAGATAAGATGAAGACATGAATGGAAAGTTGGAAATAAAAAGGTGGGAAGAAAATTCTTTTGGATTCAACGTAATAAAAAATAAAATAACTTTGAATTGAATGTTGAAACCCATTTGATTGATCCCCAACACCTAACAAAGATTTAATGGTCAAGATTTCAATGACCAAGATATAATAAAGAGTTTATGGTTAGCATTAAAGGGAGCTTAATGATTTGCGTCAAATTAAATAAACCAATAAGGAAATAGACTAGTTTTTATGCTAAATATGTTTTTGTTAGTTTGAAGGGAAGGAGGGAATATAAACCAATAAGGAAGATGAGAAGGACGCTAGGTGGCTATGGTGGTTAGAGAAACAAGAGGTAAATAAAGACTAGAGGTAGGACTTTTATGGATGGAAGAACATGGGTTCAAATTGATAATTGAGCCGCTCCAATAGTTAGGTCATATGAGGGAAATGTGTGAGATTATTCTAAAAGGATCAATATGTAACCTCATGTACATCAAAGAAGTTACACTACAACGGTAACTTGATGCTCCAAGTAATCAGGAAGAATCGAACAACAATGGAAAATCATGCATGAGGAAAAATAGGTCTATAATACTCGTAGATTAAAAAAAGAGGGTACATATAGGAGTGTTGTGTAACTCCCGTGCCTAGAAAATCATTTCCTCCATGAGGGAAAGAGGAGTTATGATTCCAAATATGGAATATAACTCCAATGACACCACTAACACATATGACAATGAAATATTCTATGATGGAATCTTCTATGTGTCATATAAATCCTAAGACCTGTGATATTGTTAAGTGAGGTGACTCTCCACGTGATGTGGATGATACCCCAAGTGATGACGAAGAAATTCAAACACACCAACACCCCCCTCATTGAAGTCGAGGTAGAGGTCATGGAAAGTTAGAACAAAAATAGAACTCCCCTAAAAAACTAAGAAAGATTTCTCAATGGAGCTTAGTAACTAAAGGCCTGATAAGGTACCCATGTACAAACAACACCTCTCTAGAAAATAAGAAGAGGAAAAGAAGGACAAGAAATCTCTAAGAAGATGAGTGGCTGCAGTAGACCTTACCCCAATAAAAGACTACAAGTGAAGAAACTTCACCTTAGTTATGAGCTTGGTGAATGTGTTTGCAACCTGATCAGATGTGTGACAATACTGCAAGTCAATGATGTCTTCATGTATCAACTCTGAATGAAGTGCACATGGATCTCAATGTGTTTTCATCCACTGATGTTGAACTAGATTTCTACAAATTGAGATGGTGTTCATGTTGTCACAGTAGATAATGGTAAGCCACCAAAAATGAATACCAAACTTTGTCAAGATACCCTGCAACCAAAAAACTTTTGTGGCAGCATTAAATGCTCCTCTCTACTTTTCCACTATAGATGAGATGGCAATTTCATTTTGGTTCTTGCCATACCAACTGACATGACCCAAACAAAGACACAAATTGTAGCCTAAGGTAGATTTCCGATGATCTAGATGACATGACCAATCTGAGTCTATCTATCAAACCAAGTCAATCTTTGTCCCTCCTAAATAATGTATTTCATCTGTATGA
This sequence comes from Taxus chinensis, assembly GCA_019776745.2. Classification (NCBI taxonomy): domain Eukaryota; kingdom Viridiplantae; phylum Streptophyta; class Pinopsida; order Cupressales; family Taxaceae; genus Taxus; species Taxus chinensis. Next base: position 93,297,039 of record CM034154.1, on the reverse strand, counting down.
GTGCCATAAATATAGTGAAGGATCTGTTTCATTGATTTCTAATACAACTCATGAGGATCTTGCATTAATATAGACATGATCCCAACAACATATGATAGATCTAGCTGAGTGTGAGTAAGGTAAATCAATATCCCAACCAAATATCGATAAAGGGTACCATCAACCAAGGGAGTAGAGAAATAAGAAACCAACTTAACCCTAGAAAGGAAATTAGTAGGAGAAGGCTTAAAAATGACATGGGAAATCGAGCTATCAAATCAAGGGAGTACTTAAGCTATGAAATTACAATTCCTGAGTCATATTTTGAAATATAGATCCCAAGAAAGTAATGAAGCAAGCCCAAGTCAGACATGGAGAATTTTTTGGCCAAGGTGATCTTCACAGAATCAATGATAGATGAAGAGATTCATGTGATCAACAAGTCATCAACATATAGAACAAGGATGAGCATGGAGTCATCCTGCCGCAGAATGTAAACATTTAGGTCAGAGTGACACCGAGTGAACCTTGATGCAAGTAAAAAGGATTCCAACTTCACATACCAATCCCAAGGGTCTTGTTTAAGGCCATAGAGAGACTTCTTTAACTTGTAAATGTAGGAGAGATCATGGAAATAACCCATAGGTTGTTCCATATAAATTTCTTCCTCTAGGTCTCAATGAAGGAATGTACTCTTAACATCTATCTGGTGGACTTCCCATATTTTCATGGTAGCGATGGTGAGGATCAGTTGAATTAAAATCATCTTCACAACTAGAGAAAAGGTTTTTGAGTAATCAACCCCATCTACCTGGGAGAAACCCTTAGCAACAAATTGTGCTTTATAATTCTCAACTTCTCTATTGACACCATACTTTGTTCGGTACACCCACTTACATCAAATTATTTTTCTTCCTTTCAGAAGAGAGGTGAGATCCCAAAATATCGTTATTCATGAGTGAGGAATAATCCTCATCCATGAAGGAATCCCACTCAGGAATCCTAGAAATATTGAGGGTCTAAAGTGGAGGTGAAGGATGGGGTCCAAAAAAATTTGAGCGAGTACATCTCTCATCTGAAGGATGTTCAATCCATTTTGCAAAGTCCACCTAGTCCAATGAGGATCAAAAGGATTAGTTTCAAATTCAGAAGATTCCTCAATCGAATGAGAAGGGACAAAGTCCTCATCATCATTATTGTCAGAATCAGAAGACTTTGAACCATGAGAGTTAAGAGGAGCAAGAGGATCAAGAGGAGGAATACGCTCAACAACATCATCATATGATTATTCAGAATCTAAATCAAGGAGCATAAGTACCTCAGAGGGTGGAGAAGTATAATTCAAAGATGAAGATAACTAATCAAATTTCACACGTATCTCAATATAAATCTCATGAGTAGTAGGCTTAAATAATATATACCCCTTCAGGTTATCATTATACCCTATAAAAATACAAGGTTTGTACTATGGTTATAAATCCTTGCATTTTGTTTTGGGAATCCAAGCCATAACATTGGATCTGAAGACACGAAGTTCTCTACATCAAGATTACATCCAAAATAGGCTTCAAAGAGTGTCATCCCTCTTATACCCTTGTGTGTGTAGCCTATATTTTACTACTAATAGCCCAAGGTGTGCTGGCACGTCACTCAAGCTGAACTGAGTGCTCATCTGAAGCACATAAGGGTACTAGGACCCTCTTTATGTTAGCTTGTTCAAAGAGTTAGCATGATTGAACATATATTCTAGATCCATAACAGATAATAAAATATATTGTAGTGCATAAACCAGATCTAGATCTTAACCATATGCAAGAATACTTAAACAATAACTATGATAAATTTTACCATACAAGATCCCATAATAGATGTATCTACAATCAATATCCAGCCACAGAAATCCATCATATTAATTATAGTAAAACATAGAAGCTTCTTACATACATTCGAGTGTCACCATGAATCATGCGCGCATACAAACCAACAGCATAACTCTAATAAAAAAAGGTGATACCAAACCGTGCAAATCCATACATATTTCTAGAGGTGGGGACTTTCCCTTCACCGCCCATGCACCTTCAAAAATAGGCTACATGCTAACAATATCCATGCACCATTACATGAGAATAAAAAGCATGCAAGCACACTATTAATAGATTATCTAATATTACAACAATAGTAGAGTCCTATTAATAGCTTGAAACTATGCATGGTGCTCGATCTTCAACTAACTCAAAATAGCCTTTGTGTGTTCTCCAAGTGTTCTACAAAATGTGTTCCTCACTCCATGTCTATACGTAGCATCAACTTGTAATCTGTTCAATGAATCGTCTAGAACCCTTGTTCCATCTTCCATCCTTTTATTTTTCTTCCAAATAGTTTCTTCGATGATATCTTTAATGCAATTATCCATCTTGTGGTTAAAATCAGATATTTTTCACCTTGTTATCTTTGTTACCCATGGGCTCCGTTCGATCACTTCCTCTAGATATAACATTTCCATTAATCATTCCTCTTCCACTTTTTCAACCTCCTTGTCCATGACTGGAGCTCCCATAGGTGCCATTTTTCTTCTGCACTTACATGGATGCTATGTAACTTGTTACCTTCACATGCTTTGAACCTGAATCTATGAAACCCTAGCTACAAACTTGTTCCCCTTAAACCCTAGTCACACAAACCCACCTTTGATTGCATACACAACCACCTCAATACAAACTTTGTGTGGAATGACACCAACCAAGTGCCTCAAGATTTCCTAGTTCGTCACTCTATAGGTTTCTCGTCACACTAAGCTCTACTCACACTTCACAATCCAATAACTCAGCAAGGCAAGGTAATAATAACGCTACGCTTCACCAAACTTATATCCCAATTCAAAAATATTTTCATTAATTTCTTCTCAACCACCACCGTACACAACATTAATTCTACCTTCTTGATTTTCCACGTGTTACACCTGGTATTTTCGCGCCTTACTTTCCTGCACCCAACTTTTCGTGCCTCAATCATAACCTTCTGGCATGCCCACTACTTCTTAGCCACATACCTCCTTATGTGCACCTCCATGCACCAAAGTATCTATCCACTGCACCTTTCACTAAGTAGTTTCCAATGTTACAGTCTACCGAGTGTGTTATACCAATCATTTACCTTCTTATGCATGGCTTCAATCCAAGTAATTTATTTGAATTGTATCCTCAAATCTATCTCTTCTCTGAGCACCTATAAGTTTTCTTCATTGCACACTAGAATCTGTAAGAAGTCGCTAGCAATTTCTTCTTGATTCACCCCACACTAAGGGTATGCATGGTCCTCTATACATGAAAACACTTATATGGTAATCATCTTCTAGTGCGTAAGTGCCCTTATTTCACAAAACATTGAACTAAATTAACAAATCATAACAATGAAAGGAAACAGATATAAAGGAATTACAGTAAGGAAATCTAATCTAAGTGGCAATACTTCCTTATTACAAACACCAAGAAGACTTATTTATAGTAGGACTTCAACATACTCTCGTTGAAGTAACTGGGAAACTATGTTCCATCCAACACCTCTAACTAGAAAGCATCTGAATTAAGTATATAAGTTATAACATATGGTCTCAACTAATGCAATTTGAGATTTCCAGGGTGGCGTAAGAACTTTGAGTCATAAAGAAGAATCATCTGTCCAAATTCAAGCTTCTTCTCCTTAATATGTCTATCATGTCATGCCTTCTTCCTAACCTTTTCTTTCTTCTAATTCCATTTGGCTATATCGCACCCTTCATCCAACTGCATCGTTTTGTCAATATGCTCTTTAAGTGATTTCTCATCAGCCAAATCTCCTTCACACATAATGCGCAGAGAAGGTAACATGATTTCCAATGGTAGAACGGCCTCCACACCAAACACCAACTAAAATGGTGTAGTCTTATTCAACCACTTGTAGGTTTTACTAAATGACCAAATTACAACAGATACTTTATCATCCCAGTCTTTCCTTCCAACATCAAAAATTTTATTCAATGTATGGCTCAATATATTGTTAAAGTCCTGAGAATTTCCATTTTCTTGAGGGTGATAGGGTGTTATTTTATGATGTGCAACCATAAATTCTATGAGTAATATCCTAATAGTCTCATTAAGGAAATGAGTACCCCTATCACTTGTCAAACTCAAAGGACATCCATACCTGCTGAAGATGTTTTCCCATATAAACCTTGATGTTATAGCTATCGTGTAATCCTTTGTAAGCATTGGTTCAACCTACTTTGTAAGATAATATTTACGATTTATGATGTAGTGTGATCCAGTATTGCATGTGGGTGGGGAAATAGGACCCAAAAATTCAATTTCCCACTTTTCAAAAGGTTATGCACTACCAATCGGCATTAAAGGCATCTCATCTCTATGCCCAGGGTTTCCATGGTTCTAACAATGGTCATATGCCTTACAATATTCTTTACAATCCTTATATAATGTTTCCCACCACAAACTAGCCAATAAAATCTTGCATGTGGTAGCATCACCTGTGTAATTTCCACCTGCAATACCACCATGAGCTTCTTCCATAATGGCTTCATGCTCATGTTTAAGTACACAATAGTGAAAAACTTCATCCTGACCTAGTTTGTATAAGTACCCACTTATCAAAATGTAAGGTGTGGCACGAATGGCAACGTGTTTCTTCTCTAACTTCAATGCCGAATTCATATTGCATAATTGGATTTTCTTCTCTTCAATGGCCCGAACCTCTAACTTTTGTGCCATAGTGAATGCTTCATTTAATGTTTGAAAGGTTTGGACCTACAAGGTTGGTGAGATATGTCTAGCACAAGCCCATGTGAAGACCTCGATGAGTTCTATTTGTGGCAATTGGAAGGTAAGTTGGTTGATCAGGCTACACCAACGAGTGACAAAATTTGTGATATATTCATCCTCATACTGAGTGTGGAGTATAGATCAGTCATGGTAACCTTCTTGATGATATTGATAGATAAATGATCCAAGAAGGCTTGGGATACCTGATTGAATGAGAATATAGAGTGTCTAGGTAACCCACTATACCAATCTAATGCAGGTCTAGTGAGGGACATGGGAAAGGTTCTTAAGAGCAAGGCATCAACATGAGCGATCAAATAACACCCATGTTTGAAAAACCACAAATGTTGTTGCAGGTCTTCTTTGCTATTGAAACGATTGAATTTAGGCATTTCCCAATGCACAGGGTATGAGCGAATAGGAATAGATGGGTGAATGGGCTCGTTGCAAATCTCGTCATAGGTGAGAGTGTTGTAGGAGTCAGAAATTGATGCCTCCAATGTCTACATCTTTTCCAACACCAATTTAATTAGGTCATTGGTGGGTTGCAATGATTGGGTGCCTCATATAGCGTGAGAAGGTTGGTTTTGGGCATACAACAGGGGTGGAACTCTTGTGTATGGGGCTGCCATGTAGGTTGGTTGAGAAGAAGGCAGTGAAACAGGGGGTACATACCCAAAATGAATGATGGATGAAACAGGAGGTTGTTGATAGTATGTATATGGGGGTGGAAGGGTCGTGGTAACCTATTGGTTTGAAAATTTGTCGGTTAGGAAGGTCATGGGGAAACAGGTCACCAGTGTGCAGGGCAGAGCCCCTCTTCGAGACAGTGAAGCGAAACTGGTTTATTCTTAATCTATCAAGCAGGAATCTATGCAAATCTACACTATTATAACTTCACGGGGTTTGGGATCTCATCCCAGTAGAGGTAGTTCCAACTACGAACAGAAAGGTAGGAGGGAAGGAACAGAGGAGGGTAGATTTAAAGGAATAAAAGAAATGAATTCCAAGATGGAAAGGTCAGAAGGTTTATGCTTTGATCCAGTAGTAAACAGAGCCAATCTTACTTGCATAAACAATTAAAGCAATACTGATGAATAGATGACAATACTAGGAATGAATCTAACAGAATAAAAACATAGATCTAACTTAAGAAAGATCTGATGTAAATAACACACACATTAAGCACAAAGTCTGAATATGTGTATTAATATATCTTTTGTTGCAAGAAAACACAAAGTCTTCCTCTCCTCACTTCTCTTTTCATAAAAAAAATGTTCACCCCCAGAATACAACAAATATTCTAGTATTTATAGAAGGAGAGGAGGAAAGAAGACAAAAGCAAACCCACTACTTACAAAATATCTTACAAGATATTTACAAAAGATCTAGAAAATATCTAAAAAGTCAACAGTTGACTTGGGCAAGTTTTTGGATGGAAATATCCCATGGTGCAACATGGATGAGGTCATCATGTATGCCAACATACTTTTTATCAAAAATATTTTACAAAAATGATCAACACATTCTGGAGAGGAGAAGCTAATCTTCATCATCCCTGTGCTCAAACTTGGTGTCTTGCTTTTGATCAGGAGAGTCGATGTGACACTGTGCTCGATATTCTGTAAAATTTCTGATCATTGCTTGAAGTTGATCATGGTTGGGACCATTAAAATGGTCACGAATGACTTTGCATGTTTCTTTCTTGTTCTTGAGCTTGTCAGGTAACTCGGTGAAATTTTCGCATGCATCGATTAAAAAGCCAATGAAATCACGGTAGGCCAAGAGGTTATTGATTGACTCTCGGTCAAAAGTGACCTCTGGTGCCAAACCTTGAGTGATGGTAGCCTTGAAACGCTAGAATGTATCTACTTCCCTCAAGTTATATGATTCACTGAGCATCCCCAGAGCCATTTTTGTGACTGTCTGCTCCATGTTGTATCATGCATCCAGGACTTCATCTTTGACTTTATCAATTCTCTCCAGGATATATTCCATCTAATCAACCCAGTAATCTAATGCAGTGAGAGCCTTATTATGTGCACGTGGGTGATTAATAATGCTGACATTCAATAGGTCGTCAGCTAAGCAGCTAACCATTGCTTGGAAATTTTCTTGTTGTAACCTGACGTTATCCAACTCTTTGGATAGTGAACTTGTTACTGCTTGTAGCTCCTTATTTGCTTTAGTTATATCCTGATAGAGCAATGTAAAATTCCCAAGCACTTCCTCACCATCTCTAAGGATCTGCTCGATCCATGATGATATTGTTGTTCCTTGTTCACCAATCTTAACATATTCATTTATGTTCTCCTGACTAGGAACTTGAATGGGTTCAGCAGTAGTTACAGGAGGAGCATTGCCCATTTTTTGCAATGCTTGTAGGAGATGTTTGTTTTGTTCTTTGAGTATCCTTTTCTCCTCCTTTTCATTTTGGAGCTTATTGTAGAGAGCATCCACAGCAGACAAGGCTTCCCCTTGCAGGTTTTCAGACGAGGTCTCCATTGTGACTTCAGTCACCATGAATTCTATGGGAGACAGATCTTCTTTTCTCTTGGTGGGATCTGGGAAAGCTATCTCCATGACTCTCTCCCACGAAGTGCCTTTAGAAAAGTGATTTATCGCTTTCTACTTCTTGGTACCCTTCTTTGGAATAACGGAGAAATCCATGACCGCAATGGGAACTATCCTCTTATGCTGGCTCAGATGGTCAGAAATCCAACGAGGACTTATGGGAGTGGGAGCGGAGGAAGAAGAAGAAATGGGAATGTGAGGGGGAATAATTGTAGAGGCCTCATGGAAGTGAGTTGAAACACTCGGTGGTGGCATTGACAGGGATTCCTACACACCGATGCTTATTGGGTTAGAGATACTAACGGAGAAGAGGAGGACATGGAAACGGAAGGGATCTTCATCAGGATTGAGGAAATATTGGGTGATAGATCTGCGAGAGATGAGAAGATGGAAGAGGTGGGAGATGGAAGGGAGGAAGGGAGAGGAGAAGACACATCCATAGGAATAGATGCTTGAATGATAGGAGGAGAAGGAGGATCGTAAGAAGGAATTTTGGGTACCTCAGTAGTTGTAGTTGTGATAACATCCCAGGTAGATGTATCAGTTGAAACATATGTTGTTTCTTCATCACCTAGAGACATCAAGTTGACTACTTGCTTCTTAGAAGTAGGAGTAAGGCCATCAGGAGTTTCTTCTTGTCTTCTTGGTTCTCCCACCTTGTCTTTTCCTTTTCCTTTTCCTTTCGGTACATGGTCCGGCATTGGAGGTGAACTACCTGAAGGAGAAGTAGTGAAGTCAACCCTGAGGTCTGTCAGGCCATTCTGATTACACCAATGTTTGGTGCACTCCAATGTGGGTTTAACCCTTGCTTGAATGGTCTTTGGCACTTTAGCTCTGTCAATCTCCGTGAATGGTCAGTTGTCCCCATATGTAAACTTGATCAATTCCTTGATCAATCTCTTTGAATTTCTTTGGGACAATGGCAACGCCATAGTGGATGATCTCCTCCAGAGCCAGCAGAGAGTTATCCTTTCACCTAATTTCTATCTCATGGGTTAGGTCTATCCAAATGTCCTCGATCTCGGGAACATGGATGGGATCAATTTTTGCCTTCAGGAGACAACTCTGACAGTCAAAGGTCGGCCTTGCTGGGAAGTTGTGCTTTAAATTTAGCAGCTCTAACTCAACATACATCTCCCGTGCTTTAGCAAGTGTAGGGTAGATGTATCGGCCAACTGTAAGAGGGAATGGAGTTCCTCCTTTCTTTCTCTTCATACACTTTTCATGATAAGTGATTAACTACCTTGACAATTCCAAGAGGACCAGCTTTGGCCCTACAAACCTTGGTATTTTTTTTTGTTCTCCCTTGAAATTCACAGCTCTGAGGTATGTGAATCTGGGGAATTATGTAAATAGCAGTCCCCATTTCTTTGTAGCAGTAATCACACTTAGGTTGGTTCGACTTTGTCTCATGTTTGGTCTTAACAAATAGATTACCTCATAGAAGAAGGCATCATTTACTTTGGAGAACTGGGAGATGCTAGCTTCGAGCCTTAGCTCTAGGTAGAACTCATATATCTTGACGTGGGGCCATACCCATTTCGATTTAACCCTGTAAAATCCCTTTCTAATGCAGTAACGTATACAACGTAGGAATTCATGTAGAACTTCCCAGTTGTTAGAACTTGTTGAAGCTACTGTGAGATGGTGTCACTTATGATTTTACCCCAGCCAAAGCGTTGATCAGGTGCATTCTTGTTCATATTCTCTAGGTATCTCAGCATCCACTTGTGGAAATAATGGGCATCAGGGAGTCCAAATACTCTATTCAAGAATGTGATTGTATCACTCAATTCTTCATTAAAATCACTACGGTGGATGGTTTGTGGCCATTTGGTCACCAGCCTCTTGTTCTTTAGATAGAATTCATTCATCATCTACATGCACTTATCTTCATTATCATCCCATGTCTTACCGCAATCTTCAATACTTATTTCCACATATTGCCTATGATGAGGAATGCCCAAGATCATCTCAAAGTGACGAGCTGTGAGGTTTATGTTTGTCTCATGTTCTTTATTTTCGACACATCTAGTGTCTTTGTTATAACATTGGGCAACCAACATGATGAACTCATTATTTACGGCACTCACCGGAAGCCCAACTGCAAAGTGCAATCCACTACCTATTAACTTATTCATCCATGGGCCATTGTTCACCTTGGTGGTCCTTACCTAGAAATCATCCATGTCAACATGAGCAATCTCAGAGTCTTTAATGTAAAGGTCACACTTGGCATATGAGTCAGACATTCTGACTCTCTGGTACTTGTACTTCATTTCTTGCTCTGACTGCTTAGCTTTAGCTTTAGCTTTAGCTTTCTTGACGAAGATATATGTGAGTTCAAAAACGGATGTTGTTGTTCTGCAAGAAGTATCAAGAAGGTCCAACACAAAAGAGCCATGTCAACCGTCATGTTATTCATAATGAAAGTTTGAAGAATAACATAACACCTTAGAATGTGTGAGAAAATAGTTAGGTTTAGCTTGCAGAAGGGAGAACGAGCAATTTTAAGCCTTAGGGCGCAAGGTGGAAGTTCATAGCAGCCTGCAGGAGCTTTTTATGGCATGGTGCACTTGGGAAAGTGTCGAAATGGGCGCAGTAGCGCCAGGTGTCGATATGGGAAAAGTTGCACCAAGTTTGAAAGGGCACAATTTTGAGAGGTGTTACATGACAAATTTTAGCACCAAAGGGTAAAGCACGGGGCGTGGATTTGTAGCATACAACATGTCATGTTGGTTTTGTGGAAGTTGCGTCTACGCTTCACCAAAAATATGGCAAGTGTTCTTTGGATGGGCGCGGAAAAAGTTTGTGTTACATGAGTACAAAATGCACCAAAGCGCAACTTTGGGAGGTGTAACACGGAAAAATATTGTGCCAAATATTTAATAGTTGACGATTTTGGCAATTTTCTTGATTTCCATTGCTTCTCTCTTTTTGTTAGATTTTTCAGATGGCCAGGAAGAGAGGTTTTTTGGCAAGGTAGCACACAGGGATAAATGGTTTTAATTTACTTTAGCAGCAGGAGCCTTCTAGATTTGTAGATTTGAAAGGAGAGGAAAAGAGGGTTTCAGCTAAGTTGGGAATTTATTAGGTTTTTTGGATTTTAACCTTTTGACATGAATCTTCATACCTAACACAACAAAACAAAAAAAACCATAACTAAGAGAGGAGCCACTTACCTGGATTTATAAAACATGAAGAAATATGCGGGGTCCACAAACTTAAAAATGGCACACGAGGGATGACAGGGATGGCTGACATGCGCAGAGAGAATACTTTTCACAATTTCCAATTCATGAATATGACATGTGGCAGGTTCATTTTTATAGAAAAATTTACATTTATGACCTCACCAACCGCTTTTGGCGCGGCTTCTGGAGCATCAACACGAGGAAAATTACGCCTAGGAAAATGCTTAGCACAAATTTTATGAGGTTAACACAACAATCTCAGCACCAAAGGTTTTAAAGGGGGTGCGAATTTTGGGATGTCGACATGAATGAAATGGCACCTAGTTCAAAAGGGCTCAGTTTTGTGAGTGTCGACACACAACTTTCTGCGCCAAAGGATAAGCTAAAAACGGCTAAGTTCTGAAACAACCTGATTTTTTAAAAGGGAGTTTTGGGCTATTTCGAACGTTATCGAACTTCTCGAGGGGCCAAAAAATAATTTTTGGTATAGTTACCTGCAAATTTCCCTTGTCAATTTGCAGGATAACAGTTGGATCTTTCTGGGGACTATCTTTAAGTGAAACTTAAAGGTAGAGAATCCCAAATTTTTATGTGCCTATCCATTGGGTTACAGAGAGTTAAAAACAAGGGCGACAAAAAAAGAAAAAGGAAGGGAACACACAACAACAAAAATCAAACACATAACGAAAGCAAACACACAACGAAAGCAAAAGAAAACAAACAAGAAAACTATACAAAGAAGAGATCAAGCTCTACTTCCTGAAAATCTTTAGGTGCTACCCGCTATAGGGAAGTGGGAGCTCAGTTCCATCCAGATATGAGAGATAGAAACTATTCTCTCCATTGAGATGCTTGATTTTGTATGGCCCTCTCCAAAGAAAGTCAAACTTCCCATGCATACCTTTCGGTTCTCTTCGTTTGTCACATAAAAGAACAAGATCTCCCACTTGGAAATCTCTCTGCTTAACTTTCTTATCGAATAGCCTCTTAACTTGATTCTGATGTTCAATGATCTTTTCGACCACTTTTACTCACTTTTCTTCAAGTTCCGTTAGGTACATAATCATCTTTTCAAGAGAATTCTAAAAAGTTTCATCTTCAATTGCTTGGGCCAAGCACAGAGCATTGATCCCATATAACACCTGGAAAGGTGACATGCCGAGAGACCTCTTTGGAGTGATACGATCTGCCCATAAAGCATCATACAATGATTTGTGTGAGGACTGCTGGTTTTCATCAACCAACTTCCGTATGATAGTTACCAGCTTCCTGTTGCTGGATTCTACCTGACATTTCCTTGAGGATAATAATCAGAGGCATGAGCCAAGGTTATTCCGCATCCATAACAAAAACCAATAACCTCCCATGAAGAGAATTTGGAAGCATTATTAGCAATGATTTTGTGTGGAATGCCAAATCTCACAATAATATTCTCTTTAATGAAGTTGCAAACAACTTCAGAAGTGGCATGCTTGACAGGTATGGCCTCCACCCATTTCGTGAAGTAATCCATTGCTGTTAGGACTAAACTATGTCCAGCACTCGATTAAGGATTGAGTGCTCCAATGAAATCAATTCCCATTTGTCTGAATGGTTCATTAATGATGATGGGCCTGAGGGGAAATGCAATCAACTTTGGTTTGCTAACGTACTATTGGCAAAGTTCACATTTTGCTACCCAGGTGGCTGCATCTTGAAATAGCGTTGACTAGTAGTACCTGGGCCAAATTATTTTATGTGCTATCACTGATGAGGAAAAGTGACCACCACAGGCTGATTCATGAAAACTCTCCAACAATTTTATCTGTTGCGGCTTGTCAACACATCATAGAAAAATGTCATCAATTCTGTGTTTGTACAATCCATCATCCCATATGACATATCTTGTGGCTCTGAGCTTCACCGTTCACTTTTCCTTTGCAGTTAGGTGAGCTGGACATTCACCATAGGTGAGAAAGAATGCAATGTCAGAATACCATTCGTCGTTGGTGACGACTAATAGAACCATGGGCAAAGAATCCACTTTCTCCAGTTCATTTCTTTCTCCATCAATTTGATCAACTTTTTCTTCAGATACCTCTGAGTCTTTATTTTCAGCCATTAGCTGACATAGACCCTTACCTCTTACCAACTTGGTTGGTTTGATGTCTAGATCATATTCTTTGACCTTTGTGATCAAATTCCCTTGTAAGCTTCGTAACTCCTGTTGAGTCAGGATAGACGTAATAGTCGTGTCAGGAACTAGCACTACTGTATGAGAATTCAAAATATAGTAGTGGAAGTTCTTGACTACTTTTACCATGGAAAAGGCATGTTTTTCCAATTGTGACATCTTCAGTTCATGAGGCTTAAGAGGATATCTCACAAAAGCAATTGGGGGTTCAATATCTTTGGAGTTCTTTTGCATCAAGATACAGTATGCATAAAGGCATAGCTATACATGATGAAGTCTTTATTGAAGTTAGGACACACTAGACCAGGAGTGTGGGTGATGGAGGTTTTTATGTCTTCGAATGATGTCTTACCTTCCTCACTCCATCATAATGTTTAGGACCCTTTCATCATATTATATATATGACGAGTCTTCTCGGCAAAATCAGGAACAAAGCGTCTAAGAAAATTTACCTTTCTGAAGAAAGAGTGAATGTCAGTCTTGTTTGTAGGCAAAGTAAGGCTCTGAATAGCCTTGACCCTTTCAACATATATCTTAGTTCCTTCTCTGATGACAACATGTCCAAGTAGCTTTCGTTCAGTGACCCCAAAAACTGACTTCTTGGTATTTAGCAAAATTCCGTGCTCTCGACATATGATCAGGACTTGTTCCAAATGATCACAGTGATCACTTTGTCTTTTGGAGAACACGGTTAGGTCATCTAGGTAAACTACGATGACTTTTCCCATTATACCTTTGAATGCAAGTCTATTTCTCATTGGAAGGTGGCACCGGCGTTGATCAAACCAAACCGCATTCTGTTGTAGGTGAAGTTACCCCAAGGAGTGGTGAACATTGTTTTGAACTGATCTTCAGGCGTGACTTGAATTTGATTGTAACCTAGAAAAATGTCAAGCATAGACAACATTTTCTGAATCGGTTGCTTCCTGTAGCACTTGATCCATTATCGACAGTGGATAGTTATCTTTTAAGGATGACTGGTTCAAGTTGTGAAATTCCACCCATATGTGTATCTCGCCATTCTTCTTCTGCACAAGCACAATATTTGCAACCCAGGTACTGTGATGAATTAGAAAAATAATTCTTGCATCCAACATCTTCTAAATTTCAGCCTAGAAGGTACCTGAGATTTTGGGGTTGTAATGCCTTTGATTTTGACGAAAAGGCTTGACATCGTCCTTGAGTGAAATGTCATGCCAAATGTCCTTTGGCTTGAAAGAATTCAGATTAGCATAAGACCATGCTAACACATCCATGTACTTTTTCAGCAACTTAACGAATTTTCACTTTTCCTCGGGTGTACAATACTTTCCGATATTCATGAAATGAGGATGTTCCACAGTACCCAGATTAACAGATTCAGTTTCTGGAGAAGAGAAAGGATCATCCTATTGATTTTTCTTGACAAAATGGTCATGATTATCAAATAATCATTCTAATGAAACTAAACCTTTTGGAATCTTATTTCCTTTGAGCTGTATCATTGTATCTTTTTCAGATCATGTGCTTGACCGGTGAGAGACTCACAACACGTAGAAGTTAATCCATTGAAATGAAGTTCTTTGAAATTGTCAGCTTTCTCCAAAAAGGTGATAAGTTGGTTGTCATCATTGAACACTTTCTAGTGTTGTGAATTATCTGGCACACTTGGGTGAAAAACCACCTCGATGGTATATGTATATGTTTTTAACCTTGGGTGAGGGAGCATGAGAGAAGCTGAGATGGCCAATGAATCAGCCATGTCATTTTGGGCTCGCATAATTTCTTTGATTGAGAAAGTGTTAAAATCTTTGATGTTATCCCATACGGCATTACGGTAGTGTCTGAGCCAGTCATTCTTTACTTGGTATATTCCTTTTACTTGATTGACAATTAGCTCAGCATCACCTTACACTCTCAGATTCTTGATTCCTTTCTCTTTTGTAGTTTACATGCCAAGTAACAAGGATTCATACTCGGTAGTATTATTCGTATTGAAGAACTGCAACTTGAAAGAAGAAGGGAAAATCTCTTCAAGAGATATGAGAACAGCCCCAGCACTGCATCCACTTTTCGCGCAACTACCATCAAACTGTAATGTCCATACTTTGTTGAGATCCTCTTTTTGGACGAGAACGTCCATTTTATTTGATTTGGTGGACAAGAAGTAGTTCCCATCCCTGACGATTTGAAAATAATTTGAGCCTTAGAGTCATCAGAGTTGGTGACTAGATATTTCTTTTGTGACTCTAGTTCCAATGTCTGCATTACCCCTTTGACAGGAATCCTAGATTTAGACCAGTCCATATGAATTTCCCCACCAAATTCTTTACAAAAGCTCCTCCCTAGCAATATCTCGTATGCTGCTAGAATATCAGCTATGAGAATAGTCATTTTTACCCTTTTCTCAGGAAATTCTGTGAATGCAAACTGCGCATCCTTGATCTGACCAATCAATGGTACCTGTTTGGTTTCCATGGAGTAGTATCTACCAAAAGGTTTAGTAAGTGTGAAGCCCAAAGCATGGGTGACCTTTACTAGCATAACATTGTTAAAAGCTCCAGAATCAATTATACAGTTGCTTAGTTTATGACCATTGATCAGAAGAGATAGATAAAAAGGTTCAATTTTCCCTGATGCGGAAGTCAAGGCAACATTTATACGAGACGTAGGAGGAATGGGAATAATTCCTTTTGGGGAAATAGAAGGGATGGCAGCCTAGCTTTGGATATACTTAGTTAATCTTATAAGTTGCTCTGGGTTGGACTGAAGGTACTCAGCTTTAGACATCTGGATCTTGGTCTTTTTGGTGTGATCGACTATATCAAATGCGACCAAGGGTTACACTAATGAAGGAATGAGTCATTCGTTTTACATTTGTAGAGGATGGTTACTAGTATTTATGGGACTGGAGGAAGGCTTAATTAGAGGAAAAACAGGAGGAAAATATTTCTTTACGAAAGGTTTAACAAGAGGTTGAGTAGGAAGGGGATTACCTCTTTTAGCGATCGTTGGAGGCAGAGTTACTACAGCCTTTTCCTTTTATTTTTTAGCAACAACCTCTGCCTTTTTTCCTTACGAGTGAGTGAAAACTACGTATGATTGTCCACTCGCATACCCTTAGGTACCCTCTTCTTAATCATATTCCTCATCATCAAATTCCATATACCCAATAGTAGATTCGTTAGTCAGTTCACCGACATCTTGATCATCTTCGCCTTGCAACGAAGGTTCTTCATAATTTGGCTCATCTCCTTCGATTTCAACCAAAGTATTAACCGAAGGGGCTTCAATTGCTAACCTTGGAGATGTAGTAGGAAAACACAGCCTTTGAGGGGAATTTTTGGGAGTGAAGTTCCTCCATAGGATATCCCGATACGGAGTAGTAGACAATGTTTGAGCTAATTGCTTCTTTAATGAGATCAAGTCATTCACCATCTTCTGGAATGTTGGATCTGATGAGGCAGCCTAGGAAGAAGTTGAAGCTTTTGATTTTGACGGCTCTCATCTTAACTCATGGGATATAAGAAGGTTGTCTTCTATCTGAATGGCCATAGCTGGAGAAAGGACCAAGGTGGGTATATGTTCCTGTAAAAGTAAGAAACATTGTTTTCAAACTCATGGTGTTAAAGAAGAAACACTTTTGATTCTCTAATTTTGGCATCATGGCAAGTGACACACGATTGATCAATGAATTGAATTGGGTGATAAAATTGAGCATGGTTTCATTGGCCTCCTCTTCATGTGAGTGATTTGTGACAATAACACAAATGCATCTTCTAAAGGTTTGTATCTGTCTTCAAATGCAGTCTACAATGTGGCCCAACTAGTGATGGATCCAGCTAGTAAATGCTGGAACCATTTTGATGCAGGCCCTTACAAGGTCTCCAAAAGAGACGTACTGATACGTCTTCATGAGACACATCTAGAGTGCTGCATGACATAATAAACACGGATATCTGCATGTGTGTGCTTTGATTTCTGCTCCCACTGAATTTCAGAAAATTTTTACGATTTCTGTGAGGGAGGGGGTTTACTGGATGCGGTAGTGCTAGAGGACCCATGGCATTTTCCCATGGTATAGGAATATTTTCAGCCACCTAAAAATCAGGAAAAAAAACACGAGTAGGGAGTGTGGTTCCACTTAGCAAAAAAGCACTACAAGTTGATGTCGAGGCCCCTGTGAAATCTGGCTCTTTCGTGGAGGCGAGACACTTCTTATTGATCGATCCGCTCAACTCAGTGATGCGAATCCTACTGGAGTGATACTAAAATTTTACCTTCGAAGTAGATCAAAAATTAGATCAACTTCTCCATGAGCTCTTCTACTACAAGTAAATGGTTCACCCGCTAGCGTATCCGTTCAGATCTAATCTAATCAGGAGTAGATTTACAACAATCCTTTTGTTTATACTTGCTGATTTTTTTATTTTTCTGGCAAAAATCAGCGGCATGTACTTTTTTCAATATTTGATTTTACCCTCTTAAATAACAACTGATTACGGATTTCTAACAAAGATTAATAAGGATAAAAAGTGGGTTAATTTAGTAGGCTGATTTTAGGTTCTTTGACCTAAATTTTGCAAGGTTTTGAAAATAACATAAAATGTTAGAATCTCAGATCTACTAAAATATACAAGTTTTTGTAAAAACTCAACGAACTAAAAGTTTCTATCTGGTCCAGATCTATGGATTTTCATAAGGAAATTTTCAATTTTGATCACTTAAGTAAAAAATTTGATTTTCAACAAAGGGTTAAAATTTGCAATTTGGTAGTGATTTTTGTAGTTTTTCAGTTATTTCTTTAGTTCAATCCCCAGCGGAGTCTCCAAAAACTGTTTGTTTGAAAATCTGTTGGTTAGGCAGGTCATGGGGAAACAGGACAACAGTGTGTAGGGTAGAGCCCCTCTTCATGAAAGTGAAGCGAAACTAGTTTATTGCTAATCTATCAAGCAGGAATCTGTCTAAATCTACACTATTCTAACTTTAGGGGGTTTGGGATCTCATCCCAGTAGAGGTAGTTCCAACTACGAATAGAAAGGTAGGAGGGAAGGAACGAAGGAGGGTAGATCTGAAAGAAGAAAAGAAATGAATTCCAAGACAGAAAGGTCAAAAGTTTTATGCTTTGAACTGGTAGTAAACCAAGCCAAACTTACTTACATAAACAATTAAAGCAATACTGATGAATAGATGACAATAGTAGGAATGAATCTAATAGAATAAAAACATAGATCTAACTTTAGAAAGATCTGATGAAAATAATACACACATTAAGCACAAAGTCTGGATATGTGTATTAATATATTTTCTATTGCAAGAAGACACAAAGTCTTTCTCTCCTCACTTCTCTTTTCATAAAAAAAATGTTCATCCCCAGAATACAGTAAGTATTCTAGTATTTATAGAAGGAGAGGAGGAAAGAAGAAAAAAGCAAACCCACTACTTACAAAATATCTTACAAGATATTTACAAAAGATCTAGAAAATATCTAAAAAGTCAACAGTTGACTTGGGCAAGTTTTTGGATGGCAACATCCCATGGTGCAACATGGATGAGGTCATCGTGTATGCCAACATGTTTTTTTTATAAATATTTTACAAAAACGATCAACGTATTCTAGAGAGGAGAAGCTATTCTTCATCATCCCTCTGCTCAAACTTTATGTCTTGCTTTTGATCAAGAGAGTCGATGTGACACTGCGCTTGATATTTTGCAAACTTGCTGATCATTGCTTGAAGTTGATCATGGTCGGAACCATTAAAATGGTCGCAAATGACTTCACAGGTTTCTTTCTCGTTCTTGAGCTTGTCAGGTAACTCGAAAAAAATTTCGCATGCATCGATTAAATAGCCAATGAAATCATGGCAGGGTAAGAGGTTATTGATTGACTCTCGGTCGAAAGTGACCTCTGGTACCAAACCTTGAGTGATGATAGCCTTGAAATGTTGGAATGTATCATCTACTTCCCTTAAGTTATACAATTCACTGAGCATCCCCGGAGCCATTTTTGTGACTATCTACTCCATGTTGTATTGTGCTTCCAGGTCTTCATCTTTGACTTTATTGATTCTCTCCAGGATATATTCCATCTGATCAACCCAGTAATCTAATGCAGTGAGAGCCTTATTATGTGCATGTGGGTGATTGATAATGCCGACATTCAATAGGTCATCAGCTGAGTAGTTAACCATTGCTTGGAACATTTCTTACTACAACCTGGCATTATCCAACTCTTTGAATAGGGAACTTGCTACTGCTTGTAGCTCTTTATTTGATTGAGTTATATCCTGATAGAGCAATGTAAACTTCCCAAGCACTTCCTCACCATCTATAAGGATCCACTCGATCCAGGATGATAATGTAGTCTTAACATATTCATTTATTTTCTCCTGACTGGGAACTTGAATGGGTTTAGCAGCAGTTACAGGAGGAGCGTTGTCCATTTTCTACAATTCTTGTAGGAGATGCTTGTTTTATTCTTTAAGTATCATTTTCTACTCTATTGCCTCTTAGAGCTTCTTGCAAAGAGCATCCATAGCAGACAAGGCTTCCCCTTGCAGGCTTTCATATGAGGTCCTCATTGTGACTTGAGTCACAGTGAAGTCTATGGGAGACAGATCTTATTTGATCTTGGTGTGATCTAGGAAAGCAATCTCCATGACTCTCTCCCCCAAAGTGCCTTTAGAAAAGTGAGTTATCACTTTCTGCTTCTTGGTCCCCTTCTTTAGAATAATGGAGAAATCCATGGCCACAATGGGAACTTTCCTCTTATGCTGGCTCAGATGGTCAAAAATCCAACCAGGACATATGGGAGTGGGAGTGGAGGAAGAAGAAGAAATAGGAGTGTGATGGGGAGAAGTTGTAGAGGCCTCAGGGAAGTGAGTTAAAACACTCGGTGGTGGCATTGATAGGGATTCCAATGCATCGATGCTTATGGGGCCTAGTGTTATTAATGGAGAAGAGGAGGACGTGGAAATGGAAGGGATCTTCATCAGGATTGAGGAAATATTGGGTGATAGATCCGCGAGAGATGGGAAGATGGAAGAGGTGGGAGATGGAAGGGAGGAAGGAAGAGGAGAAGACACATCCATAGGAATAGATTCTTGAATGACAAGAGGAGAAGGAGGAGCAGAAGAAGGAACGTTGGGTACCTTAGTAGTTGTAGTTCTGATAACATCCCGGGTGGATGTATCCATTGAAAAATCTGGTGTTTCTTCATCACCTAAAGATACCAAGTCGACTACTTGCTTCTCAAAAGTAGGAGGAATGCCTTCAGGAGTTTTTTCTTGTCTGCTTGGTTCTCCCACCTTTTCTTTTCCTTTTCCTTTCGGCACATGGTCCAGCCTTAGAGGTGTACTGCCTAAAGGAGAAGTAGTGAATTCAACCTTGAGGTATGTCAGGCCATTCTGATTGCACCAATGTTCGGTGCACTGTAATGTGGGTTTAACCCTTTCTTGAATGGTCTTTGGCACTTTAGCTCTGTCGATCTCTGTGAATGGTCAGTTTTCCCCATCTGTGTCAATGTAAACTTGATCAATTCCTTGATCAATCTCTTTGAATTCATTTGGGAGAATGGCAATGCCATAGTGGATGATCTCCTCCAGAGCCAGCCGAGAGTGATCCTTCCGCGTAATGTCTATCTCATGGGTTAGGTCTATCCAAATGTCCTTGATCTCAGGAACATGGATGGGATCAATTTTTTCCTTCAAGAGACAACTCCGATAGTCAAAGGTCAGCCTTGCTAGGAAGTTGTGCTTTAAATTCTATAGATCTAGCTTAGTATACATCTCCCATGCTTTAACAAGTGTAGGGCAGATGTATCGGCCAACTGTAAGGGGAAATGGATTTCCTCCTTTCTTTCTCTTCATACACTTTTCATGATAAGTGATTAACTACCTTGATAATTCCAAGAGGACCACCTTCGGCCCTGCAAACCTTGGTAGTTTTGTTGGTTCTCCATTGAAATTCATAGCTCTGAGGTATGTGAATGTGGGGAATTGTGTGAACAACGCTCCCCATTTCTTTGTAGCAGCAATCACACTCGAGATGGTTCAACTGTGTCTCATGTTTGGTCTTAACAAACAGATTACCTCATAGAAGAAGGCATCATTTATTTTGGAGAACTGGGAGATGCTAGCTTCAAGCCTTAGCTCTGGGTAGAACTTGTATATCTTGACTTGGGGCCATACCCCATTTCAAGTTAACCCTGTAAAATCCCTTTCTGACGCAGTAGCGTATACAACGTAGGAATTCATGTAGAAATTCCCAGTTGTTCAGACTTGTTGAAGCTACTGTGAGATGGTGTCATTTATCATTTTACCCCAGCTGAAGCATTCATTAGGTGCATTCTTTCTCATATTCTTCAGGTATCTCAGCATCCACTTGTGGATATAATGGGCATCAGGAAGCCCAAATACTCTGTTCAAGAACGTGATTGTATCACTCAATTCTTCATTAAAATCACTACGGTGGATGGTTTGTGGCCATCTGATCACCGACTTATTGTTCTTCAGATAGAGTTCATTCATCATCTGCATGCACTTATCTTCATTATCATCCCATGTCTTCCCGCAGTCTTCAATACTTATTTCCACAAATTTCCTGTGATGAGGAATTCCCAGAATCATCTCAAAGTGATGAGATGTGAGGTTTATGATTGTCTTTTGTTCTTTATTTTTGACACATCTAGTGTCTTTGTTATAATATCAAGCAACCAACATGATGAACTCATTATTTACAGCACTCACCAAAATCCCAGCTGCAAAGTACAATCCACTACCTATTAACTTATTCATCCACAGGCCATTGTTCACCTTAGTGGTCCTTACCCATAAATCATCCATGTCAACATGTCCCAGCTCAGAGTCTCTAATGTCAAGGTTGCACTCGGCATATGAGTTAGGAATTCTGACTCTCTTGTACTTATACTTCATTTCTTGCTCTGACTGTTTAGCTTTAGCTTTAGCTTTAGTCGGTTTCTTGTTTGACAAAGACATATGTGAGTTCAAGAACGGATGTTCTTATTCTACAGGAAGTACCAAGAAGTTCCAACACAGAAGGGCCATGTCAACCATCATGTTATGGCATGGTGCACTTGGGAAAGTGTCGACATGGGAAAAGTTGTGCCAAGTTTGAAAGGGCACAATTTTGATAGGTGTTACATGACAAATTTTAGCACCAAAGGGTAAAGTGCAGGGCGTGGATCTGTAGCATATAACATGTCATGTTGGTGTTTTGGAAGTGTTCTTTGGCTGGGCACGGAAAAATTTTGTGTTACATGATTACAAAATGCGCCAAAGCACAACTTTGGGAGGTGTAACACGAAAAATTAGTACGCCAAAGATTTTACCAGTTGACGATTTTGGCAATTTTCTTGATTTCCACTACTTCTCTCTTTTTGTTGGATTTTTCAGATGGCCAAGAAGAGAGGTTTTTTGGTAAGGTAGCAAGTAGGGATAAATGGTTTATAATTTACTTTAGCAGCAGAGGCCTTCTAGATTTGCAGATCTGGAAGGAGAGGAAAAGAGGGTTTCAGCTGAGGTGGGAATTTATTAGGTTCTTTGGATTTTAACCTTTTGACATGAATCCTAATACCTAACACAACAAAACAAAAAAAACCACAACTAAGAGAGGAGCCACTTACCCGGATTTATAAAACATGAAGAAAGATGCGAGGTCCACAAAATTGAAAATGGCACACTTTTAAAAAGGGCTGATAGGGATGGCTGACATGTGCAAAGAGAATACTTTTCACAAATTTCTCCCCTTTGTGATAGGGCACACTTTTCTGCATGTCAACACACAGATTTCATCCCCTTTGTAAAATGGCACAATTGGCAACATGTCGACACATAAATTTCTCCCCTTTGTAAAATGTGCGCAGTCTGGCAACATGGTCGATACGAGGAAAATTTATCCCCTTTTTAAAATTCTTAGCACAAATTTTCTGCATGTCAACACATCAAATTTCTCAGAGCCAAAGGTTTGAAAAATGGTGTGCACTTTTCTGCATGTCAACATGAATGAGATTCCTCCCCTTTGTCAAAATGGCGCACTTTTCTACAGTGTCAACACACAAATTTCTACCCCAAAGGATAAGCTAAAAAGTGGCCAAGTCCTGAAACAACTTGATTTTTTGAAAGGGATTTTTGGGATATTTCAAACGTTATCAAACTTCCCAAGGGGAAAAAATAGAATTTTTGGTATAGTTACCTGCAAATTTCCCTTGTCAATTTTGTAGGATAACATAACCCTAGTGGCAATAGGGGCTAATGATTGTAGAATGGAAAGGACCACATTCTGAAATGGGGTAGGGGTCACCGACACTAGAGGTGGTAATGTAGCTACAGGTATGTGTGAGACATTAGGGGTGGATGACGTTGTGTTTGGGGTAGGTTTTGTGGGTATGGTTGATGTAGCAGGTGTCACAGAGGTAGTAGACGTTGCAGTTATAGCAGGTATAAGACCTAGCTGGGAAACGATTAGGGGTAAGGTAGATGCGGGCAGCATGGAGTAAAATGGGGCTGATGCAGGAGTGGAAGCATGAGTCGGGGGGATAGATACGGGAATGCTTTTTATCAATTGACTAGAGGCATCTCGAGTGGATGAGTGGGAAAGGTAAAAATGCAAGGTGACAGGGTTTTGGTCAAGGAGTGGTGCAAACTCATCATCTCCGATAGCGATAGAAATAGGTTGGATGCGATCCATGGCTGGTGATAAAATAGAAGGTGGTGAAGGACTAGGTGGGAGTGGTTGACAACTGGCGTGAAATACGAGTGTGCTTGTTTTTCTTTGAATCAACACCATGTGAACCAGTACTAATCAGGTAGGGATACTTCTTTGTAAATGACACAGAGAACAACAGGAATAGGTGAATTTGTTGGTAAAAAGTAGATTAGGTACCAAATGGTGGTTGGAATGTGAAACAGGCTAACTGATGCCAGTTAGGGAAAATCAAAGCTAGTCTAGGGCAACAACTGCCGATCACTGTAGAAAATGGACAGTGAGTAAAAAACAAGGCAAAAGGTGAAATCTGATAGGTATGCCAAATCTGATGATGTTTAAAGCATCAATGGGAATGATGGTAGTGACAAGGACGATGAAAAGTGGAAGAAAGTGAAATAAAATGTCCCTTTGGGTAGGTTAGCCAAAGGACCTGGAACCGACGTCGGTTGGGTATAACTGATGATGGTCAAAGGTAACCAATGAAGGTTACCATGAAATTGAAACAGTGATGAAAGAAAAGTGGTTGTGAATTAAAATCTGATGTAGAATCAGACCCAGAATTCTAAGAATCATGATGATATGGCACAAGCACACTCAAGTGAATCTAGAATACACCAGGTGTGATGAGGAGCGTGCAAGGATGAATAAAAAGTGAAGAACGTGATCTCTCACCTCAAAACACAAGCCAAGCAGAAACACTAAGAAAAATGTGATCCTAGGAGTGCCTTTTCTATTATGTTTGTTTAGCTTATGCTATTTAGGGACTGACACATGAATTGTGAAATATAGTTTTTTTGTGAGGATTTCTTCCTACAAAGAAGGAGATCTAAAAGGTGAGGTTTCAGGTATGTTATGGTGGGGGTGGAATTCACTTTGAAGTTTGACTCAACAGAGCAACGAGTTGGGTGCCCACTGTGTCGTGATCATGTGATCACCTACAGCTTCTTCTAGGTAAGCTGTTGTTTAAGAATGTGTGTATTTTGAATTTTTGTGAGGTTTGGTAAGACTCGGAGAAAGAGAAAAGGAAATAAGTGTTTTTCTACGATTCATTTGTCAACCATCAGCTGGGCATGACTTCCAGTGTATAGGTTGCCCTCAATTAATGTGAGCTAATGCAATAAATTAGAATGGAATGCACTTATTTTTAATCCCAAATCGAGATGTGAAATTTGATGACATAATAAGATGAAGAGGAAGAGGGATGCTCTTTTACTATAATGCAGAAAACATGAAGAAATGGTTCTTTTTAATTACACCCAAAAAAAGTTTCATTTAAAGCAAATAGAAAGAAGAGGTGGGTTACCAAGGAAGAAAATTAGTGTGTATGTTTTTCAGAAGGGAAACAAACACACAACTTTTCCTAAGAATGAATGAAATGCAAGGAACCCTGGATGGGTCCCACCGGGTGTGCCAAAATGTTTCACCTGATTCCTAGATCGTTTCTTTGAAGTGTTGACGAAACAGATAGGGTAACGGGCATAGGAGGAATACATGTTCAAATGCTAGTTGATGGGTTGTTGCACGTGTATGACTTCCGAATCCACAGTTGATCGTGAGAGCTTCCTTTTGGCTAGGAGGAACTACTTGTAATGCAAAGCAAGACCACTAGAAGGAATTAAACAATATGGGCAGTGAACTGCCTAGTGTATGCTAGATCCGGGAAGTGTGATACTTCCTAGATGGTTATCAGTCATACTGTTTTAAACAATTTTAATGCTATAAACAAAGTAAATCCTATTGTAATTTGAAATGATTTAGGTATCTCACTTAAAACACAATAAGAAATAGATCTAATCTAACAGGCTAAGCTAGAATAGAATCCAAAGGTCAAATGATTAGCTTTGGGTTTTGTAGGTTTAACAAAGGTCTCGGGTAGATCACAGGTGGATGAGGGTGAGATGAAATTTGGTGGGTAGGTCTTTATTTTGGCCTGTATGTGCAAATACAAAGACCGATGTTGGTTAAGGGTAACCAATCGGTGGTCAGGTGTAACTAGTGCTGGTAACTGTGGAAATATGGAAATGCCATTAAACAAGCTTTGAGTCTCCTTTGTGATTGCACAAAGGACTTTGGATGGTTGAGATGAGGTATTGGGTGACTGGGGTAGGCTTTGGTGATATTTTAATCGGTATATGGAGGTGGAAATGTTGGAGAAGGTCAATATGTGGCTAGGTAAACAATAGATGATAAAATAATGATGAAATGAAATAAACCAGAAAAGTATGATGTTATACTTACTTGGATTATGTTCTTGAATGCTTGTGAGTGAAGCATGGAGGTGCTGATGAGGGGTTTGAAGGATGCAAGTGATCTCCAACTGAAGGAAATATTCTGCACGAACTGCATTTACATTCCTCTTTACTTAGTTAGATTAGATCATGGTTTGAATGGCTGTGCAGAAAAAGATGTTTGATCTCCTTCCTTGCATGCGGTTTCTCTTTATGGAATTCTCTCTCTGAAGATGTGTTATCTCTCTGAGATGTGTTTTTCTCACCAACCTTACGCTTTTTTTCTTCCAACCTTGAGAATAAGTTTGTTTTGGGGTTAAAAGGGTAACCGACAGTGGTTTCAGCTTAACCAGCGATGGTTAGCGGTAATCGGAGTCACTCAAGGTGGGATTTCCTAGGTTTACTAAACTAGGGAGATCCTCTTGATTTCCTTGGATTTCATGTTATTAACCCATGGATTAGACTGAGAGCCTCATGTGAGAGCATACGGGATTGTGGTTAGAGGGAATGTAGGCATTAATGTTTAGGGTCTGGCTATGTCTTACTTAGTTATGGAAAATTACTAAGAATAGGTCCTAGATTGAGTTGGCTTGGTGAGGTTTCTAAGTGAGCTATATGTGTGGATATTATTTAAAATAAGATATATAAATAATATATATAGTGAGGATAATGAATTAAATAAATTAAATTAATATTAGTGGGGTAAAGGGGGCCATGGCTAGGTGAATGTGATGAAGTGTGTTTATTTGTCAAGGGACCAAAAGGGAGTGTGACCTAATTTAAGTGTCTACATTTTGCCCCTTTTTGTTGCGTAGCTTGTATTAGTAAGCGATGCTAACAAAAACTAAGATGTGATTTCCCCATGTGTGGGTGAAGTTGATTCCCCTCAAACTAGGAACTGACGAGGTAGTTGGAAAAATTGGTGATTGGTTTGATAAAAAGGTGAATGTGAGAAAAAGGAAGGTGGGCTCAAATGGGGAAAATAGGTTGAAAGGTATACTCGAGAAATTCTGAGGTAATGGGTTTGGGTCAAAGGTAGCAACAGTCAAATGCATGTGCACACGTATAAACTGCAGCATGCTACTAAGCTAAAGAGAAGGAAAACTCTACATTGTCAAAGGTTGATAGGTTTATCCAAACAAGTTTGAAGTGATTCCAGTATCCAATGTATAGGATATGGTCAGGAAACACAACATAGGTTAGGTGCAAGAACATTTAGGTATGATCTGGTACACTAGAGGTAGGGTCAGCATAAATGGTCATAGCAATAGGCTAGGTAAGGTCATCAGGCCAATCAACACAGGTCACAATGTTGTAAGGTATAGTGAACACATGAGGTCAAAGGTAACTAGCGATGGTCTAGGTCCAAATATCTAGGTCGCGGCGCGGGTAAGGCCAAGGTAGGGGTAAAATAATGAGTCCCCAAAGGAGGAAAAAGGGTGGTAGGAAATGATCAAGGTCAAGGAAAGGGTAAGGAAAAAAAGGAGACTTTGGAGGGTAAAAGGGCAAAATGGAGGGCAATGTGTAGGTGAGGGTGACCAATGTCGGTTAAGGATTAACTGACGATGTTAGTATAGGTCAACCGATGACTGTAATGTAGGGTATGCAACTGATGTCGGGAAAGGTTAACCGACGTTGGTTAGGTTGGGTTGGTTATAAAAACAAAAAATCCGCATTGTTTTTCTTATTCATTTGTTATGTGCGAAGTGAGAAAACGACAAAAAAGGGAGAAAAGAGAGAAAAAGTGTCTAGACAAAATGGGACAGTGGGCTGACAGTGTGATTGGATGAGGGTTTGGTCGGTGATAAGCGCGTCCATGAGATCAGGGTAAGAGATTTTATTGAGTTGGAGGTTACGATTAGCTATTTGGTGATAATAAAGGCTAGAAAGGGATCGAGGCAGGGCCATCGGTATAGTGGTCAGACGTGCCATCGAGACGGAAGCAGTGTAACGAGGTAAACGCCCTACTCTCCGTTATGTATTTGGAGAGATTAGATGAGTAGTATTATTGTTATTTGTTGGTTTTTGTGGTTTTTTGGTTTTTAGTGGGTGGGTAAAAAATTAAATTTAGGTATGGGGGGAATATCAGGTAAAAAAGGGGAAGGGGAAGGGTAGTAAATGGTATAGATGAGGTGAGTAGAGGTCCAGGGGTAGTTTAGGTCATTGTAGGTGGGGTAAAAGGGGTAGGGGAGAGGTTTTTAGAAAAGGAGGGTTTTGGGAAGACGTGGGTTTTTCTGCGATAGTGACTGGCATCGGTCAAGTGTGGCCTGCATCGATTCAGTGGAACCGGTATTGGTCACCAAAAAGGTGACCGATGCCGGTTAAGGGGTAGCCGTGGTCGGTAAGGGTGAACCGGTATCGGTCACCAAGCAGGTGACCAATGCCGGTTTAAGGGTGATCGGAGTCGGTTAGGATGAACCAGTACTGGTCAGGATTTTAGGCACAAGGGTGCAAAAGTGATGTGGGCTAGGTAGTTGAGATGGGTAGGGTGAAAATAGGGTGTAGGAAAATGATAATTGGTGAATAGGGATGATACATGTAGATTAATGTCGTGCTTGGATTGGATGCAGGGGAGATTGCAGTTACATATGTAGGACAAGGTTCTGCCTCTACTAGTGACAGTGCGCGGTGCAGTGACCCCATTGGATCTGTAGCATATGGAGGTAGTGGGCTTGAGTGAGGTTCGTCGCTACAGACATGTTGTTCAGGTAGCCCAAGCTTGATGGTCACACTCATCGATAGATGGGATCTCGCGACCAACACGTTCCACCTACCGACGAGTGAGATGACTATCACCCTGGAGGACATGTTCCAGATTTTTCGGTTACCCATATTGGGTGCCCAGGTTTACTCTATCTCCTCTAAGGCCTCAGAGGATCTAATTGGGATATTTTTTGGTGAGGGGGTGGCTGATCTAAGATTCCATAGCACTAATTTGAACTATGGAGAGATGTACCTAGCCCATCTGGATGAGACGAGGCTAGTGGTTCTATTGATGGAGGCAGTGTGCTGTTATGCACTGCCAGATGCAGAGGGTGGATGCTTTCCCCGATCACTGATGGGGGTACTCCATGACATGATGGTGCATGAGACCCACTTTTCCTGGGCACCAGCATTCTTGGTGCAGCTATACAGAGAGTTGTGGGCATATGGGCGGTTGCACAGATTTAGCATGCGTTGTACATTATACTACACTACTGGGCATACGAGCACATAGTGTGCGTATGACCTATAGGGATTCCCTAAGTAGATGCATTCCCACCTAAATTTTTGTGGGTGGGATACAGGAGATGGGTGTCAGTGATAGGAGAGCAGGATATCGGATAGGCCGATACATGATGTGGCCCATTTTCAATAGTTACTGGAGGGATTGTCCGGAGTGGACATTATATGGAGGCCATATGTGGGATTCCCCTCATATAGGCATATGCATGAGGAGCTAGTTGAGCTCCAGCTAGAGAGGTGGATACATGGTTACCATGGTGCCAGGAGGATGAGATGATCCCAGTAGATAGAGTTCAACGACGGTAGTTTGGGCTCTTACAGGACATTCCTCTGCCCTTCCCACAATATCGGAGAGATGACGTGGAGAGGCCCTTACCTCTACCACAGCCTACAGTGCCCACAAGGGAGGAGGAGCAGCCAATGGATTGGTGGATAGATGACACCGGATGTACAGACAGGTATAGGTAGTGGTGGGTGGCTCAGTTACGAGCCATACCACCCAGACTGGGGCAGCCAGACCTAGCTACCATTACAGTGCAGAGAGACACCCTATAGGGACAGGTAGCTATGTTGATTACCCAGTTGGGTATACTGTAGACACAGCTAGAGGGTTCAGAGGTAGAGGTAGCAGAGCTACATGTACAGGTGGCCATTCTACAGGCCCATATGGTAGATGGAGGAGATGGAGATGGTTAGGGGGGATGATCATGTGACAAACTTACAGGCTCAAGTGCCAAGTTTAAAGGGCCAGTTGGCCATATCCTAGGCATATATTGGGGCCTTACAAGCCTAGATATAGGAAAAGGGTTAGGAGGCACCACCACAGGCACTAGGAGCAGGTCCCAGTTGATAGGCAGGCACATGGCAAGTTGTTGCAGGGAAGGTATAGGGGCCGAGACCTATGGGACCGCCATAGACCGTGCCTATATCTAGGTTACGGGATGCCCTAGGTGAGATGAGCTACTATCAGGACTAGCTTATGGAGCCTGGGATAGATTTCATATCCTTTGCCAAGAACAGGGCACAGTAGGTGTCCAGTGAGAGGATGAGATCCCGCACTCATAGTGTGGAGAGGACAGGAGGTCAGCAAGCTCTGAGGCCCAATCAGGGAGAGGCCACCAGCGCATAGCATCCAGCTCTAGGTGAGGTGCCCTCAGGGACACAGGAGGATGAGGGTACATGTGACATAGAGATGGAGGACATCCGATGAGATGCCTGATATGCAGTCACCTAGTTTTTTATGTATACTAGTTTTTTTTTTTTATACATATACCGGCCTACATGACAAAGACAGTGAGAATGTACGAGTGATTTGTATATTTTGAGCATATACCAGCCTACGTGCCAAAGATATTTTTTATTGATTCATTCTTTTTTGTATATATGAGACCAACCTGCATGCCGATGACATTTTGTATTATATATCAGCTTGTGTGCCGACATTTTGAGATGATGGACATTATGAGATAGGCATGTATATTGAGATACACATTTATTGATTTATATGATGAGATACATGGTATTTTGTGATTTTTTGATGTGTTTATCAGATATTGGTTTATGGCTTGTGGTAGATGAGATATGGATTTGTTGTTTTGATATGGATGGAAATTAGGTGAGTTAGGCATGATGGATTCAGGTCAGTTTAGGCATGGATTGAGTCAGGTTAGCTAGGCATGGTTGAGTTAGGTTTGGTTAGGCATGGTTGAGTTAGGTTTGAATAAGCATGTATTGAGTCAGGTTATAGGCATGGATCGAGTTAGGTTGGTTAGGAATGGATAGAGTCAGGTTATAGGCATGGATGAGTTAGGTTGGTTAGGCATGGATCAAGTCAGGTTAGTAGGCATGGTCGTGTTGAAAGTAGGTGAAGTTGTGATTCATTATTTTTTACAATGAATGATACCATGGGTCATATGTGAGATGTGGTATAATCTATGCATAGTGATGATAGAGAAATGGTAGGTGTAATAAATGTAGAAAGTATGAAGCAACTTGTTATGTATGTGGCTTAATTTCTAATTTTGTATATAAAAGGGAAACTAAGTGATATGTGGTGTAAATGGTGGGGAACATGGAAGATGAATTATTTAGGGTAGAAAATGGTCGAGCTAACCTCTAAGGGACCCATGCCCTCGAAGTTCTGCCTACATAGTCCCGGTGAAAAAATTACCTCAGGCCGATGTAGTTCTCCCATTAGCTAGGGAATAAAATGAGGAGGTGTAAAAATGAGTTGGTGGGTTTCTAGGCATGTTGTGGGTTTAGATCAGCTAGGTGTAGGTAGATTATAGCTAAAATGATGTAGGTGGGAGTGCTTGTGGCGAAAGAAGAAGATTACCCCAAAAGTAAGTGTCGAGGACCAAGTCCTGTATAAGGTAATCAAAACGTAAATAAAGAAGGCTAAAAGATAAGAGCGGGAAATAAAGCCACCTAATTGGGTGGGATCATACCGAATAGATCATACCTGGGAGGAGGTGATGAACGTAAGACCCTAAAGACATTACATGATTGATTGTTCTACAATGAAAAGGAGTCATATGATCATCAAATGTCTAAGTTCCAAGAAGTCCCTTAAGGTAGTGAGGAAATGAGAGTGGGAATGGTGAGAAGGGTGAAAGGTGGTTAATTTTTTATGTGGCATGAGGTAGCATGCTCGTCGGGTAAGAGATCCAAGGTCACAATGGGCAAGTCCATGACTAAAAAAAATTCAGCTATTTTACTTGCACAATTGTAGAGGTTTGCAAATCAGTAGCACCCCCCGGATGTGTATCAGATTTTTACTCTAACACTTTGGACATCCAGTGTGATTGCACATGATAGAATCTTTTCCCCAAGTGTGGGACTTGTAAAAATGGGAAAAGAGTCTCCAGATTAGAGGTTGGTTCCTCAAAATCCTCTGATCAGGTGTATGCACTTGCAAAGTTGAAAAGGTTTTGATTTCAATATCCTACTCCAAATACTAGGGGGACATGAAATACACAATCCACAAGGAAAACTAAAACTAATGCTAATAAGGTGACGCACCAAAGGAATGCTCAACATTATTTACTTCTAAAAATAGAAAGATCATAGGAATATAAAAAACATCATGCAAAAACTAATGATATGTAATGAAAGGTCAAAACTGAGGCATTTTAATCACAGAACATAGGATTGAAAACTCATTCTCAGAGCTTACATTATCATTTCCAATATCAAAAACACATACATTACAGTGATCTGAGAGGAAAGAAAGTAGGTGCTGCAATTACATTAAAGAGGTAAAATATTCTTCACAAATTCACTTTTTAAAGAGGAAGAAAAAGGAAGCCTACAATAGCATGAAAAAGTGTCTCAACCTTTGCAAAAATGAACTCAAAACTAGTTTTTTACAGTGTAAAATCACCGACCCCAGGAGAGAGAAACGTGGGAAAACAGTGCAAGGGGCTTCAACCATTAACCAAAATTCCATCAAACAACATGGGAGCCCTGAAAGACCCATTCCCTAACATTTTTTCACCATGCTGGGAGAAAATGTGAGCCATGCTGCATTAAAAACGGCGGTTAAAACGTCATTTCTGTCCATGACCACGTGCCAGAGGCGTTTCTTGATTTTCTCTCCCCAAAATTAACCAAAATAACAAAAAAAACCTAGAATCTTGTAGATAATTTCACCATCTTTCCGTTGATATAAAGAACGTGAAAAACCGATCTCTGGATCGAAAGATATGGTGATTTGAAGTTTTAGGCAGAAAACAAGGCCAAAAACGAGGTCGGCGGGCCAATTTTTTTTAAATTTTTACACATTTTGGTCATTTGGGAAAACTTTCCCAAAATTTTCCCGCGCTGCCCCACTACTCCTAGGTGCCATGTGGCAAGTTTTCATTGGGCGTCAGGCCCTCCTGCAGTCCATTTTCTGCCATTGTTATTAGCCTTTGGAAAATTTTCCAAAATTTCTTCCGCCAGGCTGACGGCCTGAGGACACGTTACACGCTCTGATTCACCGCGGCGCATTACCTCTTAATAAGGGGGCATTTCTGTTGACCATTTTTCTAACTTGGACATGTGGCAAAAACCCATTTTCTATGGGATTATCTCCTTCACTTTTTCCTTGCGGGAAAGTCTTGCATTTTTTTCCACCACATGGACATGTGGCATGATCTCATTGGCTTGCATTTAGGGGGCAGAATTTTCCATTAACACGTGTTCCTCGATATTTCTTTGGGAAAGTTTCCTGAATTTTCCCCAGACTTCTACCAGTTGAAGACACAAAAAATCATTCCATTCATTGCGGGCTTTCGGGGTAAAAACTCCTCTTTGCACTATCCTTTAGGAAAAATTCCCAATGTCTTCCCCAACGGCCCCACCGGTTTGATGCTCTGGTAAACATGTGTCGCATTGTGATTCACTTGCAGGCCTACGGGCCAATAATTTTCATTTCACCTAACCAAAACAATTCACTACATTTTTAAGTCTCCCTCCATGGTCCGCAAGTCTTGGGACATGTAGCATGAGGCCATTGGATGTGAACCTTGCGGGCAAAAAATTAACTTTGCGCCCTCACCAAACACTTCACGCAAAATGTGAATTTCATCTCCACCCTTCGCCACTCCTTCAGCCTGAGGACACGTGTCGAAGTTTTATTGGCCGTGCGGGGCATGGGGCTTCATAAATTTTTAGTTACACCAACAATTAGTCAAATTTTCCTAACTTTCTTCGCCTGGGACACGTGGCAGCAAATGAATTGGTCGGGGGGCCTGTCGGGGTGAAAATTCTTCCTTTTAAAACCTTTGCCGAAACACTTGGTAAAAATTCCATGTTCTCCTCCGACCTTCTACCACTCCTTGAGGACACGTGGCCTCATCTGATTGGCTGCAAGCCTTTCTAGGGGAAAATTTCCCACAAAAACTCTGTCGAGCCATAACATGAAAAATACATGGAGTCAGGAGGAAAACCTTTACCTTTTTTGGAAAGTTGAGAAAGATCTCTATCCAATGGTGCCATTTCTAGAAGGTTTTGAGTGCTTGAAAAGTAAAATTTTTGTAACTGAGGCATAATAGAGGGAAGAACCAAAGGAGTTAGCCACAAAATGAGTAGGGGGCACATTTTGGATAGCAAGTTTAGTGACCTCAGAGGGGTCATTTGCCTACTAGATGAAGTTACCAGTTGCCTAAAACAGTCCATTAGGCATGGAGTCACCTGATTCTCTACTTGATACCCCCAACTGACTAGAACGTTACATGGAGGAAGATGGAAGGTAGATCACCATCTGATTAGAGCAAGGCCTGCAAAACACATTTCCCAAGAATAACAAGCTTGTGCCAAAGCACTTAGTGAAAGCAAAACTAACCTACGACAAAACAATGTGCACAAGCACTTAGAGGAATGAAAACCTAAGCTAATATTTACAAGGTGGAGAGCTTATCCCTTTAGTAGCAATGCTTCAGATGGATTCCATTGATTGGAATATACAGTTCTTCACCACCCAATTAAGACAATTGGAAGGCATTACTATCTTTACACTTTGTGACCATGTATGGGCCACTCAAAATAGCATCAAATTTTAAATACCTCCCTAGTTTTGCTCTATCTGCATCCCATTTTAACACTAGATCTCCAACTTGGAAAGAATCTATTCTTGGTCTTTCTATCAAAGGTATTCTTTATCAAAGCCTAATACCTTCTCCATTGCTTGGGATGCTTGATTTCAGATTTCTTGGAGCTCTATCAGAATTTGCATATCTAACCTCCATGGGCTCAAACTCTAACAACTCCAACTGTTTCATGAGTTCTAATGTTGGCAACTCAAGTGTCATAGGCAAGAATTACCTCTCTTCCATAAACAAGATTGAATGGAGAGTTACCTGTGGATCTCTTGGGAGTTATCCTATAAGCCCATAAGGCTAATTTCAATTTGGTATGTCACGACCTCTAATTCTCATCAAGAGTCCACCTAATGATCTTCAACAAGTTCTTGTTTGTGGATTCATCCTGGCCATTACCTTGAGGGTAATAGTTTGATGAAGTACTTAGGTAGATCCCATTCTTGACATCCCATTCGGTCACCTTAGATTCAATAAATGCACTAATGAATTGTCTAATACTATTATAGCTGGTATGCCAAACCTAGTTGCTATTCCCTCATAGAAGTCTAGGATACTAGATTCATTTACCTCCTTGAGAGCTACTGCTTTAGTGCATTTAGTGAAATAATCTGTTGCTGTTAGAATCCATTTGTGCCCTTGGCTTGAATTGGGATTAATGACTCCAATGAAGTCCAAACCCCATTGCATGAATGGTTGGTCAACTGAAATTGGATGCAATGGAAGGGCAGCTAGCCTCTCCTTACCCGTGAAGAATGCACAATTCTTGCACCTCTTGATCCATGCATAATAATCACTGAAAATCTTGGGCCAATAATAGCCAGCCCTCATGATCTTTAGAGTTGTCACTCTTGGTGCAAAATGACCACCAGCTGATCCACCATGGAACTCTTCCAACACCTTGTGAATCTGATTTGTACCAATGCATCTCAGTAGCACTCCATTCACATCTTTTTTGAACAAAACACCATCAACAAGGGCATATGGGACAGCCTGCAATATGAAGTGTCTTCTTTTGGTCTTGTTCATCTCTAGAGGGCATAGACTTGTGCTTAGGAAGTGCATTATGTCTTGGGTCCAGATAGGAGTGAGGACACCATCATTTTCCTCTTGAGTGCTCCCTTGCTCATGGCTGTCTTGTAATGCCAAAACAACCTCCTTCTCATTGCATGCTTCCTTGTGATTTTGTTCAAAATCAGCTGCTCACACAATCCTTTTCCTCTGACCAACTTGGTGACTTTTGATCTCAATGTCATACTCCATGACACGAGTAATCTCAACCTGCTCTCTTTTCATTTAAGTCTTTGTTGAGGAGGAAATCTTTAAGTCCCACATGAGAAACCAACAATTGAACCTTGTTGTTTGAAATTAGATGCTTGAATTTCTTCAAGCTCCTGATTACTGCAAGAACATGCTTCTCAATGAAGGAATACCTCACCTCATAGTCCTCCAGGCTTTGGCTGAGGAAAGTAATTGGCTTCTCATCATTGTCTTTGTTCTGCCTGTACCAAAATGGCAGAAATAGTATCATCACCCCCAAATGCATAGAGGATGAAATCCTTAGAAAAATCTAGGTTAATGAGAGTTGGGGCTTGAGAGATGGCTTATTTTATTGCTTCAAAACTTTCCTTGACTTCTGCTGTCCATTTAAAAGCCATGATTTTCTTTAACATCTTGGTGATAGGCTTGACTAGGGCTGCAAAATTTGGGACAAACCTCTGAACAAAATTTATTCTCCCCAAGAAACTTTGAAGGGCCTTCTTGTGGCTTGGAAATGGTAGTGCTCTTATGGCTTCAACTCTTTTTGGATCAATTGCCTAATCCTTCTTTGGAGACAATGTGGCCAAGGAGTTTTCCTTCATGGGCTAGAAAAATACACACTTTTTAGGATTCAAGGATACTCCAAATCTTCTGCACCTTTGGAACACTTGTCTCAAATGAAAGAGATGGTCTGCTGCATTTTTTGAAAAAATAGTGATATCATCAAGATATATGAGCACCATGTTGTTAATCAAATCCTTGAACGCCATGTCCATTGCTCTTTGGAAGGTAGCTCCAGCGTTGGACAACCCAAATGGCATTTTCCTGTATGCATAAGTTCCCCATTTGGTTGTAAAGGTTGTCTTGAACTGATCCTCTTCTTTCACCATAATCTGATTGTACCCTGAATAGCCATCAAGTAATGAAAACCTCTCAGAGCCGGAAACAACTTGTAAAATCTGCTCCATAGAAGGAAGTGGATAATGATCCTTGAGAGATGCTCTATTCAAATCTCTAAAGTCAACACACAATCTGATTTCCCCACTCTTCTTTCTAACTGGAACCAAGTTGGCCACCCAACTAGAATGCTTGATAGGGAATATGATTCTTGACTCTATCAACTTATTCAATTATTTTCTCATGAGAGGCTCCATGTGTGGATTGACTGGCCTTTGTTTTTGCCTGATGGGTTTAGTACTTGGATCCAATTCAATGGTGTGTTGAGCTAACTCAGGATTGAAACCTTTCAAATCTTCATAGCTCCAAGCAAACACATCAGGGAATTCTTGACAAAGCTGTATGAACTCATACCTTTCTTGCTCCGTTGTCACTTTACCAACTTGGAGTGATTTGCCTTCTTCCACCAAGATGGACACTGAATCTTCTCCCTTAACTTGGATGTTTGCTTTCTCCTTCCTAAACTGATCATTAGGATTGAAAATGGACTCCAAAGTAATAAGTCCCTTTGGTAGTTTGTTGGTTCTCAGATGCACGACTTGGCCACCATACTGCTGCTCCAACTTTTCCTGATTTTTGGCTGAGAACTCAGCCTCTTCTTGCAAGAAATGGATGATTTGTTGATAATTTTGGAACACTTGCCAACTTACATTGTTGTCTGGAACTAAAGGCCTTACAATCACATGGATGTTTGGTTGTACCTTATCCTTTTGGATGCTTTCAACAATGTCAAAGGCTGCTCCAACTGTTGTAAGCCTGTCAACAGCTTGGTTCTCTTTTCTAGGAATGGATTTGATGCCAAAGCCCTCAAAATCTTCAATGAGGTCCCACACCCTATTTTTGTAGCACTTGAGTAGATCATTCTTGACAGCATGCTGCCCCTTAACTTGGTTGACAATCAACTCACTATCACCAAAGACTTGCAAATTTTTTATTCCTCTCTTGATTGACCAATGCAATCCTTGTATCAAAGCTTCATATTCAGCAGTGTTATTAGAGCATGCAAACTGAAATCTAAAAGTTGAATAATACTTAACTCCTTGAGGTGAAACAAGCATAGCTCCCCCTCCTGCACCTTGTCTACTCCTTGATCCATCAAAAAACAAATGCCATACCTCATTGTCATCCTTGTGGTTTGGCTTGGTGATGCTAGGAATAGGCTGATTTTCTTCGTGCATGCAATAGACTCCTAGCTCAGATTCTTCTATTTCTTGATAAGGATCAAAAGCATGCACCTTGTTTTCCCATTCATCAAGAGTCAGATCTGGGATACTTCTAACCTTGGTGTCAGCTTCATCAGTGCTTGGATAATCTTCTTGATCAAACGCTGAACAATTGGTATTGATTTGACTTGGAGTGTGAGGCTCAATGTGAAAGTTTGCAATAGGTTCAGATCTGATTGTGGCCTTGGTTCCATATCTTGTTCTAAAAAACATGTGTGACCAATCAGCAGATAAGTACCCTCCAATTTTGGCTGTGAAATCCCTTGACAGGCATAGGGAAAAGAGTGGTGGAAGGTCTATTACTGAGACATCTTTCAAAACAACAACGTTGGGGCATGCATGCAAAGTAAGACTCAAGTTTTTTATCACTCCAACTATTGTTACTGCTATCCCATCCAATTGCACCACCCCTTTGGATATGACTTCATACTAAAGCCCCAACTGATCAGCTATTTGCTTGGGCATTATTGAACTACTTTCTCTGGGATCAATCATGCAATTGTGTACTAATTGGTTTCCAATGATCAATGAAACATAGAATGGAGGGGGCTTCAACATTTTACCTTGCTGTCCTCCATGATTTCCCTTAGGCTAGGCAGCATTTGTGAGTACCTTCTCCTGCATTTGGACTTGCTGGTTTGAAATTGACCAGTCCTTCATGGCAGCTTGTAGCAAATCTCTTTGGCCTAGGATGGATAGTGATTCCCACATTGATATGTTTACATTTGTCTTCTTCATTTGATCAATGATGTTGAATGGAGATGAAGTATCTCTCTGCTATCCATTGGCCTACACATTCATTCCTTGCATATGGAGAGCAACAACTGGCATTTGAGTTGGCATAAGAGCTCTAATGGCAATGCTATAAGCAACATGGATAGTTGTGCCTCCCATGGATTGAATTAACATAGAAATATAAAAATTTAAATCTTTAAGGTAATATAAAAAAGCACCTTCTGATGCTGGCCTTATTGCCACTGGAATTCTTTCCCAAGTCATTTGAAACCTGAAGTTGAAGTCAGTCAGCTTCTCATTGGGAGCTCTCTTGATGGTTGTCAAGTGTTCAAAAAGGGACAAGTTATCTCCCTTCTCTCCAAACTGCTCATGGAGGGC
This sequence comes from Taxus chinensis, assembly GCA_019776745.2. Lineage (NCBI taxonomy): Eukaryota > Viridiplantae > Streptophyta > Pinopsida > Cupressales > Taxaceae > Taxus > Taxus chinensis. The sequence goes on along the minus strand of CM034154.1, from coordinate 93,258,019 downwards.
TTTACATAGCTAGTTCCAATTTTGGATAGAACCTGAGGCAAGACTCGTGAACCATTACAAAGCTTTCCCTTTGAATGAAGATGCCAATAGTTTAACAGTAACTTGCATCTCATTAATCTCATGGATTGCACAAATATTAGTAATATCCTTGACATGATCACCAGGACTGGTCTAATTCTCTCCAATAAAGTATGGAATGTTCTTCAATGCTACAACTGACATTGGATTTTATGCATTGAGAGGAAGTGGGTTGCTGCCAGTGAAATTGACATAGGGGTTGTGTTGTGCCATTCTGATTGGCCTTAGAACCCTTGTTGATTGAATGAAAGGCCTACCAGGTGGAGGATTTGATAGAGTTCTGTTTGGTGGAGATGGAGACCTTGGAATTCTCCTCCCTCTTTGCCTTCTTCTTTGATATAATTGTAGATACTCAAAAAACACCTCTTCTTCTCCAACTCTTGACCTTGTGGTGATTCTTCTCATGATTTTTCAAGTCTGCACTGCTAAAACAAGCTGATTCTTCTTCCTTGGAGTCGTCAGATGTGTAATTTAGGGCTCTTTTAAGCAAGAAACTTGCAACAAATGCACATCAATTTGTTGCAATGAAGATGAAGACCTCTAAGGTCCCACTGAGCGTGCCAAAACTGTTGGTGCAAATCAGCAACACCCCTGGATGTTGGTCAGAGTTCTAGTTTGACACTTTGGACATCCTCTGTGATTGCACAACATTGAATCTTTTCCCCAAGTGTGGGACTTGTAAAAATGGGAAAATAACCTCAAGATTGGAGGTTGTTTCCTTAACTCCTCTGATTAGGTGTATTACTTGCAAGTTGTAGAGGTTTTGAATTCAAGATCCTACTCTAAATTCGAAGGGGACAGAGATAGAGAATGCAAAAAAATGAAACTAATGCTAATAAGGTGATGCACCAAAGGAATGGTGAACATTATTTACTTCTGCAGATTGACACAAGTCATAAAAATGTAACAAAACATCATACACAAACTGGTGAAATGTAATGAAAGGTCAGAAATGGAGCAAACTGGAACTCATTCACAGAGCTTGCATTGTCATTTCCAATATCCAAAAAACACATGCATAACAACATATGAGAGGTAAAAAACATGTTACAGTCTTGGAAGAGGTCTAACATTCCACAAAATCACTTTTCAAGGTGAAAAAGGGAGCCTGCAATACATGAAAAATGTCCAACCCACCAAAAATGAGCCAAATCTAGCTTTTACAATGCAAGAAACGAGCACAGGAGAGAGAAATGTGGGAAAACATGAGAGAGCTTCAACCACCAACCAAAAATGCAATAAAACAGCATGGGCATCCTTACAGTTCCATTCCCTAACATTTTTCACCATGCTGGGAGAGAATGCGAGCCATTCTTCATTAAAAATGGTGGTTGAAACATGATTTCTGTTCATTACCACGTGCCCAAGGAGTTTTTCAATTTATCTCTCTAAAATCCATTAAAATACAAAATTGAGCTTGTAATATTGTAGAAAATTTCACCATCTTTCTGTTGATATAAAGAACACTAAAAACCGAGCTCTGGATCAAAAGTTATGGTTTTTTGAAAATTTAGGGCAAAACAGGGCCAAAATGGGTTGGTGGGCCAAAAATTTGAAATTTTCCCACTTTTTGCATTTGGGAAAATTTCCCCAAAAATCTCCGCGCCCCACTGCTCTTGGTTCCACATGGCATGTTCTTATTGGACGCGGGCCTTTTGTGCTTCATTTTCCACTGTTTTGGCCATTGGAAAATTTTCCAAAAATTCTCTGCTGGGCCAATGACCTGAAGACACGTGGCAAGATGTGATTCACCGTGGGAATTTCCTCTTAAATTTTCCATCATTGTTTGACCATTTTTCTAACTTGGACACATGGTAGAACCCTATTGGATGCGGGCCTTTCCCTTTCTTTTTCCCTGTGGGCCTGTCTTGCATTTGTTTCTGCCACATGGACACGTGGCACGATCCCATTGGCTCGCGTTTATGGGGCGGACTTTTCATTTGAAATTTCTTCGATTTTGCTTTAGGAAAATTTCCCAAATTTCTCCCGCCTTCCACCGGTCCGGTGCCACATGGCGAGTTCCTATTTGATGCGGGCCTTGGGGGCGAACATTTCTCTCTGCACTATCCTTTGGGAAAAATTCCCAATGTTTCCCCGACGACTGAAGCTCTGATTCTCCTGAACATGTGGCGCGATCTGACTGGTCGGTGGGCCTACAGGCCAATAATTTTTCTTTGACCTAACCAAAACACCTTGCCAAAATTTTAAGTCTCTCTCCATGGTCCACGTGTTTGGTGCCACAGCATGAGGCCATTGGATGCGGACCCTGTGGGAAAAATTTGACTTTGCGCCCTCGCCAAACATTTCACCAAAATTTTAACTTCATCTCCACCCTCCGCCACTTCTTGGCCTAAGGACACGTGGTGCAATGATGTTGGGTGCAGGCCTTGGGGCTGAAAAAATTTTAGTTGCGCCAACACTTAGGAAATTTTCCTAATTTCTTCCCTTGGGACACGTGGCATGATCCAATTCGCTGGCGGGCCTTCAGGGTGAAATATTCATTTTGAAACTTTGCCAAAAACTTGGTAAAAATTCCAAGTCTACCTCTACCCTCTGCCACTTCTGGGGACACGTGGCACCATCTTATTGGCTGCGGGCCTTTCAGGGGAAAATTTCCCACAAAATCACCGCCGAGCCATAACTTCAAAAATACATGGAGTTAGGAGGAAAACTTTACCTTTCTGGAAAGCTGAAAAAAAGCTCTATCCAATGGTGCCATTTCTAGAAGGTCTTGAGTGCCTGAAAAGAAAAAAATTATGACTGAGGCACAAGGGAGGGAAGAATGAAGGGAGTTAGCCATAAAATTTGCAAGGGGAACATTTTGGATAACAGGATGAGGAATTTAACTCCTTTAGGTCTTCATGAAGCTGAGCAATGCGGGAAGCTTTGGTTACTCTCATTTTTTTTTTAGCTTTACATAGATATCCTTCGAGGGAGAAGTCTATTTATAGTAGCAGTTGTCGAGAGGAAGATGTCCTTTTTGAGGGAGTCATCTTTTTATTAGAAGTTTGACTGAAGGAGTTTGGTCCCATTGTGAGGTCTTTAGTGACAATCATGGACAAGACGCAACAGTGAAAGATAGGACTCTTGTTCAAAAGGAAAGGTTCATCCTTGATCATGGGATCTCATCTAAAGGTAGATCTTCTTCTCTTACAAAAGTATCCATGAGACTCTATCCCATGCTATAAAAAGTGCAGTTCCATGGTGCACATATTCAAGAGAAGGTAATAAGTGATGGGTAATCACATGAGTCTTGTTTAACCGTTAGTGAGGTGTATGGAGTGGGTAGCGCTCAAGGGACGATCCGAGAAAGAGACAAAGGGTGAGGTAGGATGACGAGTCAACAATAGAATGGTTGAAGAACTGTAATTCTAGTATTAAGGGGCTTATTGTTCGGGTTTACCAAGGAGAGAAGACCTAAAATGATAAGCACCTAATCCATAGGTATGAGTTATGATGGTATGGTCCAAGGAACAATTAGAAGAAAAATTTACCCTGTTTGCCTTTTTTCTACTTTGGTTATGTGTTGATTTTCTTTCATGTAATGACAAGGTCACCGAATTGGAAGGTTCAAGTTTATGAACATTTTTTTCATAGGCAAATTTGATACATTTCATTGGTATCAATATTCTGAAGGTGATCCAGAGTGTTATTTGATGACATTCAGCCTCTAATAACTCTAGCTTTTTGTGCTAAATGGTCCTAACAAAATTCATCATCAGTGAGCATTGATCATGGACAGAAAAGTCAAGTGAGGGGATCTAAGACTTTGAGAGGCAAATTCAACCTCTGTATCATAGACCAAAGAAAATGGTGTGACTGCAGTGAAAGCTGTGAATACTAACAGTGCGGTATTTCCACAGGGAAAAAGGCATTTCCCCCACATATGCCAATCCTTCCCAGTATCGTGGCAACCAGTTTCATGAGAATTTTTCCTTGCGAGGGTTTTGTCTAGTGGATTTAGCTTGGCCATTGGTCCTTGTGCTAGTAATAAGGTGATAGAGAAACAAAAAATTGAATTCCAAAGTTTGTCGCAAAGTTCATTTAAATGTATTATTTTTGAAAACCTTTGTTTTCCATTGTCGCAGTGATTTTTTGCAGGTTCATGAGGAATTTCACCAAAGCGACCTAAATGATGTGGTGGTTAATGAACTCACATATTTTCTTAAACTTTTTCATAGGAGATGAGTGGTATGTCTCTTCCTTACCCACATTTGTGTAGTATTCGGTAGCAACTGATGATCCATTAGTATGGCCCATTGGGAATGAATGAGGATTTATTTCTCCAACAAGATCCATAACCCAATTGAGAAAGGGCCAAAGGTCGCGAACCTGACCTGTAAGGCATGACTGGGTGTATCATGAAGATTGGAATGTTTTTGGCATTTTACACTTAACGTTTGAACTAGTTTTCAAACAATCATGAAGTTAAGGTTCAACTAGTAATGCAGCCTAGGCAGTAAGACATATTTGGAAAATTTAGTATACAGCAAGGCCCCTAATGAGTGACCTAGCGCATATGCCATCCTATGAACCTCCTTGATGGTATAAGGAATCCTTCAATGAACTTGTGAGGCATCATAATGAGAATACCATCAAATCCACACTTATAGAGGAGTCTACCCAAGGATAACGAAATGAGAGATTTTCTTAAGGAAGGCACATTGTCTGTTACGAGTGAGATCTTGGAGGTAAGATGTTCAGAGGGAAAGGTAGTCAGAGTAGTTGGTTTATACCAAAGGTCCGAAAATCTGTCGCGTGGACAGATCTATGGATAGACGAGCCAACAGTGTGCAGGGCTTAGCCCCTCTTTGAGACAGCAAAGCGAAACTGGTTTATTGCTATTTCTACTAGCAGGAACCTATGCAAGTCTCACAGATTCTGCCTTCGGGGGTTGGGATCTCATCCCAGTAGAGTGTTCCAGGCTGCGAAAAGAAAGGAATGAAAGAGGGAGAAGAGAAAGAACAGATCCGAAGGGAGAAAAGAAATGAATTCCAAAGCAGAAAGGTCAGAAGATTTATGTTTTTAGTTTGGTAGTAAACAGAGCCAAACCTACTTGCATAAATAAACAAAGCAATACTGATAAACAAATGACGGAAAAGTAGATATGAATCCAACAGATTAAACACATACAGATCTAACGTAAGAAAGATCTAATGTATAACACAGCTATTGAGCACAAAGTCTGAATAATTGTATTACTGTTCTCTTCTGTTACAAGAAAGCTCAAAGTCTTTCTCTCCTCACTTCTATTTCTATCTAAAAGATGTTCACCCTGAATACAACAAGTATTCCCATATTTATAGAAGATGAGGGAGAGAGAAGGCAAAATGGAGCCAACCACTTATTTACAAAGATATTTACAAAATATCTAAAAGTCATGTTGACTTTGACAACTAGGATGGATGACATCATCACATGATGCAACATGGATGATGTCATCATTTGTGCCAACACATTTTAGACATTTCAAAAAGAAAGTCAGAGAATAGAGAGAAGAAGAAGAAGAAGAAGAAGTAGAAGAAGAAGCTACTCATCATCATCATCTTGCGGCTGAAAAGGGGTTGCCTGTTTCTGATGCTGCTCAGGAGATGATATGTGGAACTGAGCGCGGTATTCCAAAAACTTGCTAATCATCGGCCCAAATTGATCCTGTGATGGATCCTTGTGCCGTTCACTGATTGCTTCGCAAGTCTCCCGCTCGTCTATGAGCTTTTCTGGGAGTTTGGAATAATCTTTCCCCGCCTCGATAAGGAACCCGATGAAGTCCCTACAGGCCAGTAGGTTGTTGATAGATTCAGTGTCGAATGTGACCTCTGGCCCTGTCCCTTGAGAAGCTATCTCCTTGAAAATCCGGATAGTGTCATCAGCTGATCTCAAGGTAAGGGAAGGAGTGAGCAACCCTGGAGTCATGGCGAGAACAACTTTCTCCATTTGATGCATTGCATCCAGGGCCTCTTCCTTTACCTTGTCTATCTTTTCCAGAACGAATTCTAGCTGATCTATCCGATAGTCCAGAGTGGACATAGTTTTGTTGAGGGCCCTTGGATGGCCGAATACTCCGAACTTGACCAGATCTTCGACTGAACAGTCGAACATTTGCTGGAAGGTCTCGTGCTGGAGTCTAGCATGCTCTAACTCTTCTGATATCGGACTCGCTAATGCTTGGAGTTCCTTATTCGCCTTTCCGATGTTTAGGTATAAACTGGTATACTCGGCGATTACTCTTTCACTATCCTTGAGGATTTGGCTCCTCCAAGCAGAAACGGCCATACCTTGCTCGCCGATCTTTGAATACTCATTGATCTTCTCCTGACTGAGCAGCTCAGGAGTCTCGGCGGCAGTTGTGGGAGGTGCACTTCCCATCTTCTGTAAGGCTTGAAGCAGGTATTTGTTCTGCTCCTTCAGTAGCCTTTTCTCCTCTTTCGTTTCCTGAAGCTTTTTGCAGAGTGCATCAACTGCGGAAAGAGCTTCCCCCTGGAGACTTTCAGAGGATGTCCCCATTGTGACTTGGGTCACGGTGAAATCTGTCAGGAGACAGATCTTCTTTCTCTTTGAGGGGGTTGGGGTACGCTATTTCCATGACTCTCTCACCTGCAGCGCTCTTCGAGAAGCGTGTAACCGGCTTCTGTTTCTTTGCTCCTTTAGCTGGAATGACCGAAAAGTCCATCGGAGCGATGGGGACTTTCCTCTTTTGTTGGCTCAGCTGCTGAGAGATCCAAGCTGGTCCTATAGAAGAAGGACCAGAGACAGAGGGGGAGGCAGCAACGGTAGAAGAGGGGAAAAACGTGGAGACACGCGGCGGCGGCATGGAAAGAATAGCCGAAGAAGTGTCCACGGGAGGAAGGGAAACCGCAACTGCAGAAGACATAGGAAGGGAAGGGAGCTCGGAGATGAGGGAAGAAATGGAAGAAGATAAATCAGCGAGGGAGGAGAAGATAGATGAAGAGGCAGGGGAAAGGGTAGAAGAAGGGGCAGAGGACACGACCAAAGGGGTGGTCGTTTGAGTCACTCGAGGAGGGGAAGGAAGAGAAGAAGAAGGGATAGAAGGGACCTCTGAAGTTGTAGCGACGCCGACATCCTGGGTGGATGGGCGTATAGGACTATCCTCTGTCAATTCCTCCTCCAGAGTTATGACTTGTTCAGGCTCTGAGGGAAGAGGACTTTCAGGGGCTTCTTCCTGAATGATGCTAGGTTCACCTTCTGCACCTTTGCCTTTCAGCTGCTTTTTGGACCTTGGAGGTGCGTTGCCCAAAGGGGAAGTTGTGAAATCTACCCCTAGGTAGATTAGTCCGTTCATGCGGCACCAATGCTCTGTTCTCCGCATAGTCTCCTTGACCCTCTCCTCAATTGTTTGAGGAGCCTTGTTCCTGTCAATGGCCGGGAAGGGCCAATTGTCCCCATCTGTGTCATTATACACCTTATCTACTTCATCTTCCGTAGTCTGGAAGCCTTCGGGGACAATGGCCACTCCGTATTGGATGATTTCCGCCAATGCCAAGCGAGAGTGATCCTTTCTTCTGAGTTCCGCCTCATGGAGAACGTCAATGTAAATATCCTCAATTTGAGGGACATGGATCGGATCGAGCTTCGCTTTTGGCAGGCAGCTTCTTGGGTCGAAGGTAGGCCTGGCTGGGAAGTCATGCTTCAAGTTGAGTAGCTCCAGCTCTGCGAACATTTCCTTCACCTTATGGTGGGTGGAGCATGTGTATCGGCCCACTTTGAGGGGGAAAGGAGTTCCACCCTTCTTTCTTTTGAGGCACTTCTCATGGTATGTGACCAGCTGCCTTGACAGTTCTAGTAGAATCAGCTTAGGCCCAGCATACCTTGGTAGCCTGGTTGGCTCTCCCAAAAAGTTGGCAGCCCTCAGATAGGTGAACGTGGGAAATTGGGTGAACAGGGCCCCCCATTTCTCTGTGACTGCCACTATGTTTTTGGTCGTCCGGCTATGAGTCATGTTTGGCCTCAGTAGGCAGATGACATGATAGAAGAATGCATCGTTAACTTTTGCGAAATGTTGGATGCTATTCTCCAGCCTCAGCTCTGGGTAGTAATCAAATATCTTGGCCTGAGGCCATACTCCACTTCGGTTCAGCCCCGGATAATCCCTTGCCGACGCTGCAGCGTAGACTACATAGGAGTTCATATGGAACACTCCTGTTGTGGCGAACTGTTGTAGCTGCTCAGAGATGGTGCTGCTTATTATTTCACCCCAGCAAAAGCGCTGATCGGGTAAATTTTTATTCATTGTCTCCAAGTACCGCAGCATCCACTTATGGAAATAGTGGGCATCTGAAAGCCCGAAGACTCTGCTCAGGAAGGTGATAGTATCGCTGAGCTCCTCTGAGAAATCACTTCGGTGGATAGTCTGTGGCCACCGGGTCACCACCTTCTTGTTCTTTAGGTAGACCTCATTCATCAACTGCATGCACTGGTCTTCGTTGTCTTCCCAGGCCTTGATGCATTCTCGTTGGCTAACAGCCACGAAGTTCCGGTGGTGAGGGATGCCGAGCATTATTTCAAAATGACGGGCAGTGAGGTTTATGACTACCTCGCCCTTGCTATTTTCGACACATCTTGTGTCTTTGTTGTAACATTGGGCAATCACCATCATGAATTCGTTGTTGACAGCGCTGACGGGGATTCCTCCGGTGAAGTGCAGGGCACTGCCTATTAACTTGTCCATCCATGGACTTCTTGTAACTTTTTGAGTCCTAACCCAGAATTCCTCCATGTCAATGTGACCCAATTCTGAGTCTCTGACATCCATACTGCACTCAGCCTGTGATTCGGGCATCCTGACCTTCTGATATTTGTACTTCATCTCTTCCTCTGTCAGCTTAGCCTTTCCTCTTGGTTTGGTGGGTTTCTTGCTTGACGTAGACATGTGTTCTTTCGAACTCAGTTGCTGATCTGCATGAAGAAGAAGTGAGACCCAATCCAAAAAGGTTGAATTAGTCATTTGATCTTCCATTGGAATGCTAGCAGAAGAAAGAGTTAGAGATTTTAAGGCTCAGGGCGCAGGGCGCATGAAAAATGCAACTGGCAGGCCAAATAGATAAGGCGCACAGAAAAGGAATGTTGCAGAGGTTAAACTGGCGCCAAAGGCGCATGGCGCATGGATGTAGCAGATTGCATTTTATGGCAGGGCGCATGGGAATTGTATGTTACATTGGTATTCGGTGCGCCCTTTGGCGCATGGATGGATCGTGTAACATGGACTTTTCGTGCGCCAAAAGGGATATGGCGCGGCGCATGAAGGGTTTACACAACATCATGTTACTGGCGATCGGGGGTGCGCCCGCGCCTTTATAGCTTTATACTTGCGCGCAGAAGGCTTGTGTTGCATGGAAGCTGGGTGCGCCCTTTGGCGCATGGAAACGGGATGTAACATGGATAAATGGTGCGCCAAAGGCTTTTAAGGAGGCGCGGGATTTATACTTGTAGCATGCGAAAAAGGCGCGCCTTTGAGGGCGCATGAGTTCTAGATGCAGCAGGACAAAAGGCTGCGCCATTGGCGCGGATTTCAATTATGCAACAAGGCGGATAGATGCGCCGAGGGGCGCAACTGTCTTAAGTGCAACAAGACGCGCCAGTGCGCCATAGAACTAAACTCTTTGCTCAAACCTTTTCATTCTTTCCTCCATTTCAAAGGTTGCTTGGACATATAAGGTTTCAGAGAAAAGTTTATCAGACCAAGCCATTTTCAAAACAACACCCCTTTACCAGCAGATCTGGAAAGAGGGAGGGAAGGGAGGAGGAAAAGAAGAAAATGAGACGGGACAGCACAGGGGGGAAGCTAGTTCAATCCAATTCTTATTTTAAAACCGGCCAGCAAGCCAAAACACAGACCAAGAACACTCAAAGAACCGAAAGCACAAAAACGGAGAAGAGGGAGAACCTCTCACCTTAGATATATAGCAAAAATTTGGAGAGCGGGTCCACAGGGCGACGAAAACGACGGAGCAGAGGCTGACAAGTCCAGAGTGATCACGTGCTTTGCAAAAGAATGAAAATGACGTTGGGCGCGCACATATATTTATAGAAAAACTGGTCATCAATGCGCTAACCACTTTTGAAATGGCGCATGAAAGTTGCTGTCGACAGGGGAAAGCGTGCGCCCTTTGGCGCACGAAAGTTTTGACAACAGAAGATTGAGCGTGCCTTTGGCGCACCATATGCATTGTCGACATGAAGTTATGTGCGCCCTTTGGCGCACCTTTGTGTTGCAGCGAGATTATGTGCGCCCTTTGGCGCACCGAAAAGTGGCAAACAAAAGCACTGTCAACAATAAGGCGCATGCGCCTTGGCGCACGCAAAAGAGACTCAACATCCTTTGGCGCACCGAAAGACGTGCTAACATGGAAAACCATGCGCCAAAGGCTTTTAAGGGGGCGCACCAAAACTTGGTGTTGCAAGGAAAAACCATGCGCCCAGCCAAAAAAGGCTCAAAAAGACTAAGTTCGAAAACTAGATTTCCCGGGAAGGGATTTTACAACGTTTCGAACACGAAGGATCCCTAACGAGGGATCGAAACAAAATTTTCGGTATGGTTATCGGTAAAATTGCCCTTGTCAATTTTACGGGATAACAGCTGGCTCTTTCTGGGGACTATCCCTGAGCGAACTCGGGGGTAGAGAATCCCAGATTTCATGTGCCTATCCATTGGGTACGGAGTCAAAAACAAGGGGGACCGGAGGGAGAACAAAGGAAACACACAACCAACCGAAAGCAAACACACGACGAAAGCAAACACACAACGAAAAAATAAACTGTACAAAGAAGAGAGCAAGCTCTACTTCCTGAAGATCTTGAGATGTTGCCCGCTATAGGGAAGCGGGAGTTCAGCTCCATCTAGATATGAGAGATAGAAACTATTCTCTCCATTGAGTTGCTTGATTTTAAAGGGCCCTCTCCATAGGGAATCAAATTTTCCGTGCATGCCCTTTGGCTCTCTTCGCTTGTCCCATAAGAGGACGAGATCTCCCACTTGAAAATCTCTCTGCTTGGCCTTTTTATCAAAAAGCCTCTTTACTTGATTCTGATGTTCAGTGATCCTGTCGACCACTCTTACTCTCTTTTCTTCAAGTTCCGCAAGATACATGATTCTCTTTTCTAGAGAATTCTGGAAAGTTTCATCTTCGATCACTCGTGCCAAGCGTAGAGCAGGAAGTTCCGCAGAAATGGGCAGTTCGGCATCAGTGCCATATAACACTTGAAAAGGTGACATGCCGAGAGATCTCTTGGGAGTAATGCGGTCCGCCCACAAAGCATCGTACAAAGACTTGTGCCACATCCGCTGGTTCTCATCTACTAATTTCCGTATGATGGTCACCAAGTTCTTATTACTGGATTCCGCCTGACCATTTCCCTGAGGGTAATAATCCGAGGCATGTGCTAAAGTTATCCCATATTCATAGCAAAAACTAATAACTTCCCGGGAGGAGAAGTTAGAAGCATTATCAGCAACGATTTTGTTTGGAACGCCGAACCTGACAATGATATTCTCTTTGATAAAACTGCAAACCACCTCAGAAGTGGCATGCTTGACGGGTATGGCTTCCACCCACTTAGTGAAGTAATCCGTTGCTGTAAGGACATAGCTATGTCCGGCACTCGATTGAGGATTGAGTGCGCCAATAAAATCAATTCCCCATTGCCTGAATGGTTCATTGATGATGACCGGCCTTAGGGGAAGGGCAGCCAACTTGGGCTTGCCGACGAATTGTTGACAGGGTTCACACTTTGCCACCCAGGTAGCCGCATCTTGAAAGAGCGTTGGCCAATAGTACCTGGCTCGAATGATCTTGTGTGCTGTCACGGAAGAAGAAAAATGGCCTCCACAGGCTGAATTGTGAAAACTTTCCAGCAGTTTTACTTGCTGGGGCTTGTCAACACATCGCAGGAAGACACCGTCTATCCCGCGCTTATATAAACCGTCATCCCAGATGACATATTTAGCTGCCCTGAGCTTTATAGTGCGCTTCTCCTTTGCGGTTAGGTGCATTGGGCATTCGCCGTAGGTAAGGAAGAAAGCGATGTCGGAGTACCACTCATCACTAGTTGCAACAAATAAAACTAGAGGCAGAGAATCAGGTTCCTCTAGAGGGCTTTGCTCTTTGTCGGTACAGTCCTCTTTTCCTTTAGGATTTTCTGAATCTTTGTTTTCAGCCATTAGCTGACACAGGCCCTTGCCCCTTACCAGCTTGGTTGGTTTAATATCCAGGTCATATTCCTGGACCTTTGCGATCCAATTCCCTCTCAAACTTCCTAACTCCTGCTGAGTTAGAATTGATTTCACCGCCGTGTCAGGGACCAGCACCACCGTATGCGAGTTTAGAATGTAATACCTGAAATTCTTCACTGCTTTGACAACGGCAAAGGCATGCTTTTCCAATTGAGTCATCTTCAACTCGTGAGGCTTGAGGGGAGAACTCATGAATGCAATCGGGGATTCAATGTCTTCGGAATTCTTTTGCATTAAGATTGCAGACACAGTATGTTCAGATGCGTAGCTATACATGATGAAGTCCTTGGAGAAGTCGGGACATACCAGGACTGGTGCATGAGCAACAGAAGCTTTTATTTCTTCAAATGACCTTTTCCCTTCTTCACTCCATCTGAAAGTGGGTGATCCTTTCATCATGTTCAGTATGTGGCGAGTCTTTTCGGCAAAGTCAGGAACAAAACGCCTAAGAAAGTTCACCTTTCCGAAGAAAGAATGAACACCAGTCTTGCTTGTAGGCAGAGTAAGGCTCTGAATAGCCTTAACCCTTTCAATATCTATCTTCGTTCCTTCTTTGCTAACCACATGCCCTAGCAACTTCCCTTCCGTGACTCCAAAAACGGACTTTTTGGGATTTAGGGAAATTCCATGTTCTCGGCACCTGGCCAATACTTGCTCCAAGTGATCACAATGATCACTTCGTTGTTTAGAGAACACGGTTAAGTCATCTAGATAAACTACAATGACTTTTCCCATCATACCTTTAAATGCGAAGTCCATGGCCCGTTGAAAAGTAGCACCTGCATTAGTTAGGCCAAAAGGCATCCTGCTGTAGGCAAATGTACCCCAGGGAGTAGTGAATGCTGTTTTGAATTGATCTTCAGGCGAGACTTCAATCTGATTGTAGCCTGAAAAACCGTCAAGCATGGACAGCATCTCTGATCCAGTTACTGCTTGCAGAACTTGATCCATTATCGGAAGAGGGTAGTTGTCTTTCAGCGAAGCTTGATTCAAGTTTCGGAAGTCTACGCATATGCGTATCTCGCCGTTTTTCTTGCGCACTGGCACAATATTTGCTACCCAAGTACTGTGATGGATAGGGAAGATGATTCTCGCATCCAGCATCTTCTGAATTTCAGCCTGGATGGTACCCGAGATCTTAGGATTATAATGCCTTTGCTTCTGGCGAAAGGCTTTGACATCTTCTTTCAGCGGTATGTCATGCTGAACGTCCTTTGGCTTGAAGGACTTTAGATCGGCATAGGACCATGCCAACACATCTATATATTTCTTCAGCAACTTGACAAATTTCCGCTTCTCTTCAGGCGTGCAACATTTGCCAATGTTTACAAATTGCGGGTGTGCCTCAGAACCTATATTGACTGGTTCTGTCTCTGGGGATGAGTCAGGACCATCTCGCCTCTTCTTTTTCACAAAACGGTCATGCCTGTCAAACCAGGCCCTCCAGAAACCAGAGAAACCAGGCCCTTCGGAATTTTATTTCCTTTGAGCTGACATATGCCGTCTTTCTCCTCTGATTCATGGTTTTGACCGTTGATTGATTCACGGCATGTAGAAGTGGATCCTTCAAAATACAACTCGTCAAAATTTTCTGATTTTTCTAGAAAGGCAATGAGGTGATTATCATCGTTGAATACCTGCCAATGCTGAGAGTTGTCTGGCACGCTCGGGCGGAAAACCACTTCAATGGTGTATTTGTTCGTTTTCAAACCCGGGTGTGGGAGCATGAGAGATGCTGAAACGGCCAATGAATCGGCCATGTCATTTTGAGCTCTTGGAATTGCCCCTATCGAAAAGGCATCAAATTCCTCGATGCTGTCCCATACTGCGTTGCGGTAGTGCCTGAGCCTTTCATTTTTCACTTGGTAAATCCTTTTGACCTGATTTACAACTAGCTCAGCATCACCTTGTACCTTTAGATTTTTAATTCCCCTTTCCTTTGCGGCTTGCATACCGAGTAACAGAGATTCATACTCAGCAGTATTGTTAGTATTGAAAAACTGCAACTTGAAAGAAAGAGGAATTACCTCCTCTTCGGGAGATATTAGCACGATTCCGGCGCCACATCCACTAGTCGCGCAACTGCCATCAAACTGCAAGGTCCAGATCTCATTAAGATCCTTTTCTTGAACAAAAACGCCCTTTGTACCCGTCTCGGTAGATAAGAAGTAGTTCCCCATCCCTGATGATTCAAAAAGGATTTGGGCTTTGGGGTCCTCAGAGCTAGTAACCAAGTACTTCTTTTGCGATTCTGGTTCTAAAGTCTGCATCACACCTTTGACGGGTATTCTAGCTTTAGACCAGTCCATGTGAATTTCTCCACCAACTTCGCTGCAAAAGCTTCTTCCCAGCAGAATTCCATAGGCTGCTGGAATGTCAGCAACGAGGACTGTCATTTTTACTCTTTTATCTGGGAAAGCCGCAAACGCAAATTGCGCGTCTTTGATTTGGCCAACCAACGGAACTTGCTTGGTTTCCAATGAATAACATCTGCCGAAAGGTTTGGTAAGAGTGAGGCCCAAAGCATGGGCGACTTTCGCCGGCATGACATTATCAGAAGCTCCGGAATCAATTATGCAGTTGCTCAACTTATGGCCGTTGATTAGGAGAGAGAGATAGAAAGGTTCTATCTTACCTGATGCAGATGTTGAAGCAACATTTATGCGGGATTCAGGGGGAGTGGAAAGGATTCCTTTTGGGGAAACCCGCTTAGGTATAACAGCTTGACTCTGAATATATTTGGTCAATCTCACAAGCTGTTCGGGATTTGACTGAAGGTACTCGGCTTCAGACATTTGGATCTTGGTCTTCTTAGCGTGATCTATAATATCAAACGCGGCCAAGGGTTGCGTTGGTGAGGGAATGAGTCCTTCACTTCGCGATGGTGGAACAGGGTTACTGATCTTGATAGGAATATGAGGGGGCTGATTCGGAGGAGAGATGGGCGGAAAAGACTTCTTTGCAAAAGACTTAACTGGGAATTGAGTAGGAAGAGGATTACCTCTTCTAGCAATGGTTGGAGGCACGTTTGACACGACCTTCTCCTTCTGCACATGGGCAGCAACTTCCGCTTCCTTTCCTTGCGAGCGGGTAAAAACAGCGTAGGATTGTCCGCTTGCATAGCCCTGAGTACTCTCTTCTTCATCAGATTCATCCTCATCAAATTCCATGTATCCAATAGTAGAGTCGCCAGTCGGCTCACCGACATCTTGATCATCTTCGCCTTGAGGCGAAGGTTCTTCATAGTACTGCTCTTCCTCTTCAATTTCGGCCAAAGCATTGACCGGAGGAGCTTCAAGCGCCAACCGTGGAGCAGTTGCAGGTAGACGCGGTCTTTGTGAAACATTGTTGGGAACGAAACTCCTTCGTGGAACGTCTCGGTATGAAGAACTAGGAGCCTGGGCCAACTGCTTTTTCAATGCGAGCAGATCATTCGCCATCTTTTGGAATGCCGGATCAGACGAAGTAGCAGGCGAGGGATCTGAAGATTTGGACTTTGATGATTCCTTTTTCAACTCGCCAGATATTATCAAATTGTCTTCTATCCGAATGGCAGCAGCCTGAGCGAGCGGCAGGGTAGCTACTCGCTCTTGAAGGAGCAAGAAGCTGACTTTTGAGCTCATGGCGTTCACGAAGAAACACTTCTGATTCTCCGGTGTTGGAAGCATGGCAGTAGGGACACGGTTGATTAATGCATTGAACCGGGCGACGAAATCGCGCATAGTCTCATTGGCTTCTTTCTTCAGGTGAGTGATCCGTGATAACAACGCAAATGCATCTTCTGAAGGCTTGTATCTGTCTTCAAAAGCTTCCCGCAAGGTTGCCCAACTGGTGATAGATGCGGCCGGCAAATGCTGAAACCATTCAGCTGCGGGCCCTTGTAGAGTTTCCAGAAAAAGGTGAACCGACACATCTTCGTGAGTCACGTCCAAAATACTGCATGACATAATGAAAGCAGATATGTGGGAATCCGTGCTTTGATTTCCGCTCCCGTCGAATTTAGGAAAATTCTTTCGGTTTCCGTGAGGGAGCGCGTGAACTGGATGTGGCAGTGCGAGAGGACCCATAGCATTTCCCCATGGTACCGCCATTTGAAAGGCTGGAAAAAGCACACGAGCTGGGAGGGTGGTTCCACTGAGCAGCAAGGCACTACAAAGGGATGTAGATGCTCCTTGTAAAAGACTTTTTCTTCGTGGGGGTGAGACACTCCTGGATGACCGGCTAGCCGAGCTTAGCGCTGAAAAACGTGCCGGTGTTACGCTGAAATTGTGCCTTTGAAGCAGATCGAAAGTGGGATCAACTTCTCCACGGGCTCTCCTGCTGCGCGTAAAAGGTTCACTTGCTAGCGTACCTTCCAGATCTGCGATGTTATGGCGCAGATTTAAACTTTATTTTTGGGTGTACTTGCTGATTTTCTGGTTTTTCTGACAAAAACCAGCAGCATGCACTTTTCTAGATATTTAAAAACTATCCTCTTCGAAAAACCGATTGCGGTTAATGACAAATAGTAGCGAGGATAAGATGGCAGGGAAGAATAGCAGGCTGATTTTCAGATCTGATTTTTACTTTTTCAGAGGGTTTTAAACTTTTTTAGAAAACAGTCAAAAACTCAGATCTACGGAAAAATGCTAATTTTGATAAAAACTCAGCGAACTAAAGATCTGTAACTAGGCCCGATCTATGGATCTCAGAAGAAAATTTTCAATTTCGGGCACTTTTGCAAATTTTTGGATTTTCAACAAAAAGTTCAGATTTGCAAACTGGCAGCGATTTTATTATTTTTCTGATTTTATATTATACCACCACCATAGATCTGACAGATCTATCCGTTCCCCAGCGGAGTCGCCAAAAACTGTTGGTCCGAAAATCTGTCGCGTGGACAGATCTATGGATAGACGAGCCAACAGTGTGCAGGGCTTAGCCCCTCTTTGAGACAGCAAAGCGAAACTGGTTTATTGCTATTTCTACTAGCAGGAACCTATGCAAGTCTCACAGATTCTGCCTTCGGGGGTTGGGATCTCATCCCAGTAGAGTGTTCCAGGCTGCGAAAAGAAAGGAATGAAAGAGGGAGAAGAGAAAGAACAGATCCGAAGGGAGAAAAGAAATGAATTCCAAAGCAGAAAGGTCAGAAGATTTATGTTTTTAGTTTGGTAGTAAACAGAGCCAAACCTACTTGCATAAATAAACAAAGCAATACTGATAAACAAATGACGGAAAAGTAGATATGAATCCAACAGATTAAACACATACAGATCTAACGTAAGAAAGATCTAATGTATAACACAGCTATTGAGCACAAAGTCTGAATAATTGTATTAATGTTCTCTTCTGTTACAAGAAAGCTCAAAGTCTTTCTCTCCTCACTTCTATTTCTATCTAAAAAATGTTCACCTCTGAATACAACAAGTATTCCCATATTTATAGAAGATGAGGGAGAGAGAAGGCAAAATGGAGCCAACCACTTATTTACAAAGATATTTACAAAATATCTAAAAGTCATGTTGACTTTGACAACTTGGTGGATGACATCATCCCATGATGCAACATGGATGATGTCATCATTTGTGCCAACACATTTTAGACATTTCAAAAAGAAAGTCGGAGAATAGAGAGAAGAAGAAGAAGAAGAAGAAGAAGAAGAAGAAGCTACTCATCATCATCATCCTGCGGCCGAAAAGGGGTTGCCTGTTTCTGATGCTGCTCAGGAGATGATATGTGGAACTGAGCGCGGTATTCCAAAAACTTGCTAATCATCGGCCCAAATTGATCCTGTGATGGATCCTTGTGCCGTTCACTGATTGCTTCGCAAGTCTCCCGCTCGTCTATGAGCTTTTCTGGGAGTTTGGAATAATCTTTCCCCGCCTCGATAAGGAACCCGATGAAGTCCCTACAGGCCAGTAGGTTGTTGATAGATTCAGTGTCGAATGTGACCTCTGGCCCTGTCCCTTGAGAAGCTATCTCCTTGAAAATCCGGATAGTGTCATCAGCTGATCTCAAGGTAAGGGAAGGAGTGAGCAACCCTGGAGTCATGGCGAGAACAACTTTCTCCATTTGATGCATTGCATCCAGGGCCTCTTCCTTTACCTTGTCTATCTTTTCCAGAACGAATTCTAGCTGATCTATCCGATAGTCCAGAGTGGACATAGTTTTGTTGAGGGCCCTTGGATGGCCGAATACTCCGAACTTGACCAGATCTTCGACTGAACAGTCGAACATTTGCTGGAAGGTCTCGTGCTGGAGTCTAGCATGCTCTAACTCTTCTGATATCGGACTCGCTAATGCTTGGAGTTCCTTATTCACCTTTCCGATGTTTAGGTATAAACTGGTATACTCGGCGATTACTCTTTCACTATCCTTGAGGATTTGGCTCCTCCAAGCAGAAACGGCCATACCTTGCTCGCCGATCTTTGAATACTCATTGATCTTCTCCTGACTGAGCAGCTCAGGAGTCTCGGCGGCAGTTGTGGGAGGTGCACTTCCCATCTTCTGTAAGGCTTGAAGCAGGTATTTGTTCTGCTCCTTCAGTAGCCTTTTCTCCTCTTTCGTTTCCTGAAGCTTTTTGCAGAGTGCATCAACTGCGGAAAGAGCTTCCCCCTGGAGACTTTCAGAGGATGTCCCCATTGTGACTTGGGTCACGGTGAAATCTGTCGGAGACAGATCTTCTTTCTCTTTGAGGGGGTTGGGGTACGCTATTTCCATGACTCTCTCACCTGCAGCGCTCTTCGAGAAGCGTGTAACCGGCTTCTGTTTCTTTGCTCCTTTAGCTGGAATGACCGAAAAGTCCATCGGAGCGATGGGGACTTTCCTCTTTTGTTGGCTCAGCTGCTGAGAGATCCAAGCTGGTCCTATAGAAGAAGGACCAGAGACAGAGGGGGAGGCAGCAACGGTAGAAGAGGGGAAAAACGTGGAGACACGCGGCGGCGGCATGGAAAGAATAGCCGAAGAAGTGTCCACGGGAGGAAGGGAAACCGCAACTGCAGAAGACATAGGAAGGGAAGGGAGCTCGGAGATGAGGGAAGAAATAGAGGAAGACAAATCAGCGAGGGAGGAGAAGATAGATGAAGAGGCAGGGGAAAGGGTAGAAGAAGGGGCAGAGGACACGACCAAAGGGGTGGTCGTTTGAGTCACTCGAGGAGGGGAAGGAAGAGAAGAAGAAGGGATAGAAGGGACCTCTGAAGTTGTAGCGACGCCGACATCCTGGGTGGATGGGCGTATAGGACTATCCTCTGTCAATTCCTCATCAAGAGTTATGACTTGTTCAGGCTCTGAGGGAAGAGGACTTTCAGGGGCTTCTTCCTGAATGATGCTAGGTTCACCTTCTGCACCTTTGCCTTTCAGCTGCTTTTTGGACCTTGGAGGTGCGTTGCCCAAAGGGGAAGTTGTGAAATCTACCCCTAGGTAGATTAGTCCGTTCATGCGGCACCAATGCTCTGTTCTCCGCATAGTCTCCTTGACCCTCTCCTCAATTGTTTGAGGAGCCTTGTTCCTGTCAATGGCCGGGAAGGGCCAATTGTCCCCATCTGTGTCATTATACACCTTATCTACTTCATCTTCCGTAGTCTGGAAGCCTTCGGGGACAATGGCCACTCCGTATTGGATGATTTCCGCCAATGCTAAGCGAGAGTGATCCTTTCTTCTGAGTTCCGCCTCATGGAGAACGTCAATGTAAATATCCTCAATTTGAGGGACATGGATCGGATCGAGCTTCGCTTTTGGCAGGCAGCTTCTTGGGTCGAAGGTAGGCCTGGCTGGGAAGTCATGCTTCAAGTTGAGTAGCTCCAGCTCTGCGAACATTTCCTTCACCTTATGGTGGGTGGAGCATGTGTATCGGCCCACTTTGAGGGGGAAAGGAGTTCCACCCTTCTTTCTTTTGAGGCACTTCTCATGGTATGTGACCAGCTGCCTTGACAGTTCTAGTAGAATCAGCTTAGGCCCAGCATACCTTGGTAGCCTGGTTGGCTCTCCCAAAAAGTTGGCAGCCCTCAGATAGGTGAACGTGGGAAATTGGGTGAACAGGGCCCCCCATTTCTCTGTGACTGCCACTATGTTTTTGGTCGTCCGGCTATGAGTCATGTTTGGCCTCAGTAGGCAGATGACATGATAGAAGAATGCATCGTTAACTTTTGTGAAATGTTGGATGCTATTCTCCAGCCTCAGCTCTGGGTAGTAATCAAATATCTTGGCCTGAGGCCATACTCCACTTCGGTTCAGCCCCGGATAATCCCTTGCCGACGCTGCAGCGTAGACTACATAGGAGTTCATATGGAACACTCCTGTTGTGGCGAACTGTTGTAGCTGCTCAGAGATGGTGCTGCTTATTATTTCACCCCAGCAAAAGCGCTGATCGGGTAAATTTTTATTCATTGTCTCCAAGTACCGCAGCATCCACTTATGGAAATAGTGGGCATCTGAAAGCCCGAAGACTCTGCTCAGGAAGGTGATAGTATCGCTGAGCTCCTCTGAGAAATCACTTCGGTGGATAGTCTGTGGCCACCGGGTCACCACCTTCTTGTTCTTTAGGTAGACCTCATTCATCAACTGCATGCATTGGTCTTCGTTGTCTTCCCAGGCCTTGATGCATTCTTGTTGGCTAACAGCCACGAAGTTCCGGTGATGAGGGATGCCAAGCATTAACTCAAAATGACGGGCAGTGAGGTTTATGACTACCTCGCCCTTGCTATTTTCGACACATCTTGTGTCTTTGTTGTAACATTGGGCAATCACCATCATGAATTCGTTGTTGACAGCGCTGACGGGGATTCCTCCGGCGAAGTGCAGGGCACTGCCTATTAACTTGTCCATCCATGGACTTCTTGTAACTTTTTGAGTCCTAACCCAGAATTCCTCCATGTCAATGTGACCCAATTCTGAGTCTCTGACATCCATACTGCACTCAGCCTGTGATTCGGGCATCCTGACCTTCTGATATTTGTACTTCATCTCTTCCTCTGTCAGCTTAGCCTTTCCTCTTGGTTTGGTGGGTTTCTTGCTTGACGTAGACATGTGTTCTTTCGAACTCAGTTGCTGATCTGCATGAAGAAGAAGTGAGACCCAATCCAAAAAGGTTGAATTAGTCATTTGATCTTCCATTGGAATGCTAGCAGAAGAAAGAGTTAGAGATTTTAAGGCTCAGGGCGCAGGGCGCATGAAAAATGCAACTGGCAGGCCAAATAGATAAGGCGCACAGAAAAGGAATGTTGCAGAGGTTAAACTGGCGCCAAAGGCGCATGGCGCATGGATGTAGCAGATTGCATTTTATGGCAGGGCGCATGGGAATTGTATGTTACATTGGTATTCGGTGCACCCTTTGGCGCATTGATGGACCGTGTAACATGGATTTTTCGTGCGCCAAAAGGGATATGGCGCGGCGCATGAAGGGTTTACACAACATCATGTTACTGGCAATCGGGGGTGCGCCCGCGCCTTTATAGCTTTATACTTGCGCGCAGAAGGCTTGTGTTGCATGGAAGCTGGGTGCGCCCTTTGGCGCATGGAAACGGGATGTAACATGGATAAATGGTGCGCCAAAGGCTTTTAAGGAGGCGCGGGATTTATACTTGTAGCATGCGAAAAAGGCGCGCTTTGAGGGCGCATGAGTTCTAGATGCAGCAGGACAAAAGGCTGCGCCATTGGCGCGGATTTCAATTATGCAACAAGGCGGATAGATGCGCCGAGGGGCGCAACTGTCTTAAGTGCAACAAGACGCGCCAGTGCGCCATAGAACTAAACTCTTTGCTCAAACCTTTTCATTCTTTCCTCCATTTCAAAGGTTGCTTGGACATATAAGGTTTCAGAGAAAAGTTTATCAGACCAAGCCATTTTCAAAACAACACCCCTTTACCAGCAGATCTGGAAAGAGGGAGGGAAGGGAGGAGGAAAAGAAGAAAATGAGACGGGACAGCACAGGGGGGGAAGCTAGTTCAATCCAATTCTTATTTAAACACCGGCTAACAAACCAAAACACAGACCAAGAACACTCAAAGAACCGAAAGCACAAAAACGGAGAAGAGGGAGAACCTCTCACCTTAGATATATAGCAAAAATTTGGAGAGCGGGTCCACAGGGCGACGAAAACAACGGAGCAGAGGCTGACAAGTCCAGAGTGATCACGTGCTTTGCAAAAGAATGAAAATGACATGGGCGCGCACGTATATTTATAGAAAAACTGGTCATCAATGCGCCAACCACTTTTGAAATGGCGCATGAAAGTTGCTGTCGACAGGGGAAAGCGTGCGCCCTTTGGCGCACGAAAGTATTTGACAACAGAAGATTGAGCGCGCCTTTGGCGCACCATATGCATTGTCGACATGAAGTTAATGTGCGCCCTTTGGCGCACGAAAACTTTGTGTTGCAGATAGATTATGTGCGCCCTTTGGCGCACCAAAAAGTGGAGCAACAAAAGCAATGTCAACAATAAGGCGCATGCGCACACGCAAAAGAGACTCAACATCCTTTGGCGCACCGAAAGACGTGCTAACATGGAAAACCATGCGCCAAAGGCTTTTAAGTGGGCACACCAAAACTTTGTGTTGCAAGGAAAATCCATGCGCCCAGCCAAAAAAGGCTCAAAAAGACTAAGTTCGAAAACTAGATTTCCCGGGAAGGGATTTTACAACGTTTCGAACGCGAAGGATCCCTAACGAGGGATCGAAACAAATTTTAGGAGGAAGGCCCGCATCTAATCATGTTGTGCCACGTGTCCATGGGCACTCGGGAAAGCAGATCGCGGCAGGCAATTGGGATTTTTTCCCAGAAGAATTTCAAAAGGTGAAAATGTTCCCTAAGGGCCTGCAACTAATGGGACTGCACCACGTGTCCCAGACTAGCAGAGGGCAGGGAGAAATTGGGAAATTTTCCCAAAAGAAAAATAAAGGAAAATTCAAAAAGAAAAGCCGCCCCCCTCATTGCGAGCCAATAAAATCTCGCCACATGTCCAGGTGGCTCCAAAAATTTAAGAAAAGCCCGCAAGGAAATTTTGGAGGGTCAAACCCGCATCCAATAGGGTTTTAGACATGTGTCCAGGTTGAAATTATCAAAGTGACCCACAGAGAATTTAGGAAAGACAGTCCCACGTCCAATCAGCACTTGCCACTTGTCCCAAACTCGCCGGCCCGGTGAGGAATTTTGAAAAAAAATTCCAAAGACAAAAGCAAAGGAAAATGGAGTACGATGGGCCCGCACCCAATCAAAATGTACAACGTGGCACCTGGAAAGGTGGAGTGTGGGAAAATTTTGGAAAATTTTCCAAATGACCAAAAAGGTAAAAATTTCAAAAATTTTGCCCGCCAACCTAATTTGGCCCTATTTTGCCCTAAAATTTCAAATGGCCATATCTTTCGATCCAAATCTCAGTTTTTCACGTTCTTTATATCAATGGAAAATTGGTAAAATTATCTATAAGATTATGGAGTATGCAGAGAGAAAATCAAAAAACTCCTCTGGCACGTGGTCATGGACAGAAATGACATTTCAACCACCATTTTTAATGAAGAATGGCTCACATTCTCTCCCAGCATGGCTAAAAATGTCAGGGAATGGGTCTGTAAGGATGCCCATGCTGTTTTGAATGCATTTTGGTCAATGGTTGAATCCCTTCCACGTTTTCCTACGTTTCTCTCTCCTGGGCTCGTCTCTTACATTGTAAAAGCCAGATTTGGCTTATTTTCAAAGGGTTAAACATTTTTTGTGTATTGCAGGTCCCCTTGCTCACCTTAGAAGTGATTTTGGTGGAATAACAGACCTTTTCTAAGAACTACAACTCATTTTTGCCTCTCAGGTGTTGTAATGCAAGTGATTTTGATGTTAAAATAACAATACAGGCCTTGTGATTAATCTTCCATCCTCTGCTAGTGTTATTTGACTAATTTTTGATTCTTCATTACAACTATCAGTTTGTGCATGTTGTTTTGTTGCATTCTATGAACTGTGTCAATTTGTAGAAGTGAAAAATGCTCACCACTCCTTTGGTGCATCACCTTTTAGCATTAGTTTTAGCTTTTTGAATTCTCTATCTCTGTCTCCTTTGAAATTTAGGGTAGGATTAGGAATATAGACCTCTGCAACTTATGAGTGATATATCTAATCAGAGGAGTTGAGGAACCAGCCTCTAATCTAGAGATTCCTCTTCCATTTAACAAGTCCCACACTTGGGGGGAGGATTCAATGTTGTGCAATCACACTGGATGCTTAAGATGATCAAACTAGAAATTTGATCAACATCTAGGGGGTGCTGCTGATTTGCAACAATAGTTTTGGCACACCCGGTGGGACCTTAGAGGTCTTCATCTTCATTGCAACAAAATTGATGTGCATTTGTTGTAAGTTTCTTGCTTAAAAGAGCTATAAATTACACATCTGGTGACTCCAAGGAAGAAGAATCAGCTGGTTTTTTACAGTGCAGACCTGAAAACTCATGAGAAGAATCACTACAAGGTCAAGAGCTAGAGAAGAAGAGGCATTATTTGAATATCTACATTTATCTCCAAGAAGAAGGCAAAGAGGGAGGAGGATTCAAAGGTCTCCATCTCCACCAAACAGAACTCTCTCGACTCCTCCACCTGGTAGGCCCTTCATTCAATCAACAAGGGTTCTAAGGCCAATCAGAATGGCACAAAACAACCCCTATGTCAATTTCACTGGCAGCAGCCCACTTGCTCTCAATGCACAAAATCCAATCCCAGTTGCAACATTGAAAAACATTCCATACTTCACTGGAGAAAATCAAACCACTCTTGGTGATCATGTCAAGGATATTTCTAACATTTGTGCAATCCACGAGATCAATGAGATGTAAGTCGCTGTCAAATTGCTGGAATATTCATTCAAAGGGAAAGCTTTACAATGGTTCAGGATTCTTGCCTCAGGGTCTATCCAGAATTGGAATCAGCTATGTATAGCCCTCCATGAGCAGTTTGGGGAAAAGGGAGACAACTTGTCCCTTTTGGAGCAGCTAACAACCATCAAGAGAGCTCTCAATGAGCAGCTGACTGATTTTAATTTCAGATTTCAAAGGACTTGGGAGAGAATTCCAGTGACATTCAAGCCAACAGCAGAAGGTGCTTTCCTTTATTACCTTAAAGCTTTGAATTTTGATATCTCTATGTTAATTCAATCCATGAGAGGCACAACTATTCCCATTGCTTATAGCATAGCCATTAGAGCTGAAAATTGTTTGATTCAAGCTGGCAAGCTGGCTCCTAGACCTCCAATGCCATTGTTTCCAATTTTAGAGAGCCCAAATACTAATCAAATTCCTAATTTATCTCCTATTCCCACTCCTAGAAATCAGAATTCGAATGAAGCTTCTACTTCATCTTCTAGTGCCTCAAATGAACTTCAAGAAGTCATGAAGTAGCTGCAAAATCTAGGCAATGAGCTGGTTACACTCAAGAGGCAGCAAGCCCAAAGTTTTAGACCTTCTTTCCAGCCCCAAGCTCAGCCTAATAGGTAGCCATATCAACCCCAAAGACCACCCAATCTAGCCGCAAATCTAAATCAAGCAAGGCCTCCTGCCAATAAACCATTTCAGCCCTATAATCCCAATGCTACATCTGCATCTAAAGCATTAGTGCCAGTACAAAACAATATGGCTCAAGAGTATGATTGGTGTTTCCCATGCAATGAACCTCATAACCAATCCATGTGCTTCTATGGTCCCTTGAATCAAGCATTAATGGTGACAACAACTGGTGTCGAGGGTGAAGGTAGTCAAAGCAATAACCAGCGACAAGAAACATTCCAGCAGTAATCAGCTCCAAATGATACCGTACTTGTAAACTGGCAGGCAAAAGATTTTTGTGGCATCAACCAGACAGTTTCCCAAAGTGTTGCAGCCAACACAAGGTCAAAGAGAAGAAATTTTGGTGAAGAACAGGCATTAGTTCCAAGAAATCCACCATCTTCCATCACCCCATAGAATATTGGCAAACAAAATCCAATCCCAAATACACAAGGACTTCCAAAACAGTTCCTAGGCCAACTCAAATGCCAGTTGTTGCTTCCCATGTACAAGGAATGAATGTGCAGGCTAAGGGACAGCAAAGGGATACTTAATCTCCATTCAATATCATTGATTAGATGAGGAAGACAAATGTAAACATATCAATGTGGGAATCACTATCTATCCCAGGCCAAAGAGATTTGTTACAAGCTGCCATGAAGGACTGGTCAACTTCAAATCAGCAAGTCCAAATGTAGGAGAAGGTGCTCACAAATGCTGCCCAACCTGAGGGGAACCATGGAGGACAGCAAGGTAAAATTTTGAAGCCCACTCCATAATATGTTTCATTGATCATTGGGAATCAATTAGTACACAATTGCATGATTGATTATGGGGCAAGCAGTTCAGTAATGCCCAAGCAAATAGCTAATCAGTTGGGAATTCAGTATAAAACCATGTCCAAAGGGGTGGTACAATTGGATGGGACAGCAGTAACAATAGTTGGAGTGATTAAAAACTTGAGTCTTACTTTGCATGCATGTCCCAACATGGTTGTTTTGTAAGATGTCTCAGTAATAGACTTTCCACCACTCTTTGCTCTATGTTTGTCAAGGGATTTCACAACTAAGATTGGAAGTTACTTGTCTGCTGATTGGTCACACATGCTGTTCAAAACAAGATATGGAACCAAAGCCACAATCAAGTCTGAGCCTATTGCAAACTTTCACATTAAGACTTACACTCCAAGTCAGATTAATGCCAATTGTTCAACATTTGATCAAGAAGATCACCCAAGCACTGATGAAACTGACACCAAGGTTGGAAGTATCCCAGATCTCACCCTTGATGAATGGGCAAACAAGGTGCATGCTTTTGATCCTTATCAAGAAATAGAAGAATCTAAGCTAGGAATATATTACATGCTTGAAGAAAATCAGCCTATTCCTAGCATCACCAAGCCAGACCACAAGGATGAAAATGAGGTATGGCAGTTGTTTTTTTATGGGTCAAGGAGTAGACAAGGTGCAGGAGGGGGAGCCATGCTGGTTTCACCTCAAGGAGTTAAGTATTATTCCACTTTTAGATTTCGATTGCATGCTCTAATAACAATTGTTGAATATGAAGCTTTGGTGCAAGGACTACATTGGTCAATCAAGAGAGGAATAAAGAACTTGCAAGTCTTTAGTGATAGTGAGTTGATTGTCAACCAAGTTAAGGGGCATCATGCTATCAAGAATGATTTTCTCAAGTGCTACACGAATCGGTGTGGGACCTCATTGAATATTTGAGGGCTTCAGCATAAAATCCATTCCTAGAAAAGAGAACCCAGCTACTGAGGGATTGCAGCAGTTGGGGAAGCCTTCTGACGTTGTTGAAAGCATTTCAAAAAGATAAGCATATAGCCAAACATCCATGTGATTGTGAGGCCTTCAGTGTCGAACAACAATGCAAGTTGGAAAGTATTTGAAAATGATCAGCAAATCATCCATTTCTTGCACGAAGAGGCTGAGTCTCAGCCAAACTCAGGAAAAGTTGGGCGCCGTAATGGTGGCCAAGTTGGTGCATCTGAGAACCAACAACTACCAAAGGGACTATTACTTTGGAGTCATTTCAATCCTAATGATCATTTAGGAAGAGAAAGCAAACATCCAAGTGAAGGAGCAAGATTCCATTCCATCTCGGTAATAAGGAAGCAAATCACTCCAACTTGGTAAGATACAATTAAAACTAAGTAAGAAAGGTATGAGTTCATACACATTGTCAAGAATTCCCCTGATTGTATTGCTTGGAGCTATGAAATTTGAAAGGTTTAATCCCAAGTTAGCTCAGCACACCATTGAATTGGAACCCAAGTACTAACCCATCAGGCAAAAACAAAGGCTAGTCCATCTACACATGGAGCCTCTCATGAGGAAGAATTTGATACAGTTGATAGAATCAGAATCATATTCCTATCAAGCATTCTATGTTGGGTGCCCACTTGGTTCCAGTTAGAAATAAGAGTGGGAAATTATATTGTGTTTGACTTCAATATTTGGAATAGAGCATCTCTTAGAATCATTACCACTTCCTTCCATGGAGGCAGATTACAAGTTGTTGGCTGCTCCCCGAGAGGTTTTTTCATTACTTGATGGCTATGTTAGGGTATATCAGATTATGGTGAAAGGAAGAGGATCCAGTTCAAGACGCCTTTACAACCAATGGGGAATTAGCATACAGGAAAATTCCATTTGGGTTTAGACGTCAGTGAGTCCTTAATCCCAATTCAAGCCAATGGCACAAGTGGATTTAAAACAGCCACAGATTACTTCACTAAGTAGACTGAAAGAGCAAGCAGCACTGCAGGAGGCAAATGAAGCTAGTATCCTAGACTTCTATGAGGGAATAGTACCAGGTTTGGCATACCAGCTACAATCAATATCAGATAATGCATTAAGGCATTCATTGGATCCAAGGTGACTAAATGGGATGTCAAGAACGGGATCTACCTAAGTACTTCATCAAACTATTACCCTTAGGGTAATGGCCAGGCTAAGTCTACAAACAAGAACTTGTTGAAGATCATTAGGACTCTTGATGAAAATCAGAGGTCTTGGCATACTAAATTGAAATCAGCTTTATGGGCTGATAGGATAACTCCCAAGAGATCTACAGGTAATTCTCCATTCAAGCTTGTTTATGGGAGAGAGGCAATTTTACCCATGTCTCTTGAGTTGCCAACATTAGAACTCATGAAATAGTTAGAGTTGTTGGAGTTTGAGCCCATGGCGGTTAGATATGCAGAATTGATGGAGCTCCAAGAAATCAGAAATCAAGCATCCCAAGCAATGGAGAAGGATCAGGATTTGATAAAGAAGACCTTTGATAGAAAGGCCAAGAATAGATCCTTCCAAATTGGAGATCTAGTGCTAAAATGGGATGCAAATAGAGAAAAACCGGGAAGGCATTCAAAATTTGATGCCATTTGGAGTGGCCCATACATGGTCACACAGTGTAAGGACAGCAATTCCTTCCAATTGTCTTCATTAGATGGCAAAGAACTACAGATTCCAGTCAATGGGATCCATCTAAAGCATTTCTCCTAAAGGGAAATTCTCTACCTTGTATATATTAGCTTAGGTTTTCATTCCTCCAAGTGCTTGTGCACATTGTTTTGTTGTAGGTTAGTTTTTCTTTCCCTAAGTGCTTTGGCACAAGCTTGCTATTCCTGGAGATGTGTTTGCAGGCCTTGCTCCATCAGGTGATATTCCATCTTCCTCCTTGCAGTTTTCTAGTCAGTTGGGGTATTAGACAGAGAATTCGATGACTCCATGCCAAATGGATTGCTTCAGGCAACTGGTAACTTCATCCAGCAGGCAGATGACCCCTCTGAGTTGCCAAAATTGTTATCCAAAATGTGCCCCTTGCTCATTTTGTGTCTAACTCCTTTCATCCTTCCCTCTCTTGTGCCTCAGTCATATTTTTTGATTTTCAGGCACTCAAAACTTTCTCGAAATGACACCATTGGATAGAGCTCTCTCTCAGCTTTCCAGAAAGGTAAAGTTTTCCTCCTAACTCCCTATATTTTTGAAGTTATGGCGCAGCGGAGTTTTTGTGGGAAATTTTCCCCTAGGAGGCCCGTAGCCAATGAGATGATGCCACGTGTCCAAGAAGTGGCGGGGGTCGAAGGAAAACTTGGGTTTTTTACCAAGTGTTCGGTAAAATTCAAAAAGGGAAAATTCTCCCCGCAAGCCCGTGGTCCAATCGAATTATGCCACGTGTCCAAAGGGGAGTTATTTGAAAATTTTTCTAAGTGTTGGCACAAGGAGAATTTCGAGGAAGGCCCGCATCCAATCATGTTGTGCCACGTGTCCATGGGAACTCGGGAAAGCGGAGCGCAGCAGGCGATTGGGATTTTTTCCCAAAAGAATTTCAAAAGGTGAAAATGTTCCCCAAGGGCCCGTAACTAATGGGACCACGCCACATCTCCCAGACTGGTGGAGGGCGGGGAGAAATTGGGAAATTTTCCCAAAAGAAAAATAAAGGAAAATTCAAAAAGAAAATCCGCCCCCTTCATTGTGAGCCAATAAAATCTCGCCACGTGTCTAGGTAGCGCCAAAAATTTAAGAAAAGCCCGCAAGGAAATTTTGGAGGGTCAAACCCACATCCAATAGAGTTTTAGACATGTTTCCAGGTCGAAATTATCAAAGTGACCCATGGAGAATTCAGGAAAGACAGGCCCGCGTCCAATCAGCACTTGCCACTTGTCCCAAACTCGTCGGCCCGACGGGGAATTTTGAAAAAAAATTCCAAAGACAAAAGCAAAGGAAAATGGAGCATGATGGGCCCACACCCAATCAAAATGTGCCATGTGGCACTTGGAAAGGCGGAGTGCAGGGAAATTTCAGAAAATTTTCCAAATGACCAAAAAGGTAAAAATTTCAAAAAAATTGCCATCCAACCCGATTTCGCCCTGTTTTGCCCTAAAATTTCAAATGGCCATATCTTTCGATCCAGAGCTCAATTTTTCACGTTCTTTATATCAATGGAAAGATAGTAAAATTATCTATAAGATTACGGGGTCATTTTTTCATTTTTATGGAGTTTGGAGAGAGAAAACCAAAAAACACCTCTGGCACGTGGTCATGGACAGAAATGACGTTTTAACCACTGTTTTTAATGAAGAATGGCTCGCATTCTCTCCCAGCATGGCTAAAAATGTCAGGGAATGGGTCTGTAAGGATGCCCGTGATGTTTTGAATGTGTTTTGGTCAATGGTTGAATCCCTTCCACATTTTCCCATGTTTCTCTCTCCTGGGCTTGTCCCTTGCATTGTAAAATCCAGATTTGGCTTATTTTCGAAGGGTTGAACATTTTTTATGTATTACACGTCCCCTTTCTCACCTTGGAAGTGATTTTGGTGGAATAACAGACCTTTTCTAAGAACTGCAACTCATTTTTGCCTCTCAGGTGTTGTAATGCAAGTGATTTTGATGTTAAAATAACAATACAGGCCTTGTGATTAATCTTCCATCCTCTGCTAGTATTATTTGACTAATTTCAGATTCTTCATTATAGGTATCAGTTTGTGCATGTTTTTTTGTTGCATTCTATGAAATGTGTCAATCTACAGAAGTGAAAAATTCTCACCACTCCTTTGGTGCATCACCTTTTAGCATTAGTTTTAGCTTTTTGCATTCTCTATCTCTGTCTCCTTTGGAATTTAGGGTAGGATTAGGAATATAGACCTCTGCAACTTGTGAGTGATATATCTAATCAAAGGAGTTGAGGAACTAGCCTCTAATCTAGAGATTCCTCTTCCATTTGACAAGTCCCATACTTGGGGGGAGGATTCAATGTTCTGCAATCACACTAGATGCTTAAGATGATCAAACTAGAAATCTGATCAACATCCAGGGGGTGCTGCTGATTTGCAACAACAAGTATTTACGAAGCTAAGCAGGCCATGGTATCTACAAATTTTTTGGTTGAACGTGGGATGGTTTGAAGGGTGTAATGATAAAAGGTGGTCAAAAGTATGTCTACATGATGTTTATACTTTTGAAGTATCTTGTTACGACATTAGTACATACCATTTACTTGGTTCACTACCAATTGAGAATCACCAAAGATTTTGATTGATTTGACATCTAAGGCATAGGTGGCTACGAGCACTTTTTATTCGGTAATATTTTTGGTGTATTCAAAATCTAGTTTAAAATACAAAGGCATGGGTTCTCCATCAAGAGGAATGAGGATAATACCAGCTCTGCCCCCACGCTGACACTTGGAACCGTCAAAGAAGAGTGTCATTTTGTAAGGGGGTTGGTCTAGGGAAAGGGTAGCAATTGACTCATCTGGAAAGTTAAAATTAGAGGGTTGATTCTTGGAAATAGTGGGGTCGGCCAGTTGGTCGGTGATAGCTTGGACCTTGATGGAATTTTGATGAATGAATTCGAGGTCAAGATCAGCTAAAAGCATAAGCCATCATGCGACACGTTGATTTTGATAAGGTTTGGCATACATGAAGTGTAAGGGGTCAGTGTTGGTAATAACATAGGTTTTGTGGCAATAAAAACTAAGGCTAAGAAAAGTTTTTCGAGATGGTTGTATCAGGTTTCATAGTCCAAAATAGTACAAGTTATGTAATAAACCACCTGCTCCCTATGTTGCTCATCATGTTGAGCGAGCATGGCTCCCAAGGAGTGATCGGTAGTGGATATGTATAGGTAAAAATATTTATCGTCTTTAGGTGGGATGAGTATGGGTGGTTGGAGAACGTATTGTTTTAGGGCCTCATAAGCTTTGTGGCAGTCATCGTCCCATTTAAAGGAGACAACCTTCTTGAGCAAATGATGAAATGGTTGACACCAATCAGATAATTGTGAAATGAAGCATCGAATGGACTATGATTTACCTTGCAGGTTATGAAGTTGAAGAAGGTTAGTAGGCAGAGGCATTTTGAGAATGGCCTTGACTTTAGTAGGGTCAACTTCTATACCATGGAGGGAAACGATAAATCCCAGGAACTTTCCTATAAGAACCATGAAGACGCACTTCTTAGGCTAAAGCGAACACAATATTTAATGAGGTGGTTAAAGATGGTTTTAAGGACAGTAAGGTGCTCAGAGCGACATTTAGATTTGTCCAAGAGATCATCCACGTAATCTTCCAATATGCATGCATGATATCATGGAAGATGTAAGTCATCGCCCATTGATTTGTGGCACCAGTTTTTTTGAGGCCAAAAGGCATGACTCTATAGCAGAAGGTCCCCCAAGGGGTGATGAATGACGTCTTGTGTTGATCTTCTAGGGTAAGAAAAATTTGATTATATATCGAGAATCCATCTATGAGTGATTGCATCTCGTGACCAGTGGTGAGGTCAACCAGTTGATCAATACCTGGTAAGGAAAAGTCATCTATCAGGTAGGCTAGGTTGAGGTCACAAAAGTCCATACAAATGTGGAGTCCCCCTGTCTCTTTAGTGAGGGAAAACTGTTAGAAATCCAATAAGGATAATCAAGGGGTAAGATGAAGGAAATGGAAAGAAGGCACTGAATTTCTTCTTTGACGAGAAGAGCAATGCGAGGGTGCATTTTCCTTAGCTTTTATTTGATGGGTTTGGCATCGGGAACGGTTACAATATTGTGGACCACTATGATGGGGTCAATACCGGGCATGTTTGCGTAAGACCAAGCGAAAGAATGGTTATGATCTCTGAGAAAAGAAGTGATGGCTTCCTATTCAGTAGCATCTAAAGATTTTCTGATCTTTATGATGTGCAGGTCGTCTTGAGTGTGAATGTTGATCTTGGTAGTTGATTCATTCAACATGGTTTGTGTCTCATAGGGTAATGACCGATGAATATATGAGTCTTTTGCACCAAGGTAGGTAAGTATGGATTCATCATCCTGACATTAAATGATGTTAATTGAAGGTGTTTTGTCATCGATCATCTCAGGATACATGAAGGGAAGAGTGGAAGGGGCCTCACCCTCGTGTTGATAAGTCAGAGGCCCAAAATAAATGGTGTTTATGAAGAAAAAAAGTTAGGAGGGATAGATTCAGGATCCATCGAATCTGTCGGTAAAGGTGGTCATGAAGGTGGACCGGGTGAAGAAGGTGGAGAAGGGCTAGTGTCTTTAATGAGTTCAATACGGGCCTATTTGGTAGGTGGTTCAAGAAAGCTGATACCACTACGGTCATTATGTTTGTGGGTGGTACATGGAATAACAGTATGACGGACTTTCTCGTAAAATCCAAAACCAAAACCCTTCCACACACATCGGTGCAAGAAGGTGTTGGTGAAACAGTGATTGGTGAGTGATTGGAAGTCAACGGAAAATGGGTGAGTTTGTGATGGTGGTTCAGGTGTGTAATTGGTAGTATCAAGTCTCCCATAGGTGAGACTAGTATGAAGATGAGGAAGACCATAAAGGAGGCATTCTCTTATACGGTGATCATAGAAAGGGTGTTGGTGAAGACTTCCATAATCCTGCGGAGTAAGGAATGTGTTGACACTAAATAGGTGGTACTCCCCCAGAGTGAGGCATTGAAAAACACCTTCCAAGGGATCAACGGTTGGTATGTAGGTAACTGGTATGGATAACATGTTGGAGGTTGATGCAGAGGTGGAGTTAATGGATTGGGAAGCTGATGGGTCAGCCGTCGAGGTTATGGTAGTGGTAGGAATGGAGGAGGTATGTGCGGTAGAAGTAGTGGTTGTACTAGTAGGTGGAGGTGTAGGTGAAGCGGTAGTGGTCGTAGAGGTAGACGGCTTGATAGGTATGAGCACATCATTAGGTTAGTAAAACATATTACATGTTTTGAAAGGTGATGGGTCAGCTGGAATGGTATAAGTGTGTCCTTCGTGTTCAAACTTTACACAACGATGCAAAGTGGAAGGAACACAACCCATGACATGGATCTAGGGTCTTCCAAGTAACAAGTTATATTGGAATTCTCCCTCCAAAACGTAAAAATAATCTGGAACAATATGGGGGCCCACATGAATGTGGAGGATGACAGTGCGTAGTGTAGAGGTGATAGAATCATTGAATGAATGCAACCTGACCAGATGTTTATGCATGTAATTGTCAAGTATGTGCATTTGAGTGAATGCATGAGATGAAATGATGTTAATGCTAGTGCCACCATCAATCATCACACGACGTACCCATATGTCGTCGATGTGGATAGAGATGAAGAGGGCCAGGTCTAGTCATCATTTTGGTGTGGTGCGATCTCTTTCTCTGAGAAGCTAAGGGAGGCCACTTAGTGAACAGGGTGGGGTGAAGATGAAGGTGGTAATTTAGTGAGAGACGCTACATGATGGGGTGTGATAATGGAGGCTACAGGTGTAGGGTCATTGGGTAAAACCTCAATGATTGAAGAACCTCCATGAGAGCTTGACGATGGGATTCTGAGGTTTAAATGAGGTCATATAGGGAAATTTTGAGGGGATATTGGCGTAATTGTTTGAGCATGGTGTGATGTGTGATGCCATTAGAAATGGGGTACGTGGGGTCGCATATAGTTATTTTAGGTATGGGTGTAGATGGTATGTTGGGTATAGGATTTTTTGGTGGGTCAGTTGCCTTTTCTTTACCCTACTGCACACGTGTAGTGACGTGTATCATTTTTATTTGAGGGGAGTTGGCAAATGGAGAAGTTGTAGGATGAGATGTATAATGACATGAAGGGAAAAAAACTACCGGAAGATAAAATCCTTGTGAGGTGAGTTGGGTGCAATGACATTGGGGTGGTGGTGGTTGCAATGACATCATGCAATGGTAGGGCACGATTATGGGAATGGGTGTTGGTGAAGTAGGATCCTTGTCGAGAAGGTCATCATCATCAAAGTTGGTTTCTGGTGGACATAATTGGATAAGGATGGTTTTCAAGG
This sequence comes from Taxus chinensis, assembly GCA_019776745.2. Classification (NCBI taxonomy): domain Eukaryota; kingdom Viridiplantae; phylum Streptophyta; class Pinopsida; order Cupressales; family Taxaceae; genus Taxus; species Taxus chinensis. Next base: position 93,222,367 of record CM034154.1, on the reverse strand, counting down.
CCTTACAGTTATCCACATCATGCCCTAGCACACGATGGTATGCACAAATTTTAGTATCATCAAACTCTTTTGGCTTGGGTTTGAGGGGGTCGTAAGGTCTGAGTGGCGGTAATGTGATGAAAAAATTCTTAAGGAGGTTGGTTAAAATTTTAACATAAGACCCTACTAGTGGATCAAAATGGGAAGTGAACATGGGTTTGGGTGTAGGTGTGGTTGATTGTTGAGGAACAATCTTTGAAAAAGGAGGGGGTCGAGCTATGGGTTTGGGTGCTAGCATGGTTTTGGGTATCGGTTGTGTTTGTTTAGGTATGGGTATAGTAGGTGAATGGGTAGGAGAGTGTGTGGTTATTTTGACTACCTTGTTGTGGGGTAGTAGAGTTTTACATTTGAGTTGCACCTTCTTGGGTAAAGGTGATGTGGGTGTACGAGGTCTAGAAGGAAAATAAAATGGGGGAAGATGACAAGTTACCCATGGGGATAACGGGGGTGTTGTGAAGGTAGATGATGTGGGTTGTGCTTGGGGTGTGAGAGAAAGTGGCTGAAGTGTAGTCGGTAGTGAAGTAATAGCTGAGGGTATTAGAGGTATGGGTGGTAAAGAGGCTACAAGTGTAGGTGTAAGTTAGGTTGGGCGTTTGGGTAGGTCAGAGGTTTGTGAGGAAGGAATGGGTTGTTGTGTTTTTGGTTTATTGGTGGGTGGAGGTTTCTTGACCATGTTGGGCAGCTGAGGTCCTAAGACAGATGGGACAAGTGCAAGTGTGATTGGTGTAGCCGGGGTATGAGTTCTATGGGTTTGGTGCTTCTGTTTGGGTGTTGGAGTAGGTGTGGTGTTGACTTTTGAGGATGTAGCTAAATCAATTTTAATAGGTGGATGAGTAAGGTTGGTGGTCGGGGTGACCCCTAAAGTGGTAATAGGTTTAGTTGGGGAAGATGTTGTATGTGTGGATTTGGGTTTAGATGTAGGTCGGGTTATGGGTAAGGGTGTGGTTTGAGCTATAATAGGTGTCGTGGAAGGGGTTGTGATAGAAGCAGTTGAGTTTGGTTCGATTGGTCAAAACATTTTTGGGTAGATAGTGGAGGTATCAGCAAGGGATCTCTGCATCTATGTTGCGATGGGAAGTAAAAGGCACCCCCATAGTAGAGCCCTATCCCCATAATCTAAGTGATAAACCAAACATGAGAATGGCACGTCTGTAGGTGGAGTTGGTGAGGACTTAATGGTAATTCCTATAAAATGTGTCTTAGAGAAGGGGAATCGGCTAGCCTCAGCTTCCTTGGGTAAGAGAGTGAAAAGTAGGTCTGTATGATTTTGGGTAGCTGATGGAGAATGCTCGCTAAGAGGAAAAGGTATCTCAACTAGGTCTATGATTATAAGTGGAGGAATGGATAGGTGCTCCTCTATCGGTGGAGGAGGTAATGGGTGCTCCTCTGTGGGTGGAGGAGGTAATGGGTGGAGGAGGTACTGTGGGTAAAGGTTCTCTAAGTGGTGAAGCCAGGGGTGAGATGGTCTCAATGTTAGCAGAAGAATCCTCAATAGGTGATGAAGGAGATGACAGATTTTCCTCTGTTGGGGAAGGAATAGGGGAGGTTGGTTCCGACATGGAAGGAATATTTTGGGCTAGGATCTCCTCTATGGAAGAACTATGGGGTAATTGGGAGGTGATAGGTATGTCATTAAAGATAGAGTAAACCTCACAGGTATGTGTATCATGAGTTGAGGTCTCACCAGTTTGATCAGACGAAGGGGCATGGTTGGGAAATGGTTTCTTGAAGATGTCTATGTTTTGGTTAGTAGGTACATTAGGATTATCCATGGTTAACTTCCCTTTCTCGAGCATTTCTTGGACAATATTTTTGAAAGTGATGCAGTTGCCATCACTATGACCCTTTACTTGATGATAATTACAGAAATCATGTTCTTTATACCATGTGGGCATGGGGTAAGCAGGGTCAAAACCAGTGTGTGGTTTTATGGGTGGAAGATTGATGTCTCTAGCTTTGATAAGATTTTCTAAGACAGAAGAGTAAGGTTCCCCAATTGGGGTATATTTTTGTTGCTCTCGTCTAAATTGAAAAGTCTGGACAGGTGACAGATTATATGAGGGGGTAGCCTAGTTTGATGGATGAGCTGGGCTGGCCTTGAGTACCATTGCGTTAGCGGTGCCCTTAGCTTTTGAATAATTGGTTTGTGGTTTGGAAGAAGAAGAGGTATCATTCAACTTGAATGCTGAATTCTTATTGTGTAATTGGATTTTCTTCTCTTTCGATGGCCCAAACCTCTAACTTTTGTGCCATAGTGAATTCTTCCTTGAATTTTTGAAAGGTTTGGACCTACAAGGTCAGTGAGATATGTCTAGCACAAGCCCGTGTGAAGAGCTTGATGAGATTTGTTTGTGGAAGTTGGAAGGTAAGTTGGTTGATCAAGCTACGCCAACAAGTAAAAAAAATAATGATAAATTCAACCTCATACTGATGTGTGGAGTATAGAGTAGTCATGGTAACCTTCTTAATGATATTGATAGAGAAATGATCCAAGAAGGCTTGGGCTACCCGATTTTATGAGAATATAGAGTGTCTAGGTAACCCACTATACCAATCTAATGTAATTCCAGTGAGGGACATGGGAAAGGTTCTCAAGATCAAGGCATCACCATGAGTGATCAGATAACACCCATGTTTGAATGACCACAAATGTTGTTGCAGGTCTTATTTGCTATTGAAATGATTGAATTTAGGCATTTCCCAATGCACGGGGTATGAGTGGATAGGAATGGATGGGTGAATGGGCTTGTTACAAATCTCATCATAGGTGAAAGTTTTGTGGGAGCCAGAAACCGATACCTCCAATGTCTGCATATTATCCAACATCAATTTAATTAGGTCGTTGGTGAGTTGCGATGATTAGGTGCGTCCTATAGTGTGAGAAGGTTGGTTTTGGGCATACAACAGGGGTGGAACTCCAGTGTATGGGGCTGCCATATAGGTTGATTGAGAAGAAGGTAGTGAAATATTGGGTACGTACCTAGAATGAATGATGGATTAAATGGGAGGTTGTTGATAGTATGTATATGGGGGTGGAAGGGTCATGGTAACCCTAGTGGCAATAGGGGCTAATGGTTGTGGAATGGAAAGGACCGCGTTCTAAAATGGGGTAGGGGTCACCGAAACTGGAGGTGGTAATGTAGCTATGGGTATGTGTGAGACATTAGCGGTGGATGACGTTGTGTTTGGGGTAGTTGTCGCAGGTATGGTGGATGTAGCGGGTGCCACGGAGGTAGCAGACGCGATAGTTATAGTGGGTATAGGACCTAGCTATGAAACGACTGGGGGTACTGTAGACGCGGGTAGCACAGAGTCAGATGGGGCTGATGCGGGAGTGGGAGTGAGATTCGGGGGGATAGATACGGGCATGTCGTATATCAACTAACCTAAGGCATCTCGAGTGGATGAGTGGGAATGGTAAAATTGCAAGGCGGTAGGGTTTTGGTCAAGGAGTCCTGCAAACTCCTCATCTCCGGTAGCGATAGTAATAGGCTGGATGGGATCCATAGCTAGTGATAAAATGGAAGGTGGATAAGAACTAGGTGGGAGTGGTTAACGACTGGCATAAAATATGAGTGCACTTGTTTGTCTTCAAGTCAGCACCAAGTGAACCAGTATTGATCAGGTAGGGCTGCTTCTCTGTAAATGACATAGAAAACAGCAGGAACAGGTGAATCCAGTGGGAAAAAGTAGATTAGGTACTAAATGATGGTTGGAATGTGAAACAGGCTAACCGATGTCAATTAGGGAAAACTAATGCCAGTCTATGGTAACCACTGCTAGTCACTGTAGAAAATGGACATTGAGTAAAAAAACAAGGCAGAAGGTGAAATCTGACATGTATGCCAAATCTAATGATGTTTAAAACATCAAAGGGAATGATGGTAGTGACAGGGACTGTGAAAAGTGGAAGAAAGTGAAATAAAATGTCCCTTTGGCTAGGTTAACCAAAGGACCTGGAACCAACGTCAGTTGGGTATAACCAAGGACGGTCAGAAGTAACCGATGATGGTTACCGTGAAATTGAAATAGTGATGAAAGAAAAGTGGTTGTGAATTAAAATCTGATGTAGAATCATACCGAGAATTCTGAGAATGATGATGATATGGCCCAGGCACACTCAGGTGAAGCCAGAATGCACCAGCTGTGATGAGGAGCATGCAAGGATGAACAAAAAGTGAAGAACATGATCTCTCACCTCAAAACGCAAGCCAAGTAGAAACACTAAGAAAAATGTGATCCTAGGAGTGCCTTTTCTATTATGTTTGTTTAGCTTATGCTATTTAGGGACTGACACATGAATTGTGAAATAGAGTTTTTTTGTGAGGATGGCTTCCTACAAAGAAGGAGATCTAAAAGGTGAGGTTTCAGGTATGTTATGGTGGGGGTGAGCTTCACTCTGAAGTATGACTTGACAGAGCAGTGAGCTAGGTGCCCATTGTGTCGTGATCATGTGATCACCTACAACTTCTTCTAGGTAATATGTTGTTTAAGAATGTGTGTATTTTGAATTTTTGTGAGGTTTGTAAGACTAGAGAAAGAGAAAAGGAAATAAGTGCTTTTCTACGATTCATTTGTCAACCATCAGCTGGGCATGACTTCCAGCGTATAGGTTGCCCTCAATTAATGTGAGCTAATGTAATAAATAAAAATGGAATGCACTTATTTTTAATCCCACATTGAGATGTGAAATTGGATGACATAATAAGATGAAGAGGAAGAGGGATGATCTTTTAGTACAATTTAGAAAACATCAAGAAATGGTTCTTTTTAATTACACCAAAAGAAAAGTTTCCTTTAGAGCAAATAGAAAGAAGAGGTGGGTTACCAAGGAAGAAAATTAGTGTGTATGCTTTTCAAAAGGGAAAGAAACACACAAATTTTCCTAGAAATAAATGGAATGCAAGGAACCCCAGATGGGTCCCACCGGGTGTGCCAAAATGTTTCACCTGATTCTTAGATCATTTCTTTGAAGTGTTGATGAAGCAGAGGGGGTAACGAGCATAGGAGGAATCCTTGTTCAAATGTTGGTTGATGGGTTGTTGTGCACGTATGATTTTTGAACCCACAACTAATCATGAGAGCTTCCTTTTGGCTAGGAGGAACTACTGTAATGCAAAGCAAGACCACCAAAGGGAATTAAACAATATGGGCAGTGAATTACCTAGTGTATGCTAGATCCGGGAAGTGTGATACTTCCTAGATGGTTGTCAGTCCACTATTTTAAACAATTTAATGTTGTAAACAAAGTAAATCCTATTGTAATTTGAAATTATTTAGGTATCTCACTTAAAACACAATAAGAAATAGATCTAATCTAATAGGTTAAGCTAGAATAGAATCCAAAGGTCAAATGATTGGTTCTGCATTCTGTAAGTTTGACAGATGTCTCGGGTAGATCACAATTAGATGAGGGTGAGATGAAATTTGGTGGGTAGGTCTCTATTCTAGGTTGTATGGGAAAAATACAGAGACCGATGTCAGTTAAGGATAACCAATGGTGGTCAGGTGCAACCGGTGCCGGTTACTGTGGAAATCTAGAAATGCCATAGAACAAGCTTTGGGTCTCCTTTGTGATTGCATAAAATACTTTGGTTGGTCAAGATGAGGTATTGGGTGACTGGTGTAGGGATTTTGAAAGGTTTTAATGGGTATATGGAGGTGGAAATGTTGGAGAAGGTCAATAGGTGGCTAGGTAAACAATGGATGATAAAATGAAATAAACCAGAAAAGTATGACGTTATACTTACTTGGTTTTCGGTCATGAATTCCTGTGAGTGATGGTTAGAGGTGCTGATGAGGGGTTTTTAAGGCTGCAAGTGATCACCAACTGAAGGAAAGCTTCTGCATGGGCTAGATTTACATTCCTCTTTTCTTTGTTAGATCAGATGATGGCTGGGATGGTTGTGTAGGAGAAAATGCTTGATCTCCTTCCTTGCATGTGTGTCCTCGCTGAAATTCACTCTTAGAAGATGTGATATCTCTCGGGGATGTGCTAATGTTCGTCAACCCTTGCCAACCTTCTACTTCTTACTTCCAACCTTGAGAATAAGGTTGTTTTGGGGTTAAAAGGGTAACCGACAACCGTTCTAGCTTAATCGGTGATGGTTATGGGTAACCGGTGTCGGTCATGGCAGGATTTCCTAGGTTTACTAAACTAGGAAGATCCTCTTGATTTCCTCATATTTCATGTCGTTAACCTGCAGTTTATACTAAGAGCCTCTTGTAAGCATGCAGGAATTTGGTTAGAGAGAATGTAGGCATTGATTTTTAGGGTTTGGGTAAGTCTAGGTTAGTAATGGCAACTTACTAAGAATATGTTTTAGGTTGAGTTGGCTTGGTGAGGTGTCTAAATGAACTATATGTGTGGATATTATTTAAAAATATATATTTAAATAATAAATATAGTGAGGATAATGAATTAATTTAATTAAATTAATATTAGTGGGGTGAAGGGGGTCATGGCTAGGTGAATGTGATGAAGGATGTTTATTCGCCGAGGGACCAAAGGGGAGTGTGAAATAATTTTAGTGTCTACATTACCCTTCAAAAATTCCTCTAAGGGTGTAACGATCTTGGCATAACCTTTGATGAATTTCCTATAATATTATGTGTGCCCAAAGAATCCTCGCACCTCACTTTGGTTAGTAGGTTCCTCTAAGCCCAAAATAATAGCAACCTTAGTAGGATCTACTAATAATCCCTTTTTGTAGATAATGTGTCGTAGTAAATTTGCAAAGGGTGTAGAAAAAATGCACTTCTTAATGTTCAAAGAGATGCTCAACTTCCAACACCTATCAAACATAAGAATTAAGTTATCACAGTGATCCTTCACAAGCCCATATATTGTCCAATCATCCAGATAAACATGAAAGAACTTGTGAATCAAATGCTTGAATTTCTACACAAGAATGCACAAAAATATTGTAAGCACATTATTTAATCCAAAGGGAATAACTATGTATGCGAAACTTCCCCACTTAGTGTTGAAATTGTCTTCTCTTAATCCTCCTTAGCTATCCTTGGCTAATGATATCTAGAAAATCCATCAGTGAAGGAGTAGATCTTGCGCCCTACAATGCCTTCCAAGATTTCTTTAGTAAAAGGTGTGGGAAAGGGATCTATTACACATGTAACACTCAACTCCCTATAATCCACACAAACTCCAATTCTCAAATATTTATTTATATTGATCACCATGGGGCTAACCCATTCTGACTCTTCACTGGGCTTAATGATTCCAAAAGTCAACATCGTATCAATTTCTTCCTTCACCTTGACATACAGGTTAGGATTCATCCTATAAGGCCTCTTCCTAACTGGGCACGCACCTTCTTTTAGCTTCATTCTCATCACACCCAAAGATTCATGTACCCCTTTCAATTTATTATAGCCTCTAGGGAACAAATCCTGGAATTTGTGCATCAACTCAATTATTTTAGCAACCTCATATTTAGACCAATATTCTCCAATAATTTCCTCCTTAGGTTCAACATATGTTCCAATGTTGACCTTATTAGTTTTCATAGGCTCATGGTAAGCGTGCACCTTCTCATCTGAATTTTCTAAGACCTTGTGCATACCCTCAATATGCTCAACATCCAAATTCTCCACTTCTTCATCATTGATAACAGATACCATCTTCCCTTTTTTTTCTATGCAAGCACACCCAAGTTGTTCTACGTATGTTACTTCCTCTCCAAAGCACACCTCCAAGTTTGAATCACTTCATAACTCCTGAATAAGTGATGCAGCCTAGAATCTATTGTGATTAACCTAGAAGTGTTGGCACATCACTCTGTCTGAGTTGAGAACTCACCCAAAGTGCGCAAAGGTACCAGGACCCTCTTTAGAGTTTCTTGTGCAAGATGTTAGTGTGATGATGATAAAACATATTCAGATCCATAATTAAACATAAACATTCCACAATGCATATTCTAGATCTATATCTTTAGAGAATCATGAACTAAACAATAACTATAATAGTATTTACCACACAAAAACCAAATTCAGTTATGTTTAACATCATTATCCAACCAATATGATCCATTTCATTAAACAATATAAAACACAGAATATTCATACATTATAAAGTATCACCATGAGTCATGCGCGTATCAGATCCAACAGCATAACTCTAACTTAGTTCTCTTCTCTCTAAACTACACAGTTTAATACATATAAATAGAGGTGGGGACTTTTCCTTCACCGCCGATGCACTTCTCAAAAAAGGTCACATGCTGATAATATCCATGTGCTTTTATAATAGCACATGGCTATTCATATCCCTATCCCTAAATGCCTTAATAACCTTGAGATAAACTTCTCATATGAGATCAGCATAAATGAAATATGTATTGGTGTTATCCAAGGAAAGAAAAAAATACAAAAATACATAATCAAGCAAGTTTAAAGCAGTATTGAATATGCAAATGTAGAACCTGGTGACTATGTTTTCATTACGATATGGGTAAAATTTGACCTTTAAAAATTATTCCCAACTTGCTACTCTAAGCACTATGATCTTCAGTCTCTTACCATCAGTAATAATCTCCCAACTACGTGGAACCTTAGTAGACCTACTTCCTAGCCACATACCTTTTTATGTGCACCTCCATGCACCAAAGTACCTATCCACTGCACCTTTCACTAAGTATTTTCCAATGCTGCAGTCTATCGAGCATTTTATACTGATCATTTACCTTCATATGCATGGTCTTCAATCCAAGTAATTTATTTGAATTATATACTCAAATCTATCTCTTCTCTGAGCACCTATAAGTTTTCTTCATTGTACACTAGAATCTGTAAGAAGTTTCCAACAAATTCTTCTTCATTCACCCCACACTAAGGGTATGCACGGTCCTCTATGCATGAAAACACTTAGATGGTAATCAGCTTCTAGTGCATAAGTGCACTTATTTCACAAAACATTGAACTAAATTAACAAATCATAATAATGAAAGGAAACACGTATAAAGGAATTACAGTAAGGAAATCTAATCTAAGTGGCAATACTTCCTTATTACAAACACCAAGAAGACTTATTTATAGTAGGACTTCAACATACTCCCATTGAAGTAACCAGGAAATTGTGTTCCATCCAACACCTCTAACTGGAAAGCATCTGAATCAAGTATATAAGTTATAACATATGGTCCTAACCAATGCACATTGGCGTAAGAACTTTGAGTCATAAAGAAGAATCATCTGTCCAAATTCAAGCTTCTTCTCCTTAATATGTCTATCATGTCATGCCTTCTTCCTAACCTTTTCTTCTTCTGACTCTATTTTGTTATAGCGCGCCTTTCATCCAACTGCATCAGTTTGTCAATATGCTCTTTAAGTGTTTGCTCATCAACCAAACCTCCTACACACACAATGCGTAGAGAAGGTAACAAAATTTCAAATGATAGAACGACCTCCACACCAAACACCAACTAAAATGGTGTGGTTTTATTCAACCACTTATAGTTTGTCCTATATGACCAAAGTACAACAGAGACTTTATCATCCCAGTATTTCCTTCCAACATCAAAAATTTTAGTCAATTTATGCCTCAATATCTTGTTAAAGTCCTGAGTAGTTCCATTTTCTTGAGGGTGATAGGGTTTAGTTTTATGATTTTCAACCATAAATTCTAGGAGTAATATCTTGATAGTCTCATTAAGGAAATGAGTACCCCTATCACTTGTCAAACTCAAAGGACATCCATACCTGTTGATGATGCTTTCCCATAGAAAACTTTTTTCTATAACTATCATGTAATCCTTTGTAAGCACTTCTTTGGCATACTTTGTAAGATAATCTTTACAATTTATGATGTAGTGTGATATGGTCCTGCGTGTGGGTGGGGAAATAGGACCCACAAATTCAATTTCCCATTTTTCAAAATGTTATGCGCTAGTAATTGACCTTAAAGGCATCTCATCTCTATTTCAAAGGTTTCTAAAGTGTTGAAAATGGTCACATGCCTTACAATATTCTTTATAATCCTTATACAATGTTTCCCACCACAAACTAGCCAATAAAATATTGCATGCGGTAGCATCTCCTGCATAATTTCCACCTGCAACACCACCATGATATTCTTCCATAATGGCTTCATGCTCATGTTCAAGTACACAATGGAAAAAAACTTCATCCTTACCTATTTTTTATAATTTTTCATTGATCAACAAGTAATGAGTGGCACAAATGGCAACTTGTTTCTTCTCTAAAGCATTCATTCCCTCTAGCACCATACCAGTTTGCAAAAATATAGAAATATCTTCCAAGTTAGAGGGCATGTGGTTTAATATAAATAGTTGTGCATGTATAATTATGTCCTCAATGCTTTATGCATCCTCACCTAATTGAATCCTTGATAAGTGATTTGATCCATAATTACTCTTGTCTGGCTTAACCACCATTGTAAAGTTAAATTCTTGAAACAAAACAATCCAATGGCATATGTGCCCCTGTAAAATTGGCTTGTTCACCAAGTACTTCAATGTCATGTGATTTGTATATAAGATAAAAGGTGTGGCTAGCAAGTATTGTCAAAACTTATGGAGTGTGTAAATCATGGACAAGGCCTTGTGCTTTGTAGTTGTATAATTTTGTTCTATTGGAGTCAACTTCTTGATTGCAAAGTACATAGGATTATCAACAATCCCTTCTCCAAGCTTGGCTAATATTGTGCCAATGGTCATGTGAGAAACATCCATATGCACATGAAAAGGTTTGTTCCATGAAGGAAAGTGCAGAATAGGAAATGTAGTAAGCCTTTCTTTCAGTGTCTCAAACGTGCATTGTTTTGCTTCACCATAATAGAACTTACCTTTACCCATAAAAAATTCCTCTAAGGACGTAGTGATCTTGGCATAACCTTTGATGAATATCTTATGTGACAAAATAATCAATGCACCTCACTTTGGTTTGTAGATTCCTCTAAGCCCAAAATAACAACAACCTTAGCAGGATCTATTAATAAGCCCCCTTATAGATAATGTGTCTCAGTAAAGTCCCAAAGGGTGTAGCACATATGCACTTCTTAAATTTTAAAGAGATGCTCAACTTCCAGCACCTCTCAAACATAAGAATTAAGTTATCACAATGATCCTTCATGAGCCCATAGACTGTCCAATCATCTAAATAAACATGCAATAACTTCTAAACCAAATCCTGGAATGACTGCACAACAATGCACAAAAATACTGCAGGCACATTCTTTAACCCAAAGGGCGTAAGTGTGTATGCAAAACTTCCCCACTCAGTGGTGAATTTTTTCTTCTCTTAATCCTCCTTAGTTATCCTCTTTTGATGATATCCATAAAATCCATCAATGAAGGAGTAGATCTCGCGCCCTGCAACACCTTCCAAGATTTCTTCAGTAAAAGGTATGGGAAAGGGATAAATTACACATACAGCATTCAACTCCCTATAATCCACACAAATTCTAATTCTCACATATTTCTTTATATTGATCACCATGGGGCTAACCCATTCTGAATCTTCAATGGGCTCAATGATTCCAAAATTCAGCATTGTATCAATTTCTTCCTTCACCTTGATGTGCAGGTTAGGATTCATCCTATAAGGCCTCTTCCTAATCAGGCGCGCACCTTCCTTTAGCTTGATTCTCATCCCACCCAAAGATTCATGTACCACTTTCAATTAATGATAGCCTCTAGGGAACAAGTCCTAGAAGTCGTGCATCAGCTCAATTATTTTAGCAACCTCATATTTAGACCAATAATCTCCAATAATGGCCTCCTTAGGTTCAGCATTTTTTCTCATGTTAACCTTCTTAGTTTTCATAGGCTCATGGTAGGCATGTGCCTTCTCATCTACATTTTCTAAGAACTTTCACGTACCCTCAGTATGCTCAACATTCAGATTCTCCACTTCTTCATCATCGATAATATATACCATCTTACCCTTTTTTTTCTATGCAGGTGCACCCAAGTTGTTATGCATCTGTTACTTCCTCTTTAAATCATGCCTTCAGGTCTGACTCACTTCATAACTCCTAAATAATTTCCTCATCTTTTACATGATTTCCCATATTCAAGTGCTTCATAACCTATAACGCCTCATTCATCAAGGGTTTAGTGGAAAAATAGTCAATGGTCTGAATCATACATGTAGTCAATTCTTTCCAATTCCTAGTCTCTATATTTAACTCAGTATAAAAATACCATGCATGCATGTAGCCTCACAAGGTGAAGTAGAGTTTGTGCACCCACAACAAAGGTGGTAAATATTCTTTCCCCTCTATCTAGAGTCTCTCACACTGGTGAATGTGGTGTTGAATAGGATCCTTACCATGAAATTCACATATCTGAGTAGGTGCATTACTCCTGAGAAATCCAGAAGATAAGGTGATTCTCACTTCTCGCCACTCCAAAATATTATCCTTGTGAACCATCCATCAGTGCATTGTTGTCCCATGCAGAGTATAAACTAGCATATTCCTTATTTTTACTTGATCTATCCATTAAAATTTTATAGCACATAGGAATACCTTAGGATTTCCTTTTCCAGTGTACTTTGGTACCTGGTCACTTACCAAACACTGAACACAACATGCTTGCTTACATGTGTAGATACACTTTTGAATTCGCACCTAACCATTTCATAAGTGCCATGTGCCTAGTTATCACATGCAGCACTATTAGTATCACTCATGGATTGTGCATCATCCCACTAGAGGATTCCTTCATTTGATGGTTCAAGTACTTTTGAGTCTCTAATGGTGCGCACATAAAAAAATTTAAATCCTCTTCACTTAAGGGCTCTACATAAGGTGCAAATTTCCCATCTGCGAAAGGAATAATGATGCGATCTTCCTTGTTCTCAAAAATTATATGTCCCTTGTTGAAGTGCAGATCAACGTATTTTGCATAACACCAGGGGTCTTCTGCAAGCTCCAAGACCTCAAATTCCCTAGTAAATTTGGCCCCTTGAATAGTAATAATAGCATCCTTCAAAACTTCAATAGGCATGGCTTTATTGATATTTTTGATAAACATCACATTGGAATATGGCTGCGATGGTGGTCTTCCCATCTAAATCCACGTGACCAAAGTGAGTACATTCACTTTTGCACCTGTGAAATCAAAATGTTACTCAAAAGATAGGCATCAACAATAGCATTTAGAGTAATCTCCTTGTCATAATCCAAGCTATGAGGAGGAAGGTTAACATGTAAAATTTTTCTTTCACACTCACTTCTGATGCACAGGGTTTTTCCCTTTAACCATTCCTCCAACAAAGGAATGATGTTCTTGATGCAGCCTAGAATTTACCAAATAACTCCCTAGATATGCTGGTACATCACTCATCCTAGATTGAGTGCTCACCCAAAGTGCACAAAGGTACTAGGTTCCTCTCTAGGGTTGTTGTAGTAGGATGTTAGCGTGATGAAGGAAGAAACACATAGATTCATAACTAATCTATCATTCTACATTGTATGCTACATTAAGATCTATTGTCTCCAAAAAACTACTCTACATTTTCATAGCCAAATTCAAATTTTTTGAGCTCATGCCCTTCGTTGGTGTTTAAGCCAAATTAAAGATTCAAGAAATTAGCAGAAGTCGTGCCCTAGAGCTATTTAAACCTCTTCTTTTCTCATTTTGAGAAATTCTCCATTTCCCAGTCTGTGCACGTAATATCCTCTTTGCAACCTCCATTTTTTATCAAAATTGTTCACTTGTTCTATGCCCTGGGTCACAAAATCATTGTTTTGCCTCCATGCCTCTAGTTCATGAAGGAAATTCAAAAATTGGACTCAAAATTATGAATTTTTCTTCTTTTGTGTATTTTCCACAGTTGGGATGACGGGCATCTTTTCCCCGTCAAATTTTGACTTGAATGAATGCAGGTACATGGTCAAATCCTATTGGATGGGGAGGAATAGAATTTTTGGTGAACTTAACACTTTTGGTAACTTTTGGAAAAAATGGTAAATTTTCCCCATGGCCCTGATCAGGGTATAAAGGAAAAATTCAAAGTTGAAGCCCGCAAGGAAAAAGTCAAAATTGAAGCCCACTGTTAAGAAATCAAAGCGGACGAGTGGGCCATCGGGGCACTTTTGGAAATTTAACCAAATTCCCAAAAGTGAAGTAAAAGTTCTAAAATGCTCTACGGGTCCGCCAAGGTCTCGAGCCTGAAGTTGAAAAGTCAAAGCGAAAGAGTGGGCCAGTGGAGGAATTTGTGTTTTTGAGCCTTTTTGTAAAAAAGGTGAAAAGTTGAAAAATGATCCGCAACCCCGATCAGGCTATAAAGGAAAAAGTCAAGGTGAAGCCCGCTGTTGAAAAGTTAAAGTAGGAGAGTGGGCCAGTGGAGGAAATTGATGTTTTGATCCTTTTTCCCAAAAAGGTTAAATTTTTTATAAAGGAGTTGTGACCCCGTCTCCAACCAGAATGTGCCACGTGTCCTAGTCAAATCGGAGCAGCGGGTCGGTGGAGGAAATTGAGGTTTTGAGCTATTTTTCCAAAAAGGTTTAAATGTTTAGAAAGGAGCTATGACCCTGTCTCTAACCAAAACGTGCCACGTGTCCTAGTCAAAGTGGGAGAGCGGGCTGACAAATGAAATTGAGGTTTTGAGCCTTTTCCCAAAAAGGTTAAAATGTTTAGAAAGGAGTCATGACCCCGTCTCCAACCAGAACATGCCACGTGTCCTAGTCAAATCAGAGTAGTGGGCCAGCAGAGGAAATTGAGTTTTTGATCCTTTTTCCAAAAAAAAGGTTAAAATTTTGAGAAAAGGGCTGCAACCCCATTTCCAATCAAAAGCAGCCACATGTCTAAGTTGAAAATTAAAAGCGGGGGTGTGGGCCAATTTTTTCCAAATCTCCAAATCTCTAAAAAATCACAAAATGCAAAGGGCTTCCCCCATAATCGCTCCAATCCCTTCCTACCACATGGATGACCTGATTTCAGAGTTAGAGGAACAAATCTAATGGTCTGTATTTAAACTAGCAAATCAAATGTAATGGTTGCTTAGCAAGATCTAGTTTTAACCAGCCATGAGCGTTTTCTACACAATAGATGGATTCGAAAAGGCGTTGAGGATTTATGAAGTTGTAACAGTTTCTTGCAAAGAATATAATGGCTTATCGACATCATTCCAAAGGGGGCGATTGATTTTTGAAAAAACCAGAGTGCTTTGTACCTGGAAAAGACAGAAAATGCCATTCTTCTTCTATTTTCTCTTCTTCCTCGAATTTATTCCATTCTAAAGCTGTGTACAAAATCTGATCTAGCTTCAATAAGAAAAGAAGGAATTTTTGCCTCCTTGATTGAGGAATTAATTAGTACTTTGTGACCAATGAGTTTCATTCGGTCTAGTAGCTTCTCCCGCGGATTCATTTTTCTTATTATTATAAATGCATGTAAATGAATTTTTTAATTGATGTGTGTGGGCATCTGATATTCTACCCGCAACATTGGTTTTTCCTACCTCCATTTTCTCTCCCTTTTCCCTTCTCTGAAAATTTTTTTCTCTAGTGAGAAATTGCTATCTTTTCCGTAGGAACAGCAGAGTGCCCTTGCTAGATCTCTGGTCGAAATACCACCATTGAAATCTACTTTTTCACGCATGCACATATAGAAGCTGCACCGTTCAAGTAGAGGTAATTATATTCCCATAACGTTGGCCTGAACCCCACCAATTTGTCCACAAGACAAATTTCCTCGCTAACAAGATCTATGATAGAATAAGCGTTAAACAATAATCATGATTGGATCAATAACATACACTACTCGATTACACATAGGAATGACACTTAGATTCAGCCAATATCTTCCATCTATTAATAAACACAAAAGCTCCTTACAATAATGTCAATCGATACCAATGTGTGTATGGATCTGATACAATAATTCAGTCATATGTGTATATCTCTATATCTTCATACATCCATCACACTCATATATTACCACTATGTACCTCACATCATATATATAGGGTGGGGAATTTCCCTTCACCGCTTATCTATTCCAGAATTAGGCCGCATGCTATTAATAGCCATGCACCGTTCATAGGAATAGCCACACATTCAAGTGTGCTTTCTATAGGCCTTTTACAATTAACTGAAGTGTTAATCCTATTCTTACCTTGTATCCATACAAAATACTTTGATCCGATCCTCCAAAAATATACAATGCATGACGCGCACATCTCTGCATTGTTAGTGTGTTCTATATGCCATCTTCTAAAAATATGTCGTCATGCTCTAAATCAGCTAAGTCCTGAATGCTGAACTTGCCTTCCACGCACAGGTCCTTCATGTCCTTCCGCGCCCTTGATCCTGGCCTTCTCTCCCACGCGTACTCCTTGTGTGTTCTCTAACAAGTATTCTCTAATCAACATTACCTCAAACTAATCTCATTGTCGTCTCGACAATGGGTATTCCTCCAAAAATTGAAGTAAAGAATAGAATAATGGAAAGAATAAGAATGAAATAATGTAGACAAATAAAGAATTTTTACGAGACAGCCTCCTCTGTATCACTTTACAGTATCAATTCTGGATACTCCTCCTTTATTTCAGCCTTTAAAACATTTCATTCAGTGAGTGTTTTTTCTACTTTTTCTAGGATGTCCACAGCAATGGATTCTAACTCATCCCTTGTCAATATCTCCCTTTTCATTCTGTAGAACCACACAAACTATCCATCTTCCTTCTAAAATATCCATCTTCTACGCAATTAGCTTCCCAAGCTCTTCCAGCCAAGTCTTGTGTGGATCTTGTGCTATTATCAGGGCCTCTCGCTTCTTCTTAACTATTGACAATCTTTCTGTGTGGCCCAATGTCTCATCCTTTATTGCTTTCTGGACCTCATTGTTTTCTTCTAGGGTCTTTATGTTGATAAACACCTCTGGAGCTATGTATATATTATAAATCTTGGTCTGTTTTCTTCTATACTTCTTGTAACACTTGCAACAACCCTTCATAAGATGCAATATTTTGTATCACTGATGCTTTCTCTCATTCTGAATCTTTCTATGGCTTTCTCTCATTCTGAATCTTTCTTGGCACTGTTATGTGTATAGGTTTTTCTTCAAGTACCAAGTCCACCAACTTTCCCACATAGTTTATCGCTGAAGGAAATGTTTTTGGTACCTTGGCCTCCAAGTGTGGCCTTGCTCTGATGACATTGTCCCCAATCTCCTCTACGATGCTGATAAATACTTTGTTATTATTCTATGTGAAGTCCCTCTCTTGTGTTATGTGTGTTATTTCCACATCCTTTGTCTTTAGCTCCTTGCGTAGAGCTCTGATTGTTGAAAATTGTTCCATGTTTCTTCTAGACACTTCAGTAGAAACCTTCACCAATGTGTTGCTTACCTTCTCATTTGACATGATGGTAGGCTTGATTGTCATGTGTCTAGCTTGGGGTACCTTCTTCAGCCATCTCTAAATGCATGACTCTTCACATACATCGAATTCAGGACTCATCCATGTGGGTTTGCATTGACCATGATTGTTGTTTTTGAGTGCGCACAGTTGCCATATCCTCATCCATTAGCTCCCAGCCAAATAAATCCTTATATGTTATCTAACTCTGGAAGTGGGGCACGAACAATTTTTCCTACGTCCTTTACATACCACATGGCTAGTGGAATGTGCTCTCCACTTGTTCTTCTAGACCATTGTTACTTAGGGAATTTAGCATCCAAATTTGGCACTTGTGTCTCCATGTCCTGAATATTCTTGGTAGTTGTCTCCTCTAGTCTCTTCTCTTCCCTTTGATTCCTCGCCTTGCTCTTCTATGTTCTCTGGAAGTGTAGGAGAATTAGACGAGCTTTCCTCTGACTCTTCCGCCTCCTCATCTAACTTCAGTTTCCTCCTTCTTTACACAATTTCCTCCTTTTGTGGAGAGATTCTAGCTAATCTATGCACCATGGTTAGAGTAGCACCTTGGCTCCTTGTTCTCCTAAACACCTTTTTAAATTTGTGCTCCCCTTGGACTGCATTCAAGTCCTCATCATCCCCCTCTTGTGGCTGATGTGGTTTAATGGCGCATTCAACTTCACCCTTATTTGTAGGATGTATCCTACCTCTATGCTCCAAACCACCACTATCTTCACACTCCTCCTCCTCATCCTCCACTTCAATTGGATTTGTGTGCTTAAGTGTTGGGATGTTCTCCATGTATGTTTTTCCTTTGGTGGTGCTAGAAGTGCAAACTCACGTTCCACATATTTTTTATTCTCCATATTTGGCTTTAGCTGAAGATACACCAATGTTGCCCCTACATCTGCTACAGCCAGACTTATTGGCTTAGTATTCAACACCTCCAAAATGATCCTCTCATTGAAAGTACTTCTTCCAGGATACACATACTTCTTTCTCAACATGTGGTAGTCACATTTTACCTTATTTGCATTGAATACCAGTCAGCGCGTGTCTATAAATCTGTGAATAGATGCTTGGAAATACCTTGCAGTGAATGCATAAGGTAATTTACACCAAGGGATCCAAACTACATCTTTCATTAGGAAGTGTGGTGGTGTGATATAGAAATGTTGATATACAAAAAATTGTACTTGTGTCCCTACTACTAATGTAGGTCCTTTGGGATGTGCCACTCTTCTCCAAATGCCACGCGGAGCCTATCATACCATTTCTCCGCACTTTTCTTTACATTGTCTATCATGGCCCCTTTACATAGATGCTTACTGAACCTTTCAACTGGTGACTTATTCTCCATGGGGTATTCCCATAATTTTTCCTTCAGCCCGTCTGGTACTCCAATTTCCATGAATACTAGTGATAGTAGAACAGCCCCAAAGCTGATCTTCACTCCTGTGTGCGTTTCCTCAACTATTTGTTATGTAATATAGCCTACAATATTTAAGATTGCTCCTTCTGACATATTATGTGCAACATGTAACCACATAGTATTTACCTATGACCACCACTTCTGATCATTCAACTTTGTAACAAGGTGTGTTGTTGCTTGCATAACCAGATAGTTCTTCAATTTTTCTATATCCATACTGCACAGACCTTTCAGGTATCCCAACTCTTTTCTAGTATCTTCAAGATCACGGCTTTATCTATGAGATCATTCTTCATGTCCTCATCCTATGGCCTCCAAACCTGTAAATGATGAGATAAGCACATATGAGATTGTAACCTTACGTCCTGTAAAGTAGAAGAATTCCTCATGTACTCTGCTCATGAGCCACTGATATAAGGGCTCATACTTCCCAAAATATGGGAGCTCATATAATTGGTAGACCCTAATCCTCTTCAGAAGCTTCTCGCTTGCGTCATCAAAAACTAGCATGTCATCCGTCGTATGCTTGTTCATCCTAGTAGTGAGTAAGGAATCAAGCTCCTTCTTGTTCTCCATGGTCCTGTGATTGTATTCACTCACTTTGCTCTTTCTGATGGGTGAATCCCACTCTTAGCCAACGATGACTCCTTCTGGATATTGCATTTCTGAAAAATGGCTTTCGGGTGCCATCTCTTCTTCCTCAATGACCACCTTCTTCTTTCATTTTTACTGTTGCTGCAGATGTCTACTTAGATGCCATTTTTACCTTGCAATCATCTCTTCTATAACCCTGCAACTTGCGAATCAAACCCTAGCTCGATTCAATCGTGCCCTAGGTGGAAACTTCATGCCCTAACTCCTCTCTACCTCCTTGCTTCATTCAAACCCTTCACCACTGGGGATGCAAGCTCCTTCTCACATAGATCTATTTATCATGCTTGGTTATACACCCTTCGCACCTTAACCCAATCACTTGGCTCTTCACAATTGGTTCTTTCCTCAAATTCTCTTATTCGTAATGGTAAAAATGAATCTGCATCCCATCCTTATATTTTTTTTTTCAAATTTTCAAATTGTGATGCATTTATTACTCCTTCACGTACCAAATATTCTCTCATTTACTGACCAAATTTGTTCTTTCCATGTGGTACGTCTTTGCGCCCCAGCTATAACCTTCTAGCGCACCTTCCTACCCTCTGGTAACAAACTTCTCTTTAGCATGCACCCTTGCTCCCAAGTACCTTGTCACTGTACCTTCTCCTGGTAGTTATCATGGCCTCCACTTACCTCATGTTATATTTTCCTTTCATTCATCTCCATCCTTGGTCACTTTTGAGAAGTAATCTTCTTTTGACTTAAAGCACACCCGTAGCAGCTTATTCCTTTCACCTTTTAATTCCCATGGTCTTTTACTTGGATAACTACAACCAGCCCACACTAAAGGTATGTGCAGTCCTTTGTGCATAAACATTCTTCACATAGTAATTAGCTTCATGCACACAAGTGCGCTTTACACAAGAACAACAACTAAATTGATAAATCATAGCAACAATGAAGGAAATACATTAAAGAAATACATAATGGAAACCTAATCTAAATGGCAATACTTCCTTATTACAAACACTAAGAAGTCTTAATTATAGTAGGGCTTCAGCCTACTCCCGTTAAAGCAACCGGGTAGCCATGTTCCATCAAGTGCTTATAACTTACAATCACATGTTTCAATTATGTGAGTGATGACGTACGGCCCTAACCAATGTACTTTAAGCTTTCCTGGATGGCACAACAACTTAGAGTCATAAAGAAGTACCATTAGTCCAATCTCAAATTTCTTATCCCTTATATTTCTATCATGTTATGCCTTATGCCTTGCCTTTTCCTACTTCTGACTCCATCATTTTATGGCTCATCGCTCATCCAGTTGAATCATCTTCTCGATACACTCTTATAAAGCCTATTCATCAGCTATATCTCCAGCGCGCGCAATGCATAAAGAAGGTAACATAAATTCTATAGGGAGAATGGCTTCCATGCTAAACACCAGTTGAAATGGTATGGCTTTGTTCAATCACTTATAAGTTGTTCTATATACCCAAAGAATAGATCACACTTTGTCATCTTAATCCTTTCTTCCAACATCACAAATTTTTGTCAAAGTCTGGCTCAAAATCTTATTGAAATCCTCAGCAATTCCATTTTCCTAAGGATGGTAGGGTGTAGTTTTATGGTGTGCAACCATAAACTCATCTAATAGGATCCTAATTGTCTCATTCAAAAAGTGTGTACCCCTATCACTTTTCAAGATTAATGGACATCTGTATCTTGTAAGAACATTCTCCCATAGAAACCTAGCCGATGTAGTTGTTGTAAAGTCCTTTGTAGGTGTTGCTTCTACCCACTATGTGAGATAATCTATGCAAGTAATGATATAGTGTGATCCATTCCTACGCGTGGCTGGCGAAATAGGTCCTGTAAAGTCAATGGCCCATTTCTCAAATGGTTCTACACTAGTAATTGGTCTCAAAGGAATCTCATCTATTTTCCCTAGTTTTCCTAAGCACTGATAATGATCACACGCCTTACAATATTCTTTACAGTCTTTATACAATGTCTCCCACCATAATCCAGCAAGTAGGATCTTCCGAGCAGTCACATCACCTATATAATGGCCTCTTGCAATACCACCATGAGCTTCTTCCATAATATCCTTGCACTCATGCTCTAATAAACAATGGCGTAATACTTCATCTCTTCCTAACTTATAGAGGTCGCCACTGATTAACATAAATGGTGTCATGTGTATAGCAAGCTATTGCTTTTCTAGTGCCTTCATTCCTTCTATTCCTATACCAATCCATAGAAAGATAGCAATGCCTTCTGATTCTAATGGCCCACATTGTAACCTATATAATTGTGCATCTGGCATGGTTTCTTCAATTGTTTGTGCTTCCTCTCCTGAGTTGATTCTAGATAGATGGTCCAGTCCAAAATTGCTTTTCCCTAGCATCACCACAACTGTGAAATCAAACTCTTGAAATAAGAGTACCCATCTGCATATGTGCCCCTGTAAGACACAATTGTTTACCAAGTACTTCAATGCCATGTGATCTGTATAAAACAAAAATGGTGTTGCTAACAAGTACTGTCCAAACTTGTGCAATGCATAGATCATGGACAAAGCTTCGTGCTATGTAGTTGTATAATTTTGTTCAGTAGGAGTCAGCTTCCTACTAGAAAAACAAATTGGATGATCAACAATACCTTCTCCAAGCTGAGCTAACACAGCTCCAATGGCCATACCAGAGGCATCGACATGCACATGAAATGGTTTATCCCATGAGGGAAATCGTAGAATGGGCGTGGTAGTAAGTTTCTCTTTTAATATCTCAAACATGTGTTGTTGTCATTCTACCCAATAAAATGTACCTTTCCCCTTTAGTAACTCTTCCAAGGGTGCAGCAATTTTGGCATACCCTTTGATGAATTTTTTATAATTTCCTGTATGACCTAAAAATCCACGCACCTCCCTTTGACTGGTAGGTGCTTCCAGACCTAAAATGACTGCAACCTTAGCTGGATCAATGAGCAAACCTTCCTTGCAGATTATATGTCCTAACAATATTCCAAATGGTGTGGAAAATATGCACTTCTTGATGTTCAAAGAGATACTCAACAGTCTGCACTGTTCAAACATTAAACATAGATTGTCACAATGATCTTTCACAAGCCCATATATGGTCCAATCATCTAGGTAGACCTGTAATAATTTTTGAATAAAATCTTTGAATTCCTTAACAAGTATGCGTGAGAATACAGCAGGAACATTTTTCAATCCAAAAGGCATCACAATATAGGAAAAACTACCCCATTCAGTAGTAAATGTTGTCCTTTCTTGATCCTCCTGAGCAATCCTAACCTGATGATACCTAGAAAACCCATTTGTAAAGGATTATATTTCATTCCCTGCAATGCCTTCTATTATTTACTCATTGAATGGTGTCGGGAATGGATTGGTGACGCATGTAACATTTAACTCCCTATAGTCTACACATATTCTAATCCATCCATCCTTCTTGAACCTGATCACCATTAGGCTAACCCATTCTGACTCATCAAGGGGTTTGATATTTCCATATTTCAACATTTTATCAATTTCTTCTTTTACATTTTTCTGCAAATTAAGATTCATTCTGTAAGGCCTCTTTCTAACTTGGCGTGCACCATCTCTAAGTTTTATCTTCATTTCCCCAAGTGATTTATGCATGCCTTTAAGTCATGATATCCTCGTGGGAATAAGTCATGATAATCCCTAAGTAACTCAATGATTTTTGCTACCTCTAACTCTAACCAGTAGTCTCCAATTATGGCCTTCTTAGGATCAGCCTCCAAACCTATATTCACCTTCTTTGTCTTAATGGGTTTTTGATAGGCATGCGTATCCTTGTCTTCAATATCTAGGTTTTCAATTTCCTCATCATCCACAGTGTAAACCATCTTTCCCTTCTCCTTCTCAAGGAAAGTGTGTCCAAGTAGTATGAAGTCCATTTCTTCTTCCTTCTCAAAATGTGCTCCGGACTCTATCTGACCAAATAATTCTTGAATATTCTCTTCTACTTTTGCACTATCTCTCATGGTTGAGCGCTTGATAAATTTTAATGCCTCTTCTATTAGAGGTTGAGAAGACAAGTAGTCAAAGGTCTGGATCATCCCTGCAGTCAAATTTTACCAGTTTCCAGTCTCTCAATGTAGTTCTGCATATAAATACCAAGAGTGTGTGCATCCTTGTAGTGTAGAGTACAATCTAAGCAACCAGAGTGAAAGTGGTAATGTTTCATGTCTTGCTGTCCAAAGTCTCTTAACCTGCTGAATATGATGTTGAATAGGTTGATCCCCATGATAAGTGTAGATCTGTGTAGGTGCATTGTTCCTTACAAACCTAATAGATAGGGCGATTCCAATCTCTTCCCATTTTATAATATTATCTCAATGGACTACCCACCAGCACGCTACTGTCCCATGTAAGGTATATACTAACATAGCTCTTTTCTTAATTTTATATGTTCAATATGTTTCCATGGCTTTAACAAATGTAGGAAGATCTTCTGCCCCTATATACCAAGGTACTATGCTACCTATCTATCAGACAGAACAAAGTCCATTCTTGCGTGCAACCATGCTTTTTACTTCACACCCTACTATTTCATATGTACCATGAGCCCAATCATCACAAGAAATACTCATAGTATCACTAATAGAATGAGAATCCTCCCACTATATGATGCCTTCTTTTGATGGCTCATTGACCTATGGGTCCTGAACAACACGTACATAAATTCGGTTTAAGTCCTCCTAACTTAGAGGATTAACATATGGTGTAGACTTCCCATCTATCGATGGTATCACAACCCTTTCCTCCTTGTTCTCAAATTTGATATACCCCTTATTGAATCTCAAGTCAACGTTATTTTGTTAGGTTGTGGAGCCTATTTTCATGTGTGAAAGTGTTGAAGACTGTACACTAAGAGTACTATAAACTTTTCATTTATCCTCACGGGGTTCGGGGGCACAGCCACCAAATAAAAAAAATTTAGGCATCTAGGGTTGATGGAAGATCTAGGGTTGATAAATTCAACAGGTAGAATTTCAGTCTTTGGAAGATGCAGATGGAAGATTACCTTTATTAGAAGGATCTTTATACTTCGTTATCTAAGAAGGTGAACAAACCCTCGAGTATAACAAATGTGGAATGGTATTTGTTGGATCAGAAGGCACTTGGAATGATCCGGATGTGTCTTGCATCTCCGGTATTATTTAATGTTTCAAAGGAAAAGACTACAAAAGAACTGATGGATGCATTAGGGAAGTTGTATGAAAAACCCTCTACCTCTAATAAGATATTTTTAATGAAAAATTTGTTTAATATGAAGATGTCTAAGAATGGTTCAGTAGCAGATCATCTAAATGATTTTAATACGGTTGTAAATATGCTAGCTTCAGTTACAATAGAATTTGATGAAAAAGTTAGAGCTTTATTAGTTTTATGCTCTTTACCTGAGAGTTGGAATAGCTTGAAAATGGCAGAAAGCAACTTGGTTCCAGCTAACTCAAAGTTGAAGTTTGAGGATGTTGTAGGGGTGATTCTAAGTGAGGAAATGTGAAGAAAAAGCTCTGGTGAATCTTCTACTTCAGGGAATGCTTTGACAGTGGAAACTAGAGGGAGATAGAAGAATAGAGGAAGTCGTGGAAAATCAAAGGATTGGGCAAGGTCAAAATCCAAAAGCAAGATAGTATGTTGGCACTATGGAAAGCCTGGGCATGTAAAGAAGGATTGTTGGGAGCTTTGGGATAAGAAGAAACAACATGAAGAAAACAAGGAGGTAAATAAGGCAATAGGTAATGTATGTCATGATGCTTTGATTCTTTCTTTGCACAATATTACTGAATCTTGGGTTTTAGATTCGGGGGCTTCTTTCCATGCTTCTCCACATAGGCATTATTTTGTTGATTATGTTCAAGGATATTTTGGGCATGTTTTTCTTGGTGATGATGAGCCTTGCAGCATAGTTGGAAAAGGCTGTATTCAAGTTAAGATGCAAAATGGGAGTACGTGGCTATTGAAGGATGTCAGATATGTGCCTACATTAAGATGAAATTTGATATCGGCAGGGTAGTTGGGAAGTGATGGTTGTACTATGATATTTACAGTGGACTCTTGGAAGGTTACCAAGGGTGCTCATATGGTGGCAAGAGGTAAGAAGGTTAGAACCCTGTATTTAACCATTTATAGCACTAATGTTTGTAATCTTGTGGCTTCAGAAGTATATACAACATTGTGGCACTATAGGCTCGGTCATATGAGCCATAAGGGCATTGCGATCATAAAGAAGGATTTTCCAGGATATACAGAAACAGGTTTGGAGTTCTGTGAGGACTGCATATATGGGAAATAGAAGCGAGTAAGGTTTCTCAAGGTTGGACCTATAAAGAAAGAGAGTAAGTAAGAGTTGCTGCATTCTAATGTGTGGGGGCCACCTCAGGTATCATCTCTTGGGGGTTCAAGTTATTACGTTATTTTTATTGATGATGCAATAAGGAGAGTTTGGGTTTATTGTATTAGAAACAAATCTGATGTATTTGACACTTTTGTTAAATGGAAAGCCTTGGTAATGAATGAAGCAGGTCTTAAGCTAAAATGTCTCAAGTCAGATAATGGATGGGAGTATTGCAGCAATGAATTTCATGATTACTGTTCTAAGAATGGAATGCGTAGGCAAAATACGTTTCTAGGAACTCCACAGCAGATTGGGGTATCAAAAAGGATGAACAGAACAATAATTGAACGTGATAGGAGCATGAGGTTACATACAGGACTACCTCTTTCTTTTTGGGTAGAAGCGGTGAGCACAGTTGTGTACTTGATAAATAGAGGACCCTCAAGTGTCTTGGATGGAGGCATACCTGAGGAGGCTTGGTATGGTAAGAAATTTGATTATTCATTTCTTAGAGTCTTTGGATGGGAGGTGTTTGTTCATATAGACAAGGATGATAGGACCAAGGTAGAGGCTAAATCAAAAAAAATGTACTTTCATTGGTTATGGTGGTGATGACTTTAAATATAAATGTTGTTGTATTAAGGATAAAAAAAATCATTTGATCTAGGGATGTGGTATTTAATGAGAAAGTCATGTATAAGCAGCAGTTACAGGAAAACAGGGAAGAATCCAAGAAAGAATATGTAGCGGTAGAGGATCTTCCCGATGGAAAAGTGACACATGAATCAGTTTAGGAACCTCCTCAACATGAACCCCAAACTCCTATATTGAGGAGGTCTTCTAGGGTAAGAAGAGAACCTGAACGTTTTTCTCCTTCTCTTTATTATTTATTACTCGCTGATAGTGGAGAACCAAAGATCTTTGATGAAGCAATGCAGTTAGATGCCAGGAAGAAGTGGGCCATGGATGAGGAGCATCGGGCTCTCATGGAGAACCAGACGTGAGATTTGGTAAAGCTACCCGAAGGAAAAAGAGCATTACAGAACAAGTGGGTGTTCAGAGTCAAAGAGGAAGAAGGAGGCAAGAAAAGATACAAGGCCCAGTTGGTGGTCAAGGGGTTTGTACAGAAAAAAGGTATAGATTTTGATGAGATTTTTTTTCTATAGTAAAAATGACTTCTATTAGAACTGTTCTAGGAATAGTTGCAGTAAAAGACTTGCACTTAGAACAACTTGATGTAAATACTACATTTCTCCATGGTGATTTGGAGGAGGAACTATATATGTAGCAACCAGAGGGCTATGAGGTCAAAGGTAAAGAGGAGATGGTGTGCAAACTGAAGAAGAGCTTGTATGGCTTTAAACAAGCTCCATGTCAATGGTATAAGAAATTTGATATCTTCATGATAGAGCAAGGTTATATTAGATGTCATTCTGACCATTGCATGTATACAAAGAAATTTTAGGATGGTAGTTATATTATCCTTTATCTGTATATGGATGACATGTTGGTTGCAGGTAAAAACATGCAAGAAATAAAAGTACTCAAAAGAGAAGCTAAGTGAATCCTTTGCTTTGAAGGATTTGGGGGCAGCCAAACAAATCCTTGGTATGAGGATATCTCAAGATAGGAAGGAATGAAAGCTAACTTTATCTCAAGAAGAGTACATTAAGAAAGTCTTGGAGAGGTTTAATATGCAGGATGCTAAACTGGTTGGGACTCCTTTGGCAGGCCATTTCAAGTTATCAAAGGAGTAATGTCCCAAGACAGAGCAGGAGAGAAACCAAAGGTCCAAGGTAACTTACTCATCAGCAGTTGGTAGTTTGATGTATGCCATGGTGTGCACTAGGCCCGATATCGCCCATGTAGTGGGAGCGGTGAGTAGATCTATGACTGATCCAGGTAGAGATCACTGGCAGGTAGTAAAGTGGATCCTTCGGTATTTCTGAGGGACCATGGGGACAATTCTATTCTACAGTGGATCAAACACCATTTTGTGTGGTTATGTAGATTCAGATATGGCTGGAGATGTAGACAGCAGGAGGAGCACAATAGGTTATGTTTACACTGTAGGTGGAACAGTAGTAAGTTAGATTTCATGACTACAGAAGTTAGTGGCTTTGTCAACCACGGAGGCTGAGTATGTTGCTGCCACAGAGGCAAGAAAGGAAATGATTTGGTTACAACAATTACTTGAGAAGTTGGGGCATAAGTAAGAGGAAGGAAAGTTGCATAGTGATAGTCAGAGTGTTATACACCTAGCTAAGAACTTTGCTTTCCACTCTAGCACAAATCATATACAATTAAGGTACCATTTCATCAAGACAGCTTTGGAGGAAGAGAAGTTGAAGTTGGACAAGATTCATACCAGTCAGAATCCTGTAGACATGATGAGTAAGGTGGTCACAAGGGAAAAACTAAAGTTGTGTTCAGCTTTGGTTGGTCTTCACAGAAACTAGTGAAGGGTTGAGAAGCTTACTCAGAGGAAAACTAGTCTCCAAGTGGGAGATTGTTAGGTTATGGAGCCTATTTTCATGTTTGAAGTGTTGAAGACTGTACACTAAGAGTACTGTACACTTTTCATGTATCCCCTAAAAAAAAAATTAGGCGTAAATTTTTTTGGCCTCGAAAAAATGCACCTGACATATTGGGAAACATGCTCTTCTCATATGGGTGAGATTTTTGACCCATAGGTTTATGGTACAGGTTTTTCCCATGGTTTTGATACCCATGGTTTTGTAAAACTACTTAAGTAGTTGTCTATTTATATGCTTTTATGCATATGACAGATGTATGAAAAACATTGCAGATGTGTTTTGAATTCAGCTGTGAATTCTGTAGAGTTTGTTGAGCATAGCTCCAAACAGATCTGGGTATTGTATTGAGAGAGTGGTGGCTTGTAATAAAATCTGAGCAAGTGATTCTTGGTGGACGTAGCCCAAATTGGGTGAACCACGTTAAATATTGTCTCCTTGTGTTGTGTTATTTTATTCTGTAATTTTATTCTGTAATTTTATTTCAGATCTATAATAATTTCTGCATATTAGTTTCTATTGTTGCAATTCTGTAAGGGATTATTCCACATATTTTATCTCTTATTTCCTAACATATTCACATAACACCAACGGCGTCCAAGAAAGGCTGGAAAATTATTTGCTTTTGCAAGTGCTAATACCTCAAAATCCCTAGTGAACTTGGCCCCTTGTATGGTTATAGATGCATCCTTACAAACTCCTATGGGGGTGGCCTTATTTTGGTTTGCCAAAACAACACATTATATTATGGCTGCAATGGAGGCCTCCCCATTTGTACCCATGCATCTAATGTAAGCACATTTACTTCCACACCTGTATAAATCAATATGTTGCTCAACCACCACACATCCACAATAGCATTCAGAGTAATTTCCTTGTCATAGACAATGATATCAGTGGGGATATTTGCATGCAAGATATGTTGTCCAGTTTCAAAACTTATTTAAGGAGTGTTTCCCTTTAACCAACTTCCTAATAGTGGCATAATATCCTCCTAGCAAAACATTCTGCACACTTCTCGTAGATCATTGATATCAGTATGGACTGTCTCTGATGCTTTATTTTGCTCCTTTAAGTACTGT
Organism: Taxus chinensis; assembly: GCA_019776745.2. NCBI lineage: Eukaryota > Viridiplantae > Streptophyta > Pinopsida > Cupressales > Taxaceae > Taxus > Taxus chinensis. Next base: position 93,192,945 of record CM034154.1, on the reverse strand, counting down.
ATATCACCTTGAGTATTTCTCAGCACTTCTATGGTATCCTGGAAACCCTCCTTCTAATGAGTGGGATCTGGGTACCTTGCATGCAAAATATCCTCCTTGGTGATCGTAGGCTTTTGGTGCAATTCTTCTCTCATGTGTGCCACTTCAGCGCATATAGTAATCTTTATTGTCAATGCCTCAGGTCCTTCTGTTATCTTGGGCATCCACTGATCTTCTACACGTGCTAGATTCAAACCATCTCGGTGCCTTTTTTTCTTTCTTATGTTGCTTACTCAGATGCTCATATAAGTCTGGGCACTCTTCATAGCTATGTTTCTTCCCACAAAAAGAACATGTAATATTCTGAGGACATTTTCACCTATAGTGGTCAGGAGATCCACACGTATAACATGTTCCATGAGGTAACTCACCTCTTCCTCCACCATGGCCTCATCCTCCATATCCACCATGATATCCACATCCCCTTCCATAATCTCCTTCAAAACGCCCCTCATTCCTATCATAGCGCATTGGATTATGATCATGATCCTGGTACTCATTCTTACCCTGAGAATTATCTGTTACACTTGTTTGTCATACCCCAATGTCTATAGCATCCTGGATCTTATCAATCTACTGATAATCCTTAGTATTATGGGTCGTGGACCTACAAATCTTGCAAAAGCAAGATACATTCTTCTTTATCAGGCATTGTAACAAAGGACAGTGACTAGCATCATGATTCAAATGACAGATATCACAATCTAATAGTAATGAGCGTATAGATCTGTGAGGGAAAATATCCTTGGTGTGACCTTCCACTTCACAATCTGTATACCAAATTCTTGAGTACGTTTCATGGGCTGAATTTTCTAATAACATCTCTAACTGATTTTCCATAGCTATAATATGTGCCTCTAAGAATGGACTAATGCTATTTTTAATGCTCCCAATTGTCTCAGCATGCAAAGCTGCTTCCAGTGCTTCGTGTGGATCAGTGTATGTCTTATGTGATAGTGCCCTTCTAAATGGTGTAATCAATCCTCCAATAAACCATTTTGTATGTTTTCTAGCATGAATATCATAAGATAGCTCAGATAGAGGTGTTTTAAAATGAGCATCATACTCACATACACTCTTAGTAGTGCCTTGCTTGATATCCTTGAGTGCACTTATACTCTTCTGCTCAAACTCGGGGATATGGAACTCTTTTAAGAAATTATCTTTCAATGTTGCATAATCTATGCAAGGTTGATCAGGGTCAAACTTCCTATACCAGTTGTGTGCACATCCCTATAATGTAGTAGCAAATTGACTTGTCTTACTCTCAGCAGTTGTGATCCCCTTAGCACACCACAATATTTCAGACATATGCACATGTTCGGCAGCATCCTTTATATCTCTATACTCTGGGAGATGAAGATACATCTCCATATAAATATTATGTGGTTGATGTGGGCCTTGACCACCTGATCTAGAACCTCCTGTGTTCCCTCTACCTTTAGAACCACCAGATTCACCGTAACTACAACCACCTATACCTCCTAATACTCCACCTATAGTGGGAATATGACATGTAGATGTACTCCCCTATGCTCCGATAGTAGTACTATACTAAACCCCTACAGTCTGTGAGGTAGTTCCACTTCCAAAGGTGAATCCAACATTCTACATGCTCACATTCTATGTGGATGATGCTCCTAAGGATGTTCCTCCAAATATCATTGAAGCCTTATGTCCTTCCATTGATGTACTTGCTCCCTGACTTGCTCCCAAATTATCTTTCTGGTTACTTTTCATAATAAATAGTAGAAAACCAAGTGCAAGGGCTAGGTTACCAGGTGGATTAAGATGCGCACCCACGGTCTAGGTAGTCTCTACTGGCACACTTCTATGTAAGGTCGAGGGGGGATCTCTATCATGTTTTCCAAGATGGGGGAGTTCCTAATGCTCTGGCTCCATGTCTTCTATGTGAGCTGTAAATCCTTCACAGGCCATCTCTCTCCTCAACACCATACTTTCTGCAATGTAACATTGCTTCTCTATCTCCCTCTTGCATGCCTCATTAAACTTAAGTTGCCTTTCCTCTCTCTGCCTCTCTTTTGCTAGGTCTTTCACAAAAAATTTTCCTGCCCTCGTGCATGGTGGAGTTTAGTTAGCCATCGGTTTACTCTCCAAGTTCAAAGTTACCATCAAGATCTTGATAACTAGTAGGATACCTCACAAATATACTCGGCTTGGATACCGTAAAATCTTGAATTTAGCTACCTCCAGGAAAGAGTACATCGAAATTGAATATTCCAAAATATAACTGTTTAGAACACCATGAAACCACATATCCACTACGCGAGTCCAGATCAGATCAGCATCATAAAGGGCCTGAAATTCTTCATGTGTCCAGACAAGTGTGTGATACCTCCAATTCCACTGAGATGCATAAGCAATAAGCCACTTGTATAGTTCTACTGGAAAGATGGCAAAAAATCTCTCATATAAGCTTTCATATACATTTTTGTTCTACCCAAGTGCATGCATTAAACTCAGATCCACTGCCAAACTGTCATGCATATTCTTCCTCTAGATTGTGTATCCATTCCTCAATACTTGATAGATTTAACTGGTACGTCTTCATCATGAACCATCCTGAAAACAACTAAAAAAGAGGTCCCGACAATGGAACCAATGATGCAGCCTAGAATTTACCAAATAACTCCCTAGATGCACTAGCACATCACTCAGCCTAGAATGATCGCTCACTCAAAGCGCGCAAAGATACCATGTCCCTCTTTAGGGTTTTTGTAGCAGGATGTTAGCGTGATGAAGGAAGAAACACATAGATTCATAACTAATATATCATTCTACATTATATGCTACATTCATATCTATGACAAAACAAGCGTTAAACATTAATCATGATTGAATAAATAACATACACTACTCGATTACACACAGGAATGACACTTAGATTCATCTAATATCTTCCATATATTAATAAACACAGAATCTCCTTACAATAATTTCAATCGATACCAATGAGTGTATGGATCTGATACAGTAATTCAGTGATATGTGTATATCTTTATATCTTCATCTGTCACACTCATATATTATCACTATGTACCTCACATCATATATATAGGGTGGGGACTTTCCCTTCACCACTTATCTATTCCAGAAATAGGCCACATGCTATTAATAGCCACACACTATTCACAGGCATAGCAACACATGCAAGTGTGTTTTCTATAGGCCTCTTATAGTTATCTAAAGTGTCAATCCTATTCTTAGCTCATCTCCATGAAAAATTCTTTGATCCGATCCTCCAAAAATAGATGATACATGGTGCGCACGTCTCTACATCATTGGTGTGTTTTGCATGCCATCTTCTAAAAATAGGTCATCATGCTCAAAATCAGCTAAGTCCTAAATGTTAAACTTGCCTTCCACGCACGGGTCCTTCCTGTCCCTCCGTGCCCTTGATCCTAGCCTTCTCTCCCATGTGGACTCCTTGTGTGTTCTCTAACAAGTATTCTCTTATCAACAATTGTCTTGTCCCAGCATCTTACAGACCTCCTTTAAATCATCAACATCCATCTAATGCAGCTCAACGTCTTTTCTATTCTAACTTCCACAATTGTTCCTTCAAACATTATATCTCACCCTTAAAATTCCTAATCACCCTCATGGTCTCTTGATAGACTTCCTTATGATGCATAGGTTCTGGATACTTGGCATTTAGTACCTCCTCCTTTGTAATGATAGGATTCTTCTTTGGAAATTTCTTAGCTCACGCAGCCTCAGTGCGTGTAGTGATCTTCACAGGTACCAACTTAGGATCAGGTGATAACTTTAGCATCCACTGATCTTCCATAGTGTGGTGCACTCTAACCATTATCATGCCCTTATCTTGCTTGTGCTTCTTACTCAATTGTTCATACAAGTTCGGTCATTCTTCATAGTTTTGGTTCTTCCCGCAGAAAGAACAGATAATGTTATGAGGGCATTCGTGCTTGTAATGATAAGGAGATCCATATGTATAATATGTTCCATGAAGAAACTCACTTCACCCACCATCGTGACCTCAACCTCTGAATCCTCCACAGGATCCTCAACCTCTACCACGTCCTCCATTATACTTCCCTTCATTATGATCATGATCGTGATGCTCGCCTTTTTCCTTTTACTTATTTGCAATATTGGTCTAATGTACACCAGTATCAATAGCATCATGAATATGATCAATCAACCTACAATTCTCAGTATCATGAGTGGTAGTCCTATAAATCTTGCAGTAATAAGACACGTTCTTCCTTATCATGCATTATAGTAAATGAAACCTACTTGAATCATTATCCAATTGAAAAATATCATAGTCTAGCAATATGACACATACCTATTTACGAGGAAAACAATCCTTAGTATGTCATTGTACTTCACATTTTGTGTACCAAATCCTGATGTGCATCTCATACACTGAATAAGATGAGAATTTCTCTAACTGTTTCACCATTTTTGCAATCTAAGCTTCCAAAAATGGGCTTACTCCTATGTCTACACTCACAAATGACTCAGTGTGTATAACTACTTCAAGTTCCTAACACGGATCTGTATAAGTTTTGTGTGAGAGTACCCACCTAAGGGTGTGATCAGACCTCCAACGAACCATTGAGCATGCTAACATGGGTGTATATCATAGGATAACTTTAAAAAAAGGGTTTTGAATCATGCATAATACTCTAAACACTCTCAGTTGTATCCGATTTGATGTCCTTCAACGTGCTCATGCTCTTATGCTCAAACTCAAGTATAAAAAACTCTTTCAAGAAAGCATCCTGCAGCATAGTATAATCAACACAAATCTGGTCCATATAAAATTTCATGCACCAACTATGTTTGTGCCCTTGCAGTGTAGTTACAAATTGGCTTTCCTTAAGCTCTGGATCAGTAATCCCATTTTTGTGCCATAGTATCTCACACATATGTATGTGCTCAGTTGTATCTTCAATCCCTCTATATTATGGAAGATGAAAAGACATTTCCATATAGATATTTTGGGGCTGGTACGGACCATGTCCACTAGATCCAAAACCTATATTTATTCTTTTGTTTCCTTCACCCCAAAACCACTAGATCCTAAGTAACTTGATCCTCCTCCTGAAGTGGGAAACAGGCTAGAGGATGCACTGCCTTGTGCTCCAATGTTTGTGCTAAACTAGACTCCCGCGGCCTGTAAATTTTTGTTACTTCCAGACATTATGCCAATGTTCTACGCACCCATGTTCTGTGTTGATGATGTACCAAAAAAAAAACCTCAAATTGGACCTCTAAATAGTACACATAACAATTACACCGTCATAGATGAACAAGCTACCTGATTAACTCTTAAACTTGATTGCAAATCAGCTCTATCTATTGCTATGATTTTTTCCACGCTAGCTTGCTTACTGATAATTGTCATAGAAACTAGAAAATCAAGTACAAGGGCTAGGTTGTTAGGAGGGATCCAATGGGTGCCTGTGGCCCATATCACTTCCACTGGCATGCTCTCATCTAAGGTGTAAGAGGTTTCTCTGCCATGCTTTCCCAAATGGGGGAGTTCAAGATGCTTTGTCCCCATGTCCTCAGTGTGAGCTCCAAATCCCTTTCAAACCATCTCTCTCCAAAATTTTAGTCATCCCATAACTTCATGTTGCTTCTCCATCTCGCTCTCGCACGCCTCATTAAACTCAAGACACCTTTCTACTGTTGGGTCTACCGTCTTTCACCACACCTTCTCCTACCCCCGCACATGGTGGGGTTTACCTAGTCATAGATTTCTCTTCCAAATCTATGGTCAGAATTAAGATCTTAATTACCAAAGGAATGGTGCAATGTGCGTAAATAAGACCCCCTAGGCTAGCGCAAGAACTAGAACTCAAACCTTTTGAAAAGAGTAAGTAGAAATTACGTATTCCAAAATATAGCTATTAATAACACCACAAAACAAGTGATCCACAATGTGGGTCCATGTCAGATCTGCATCATATAAGGCTTGGAATTATTCCTATGTCCAAACAAGCGTGTAAAACCTCTAATTTTATTTTGATGCATAAGAAAGCAACCGCTCATACAACACTATAAGAAACATGGCAAATAACGTATCATTTAACTCATCATACAAATTCTATTCATCCCATGCCTGTGCATTAAATTCAGATCCATTGGTAAATTTTCAAGCATACTCTTCCTCCAAATCATCTAACCACTCTTCAATACTAGCCAAGGTCAGCCGGTATGTCTTCATCATGCAACATCCTGAAAAATAACTAAAAAAGAGGTCTTGGTAATGGAACCAAAATTTAGCCTAGATTTTACCACAAATAGCCCAAGGTGCATTAGCACATCACTTAGCTTGAACTAAGTGCTCACCCAAAGTGCATAAGGGTACCAGGTCCCTCTTTTATGTTATCTTGTTCAAGGATTTAGCATGATTGAACATATATTCTAGATCCATAACAGATAATCAAATATATTGCAGTGCATAAACCAGATCTAGATCTTAACCATATGCAAAAATACTTAAACAAGAACTATAATCAATTTTACCATACAAGATCCCATAAAATATGTGTCTATAATCAATATCCAGCCACAAAAATTCATTATATTAATTATAGTAAAACACATAAGCTTCTTACATAGATTCGAGTGTCACCATCAATCATGTGCACATACAAACCAGCATATCAATGCACCTTCAAATCAATACATATTTATAGGGGTGGGGACTTACCCTTCATCACTAATGCACCTTCAAAAATAGGCTACATAATAACAATAGCCATGTGCCCTTACATGAGAATAAAAAATCATGTAAGTGAGCTATTAATAGATTATCTAATATTACAACATCAGTAGAATCCTATTAATAGCTTAAAACTATGCATGGCACTTAATCTTCTACTAATCCAAAATACCCTTTGTGTGTTCTCCAAGTCTTCTACAAGATGTGATCCTCACTCCATGTCTATACTTAGCCTCAAGCTACAAAAATGATTGAGTCTTGATTCAATCCTTCATGGGTGCACCCAGTTTCACTATACTTCTACGCGATCTTACATGCCTTATGTCTTGTAACATCCTCATTTTAGTACATTAGAACAAGAAATTTTATTTTATTTTTATTAGTGTTTTCTAGTTCTAAATACATAATTTAGAACTCATAGATCATAACAATCATTCTTATAATAGATAACCATATGTAGCTGTAATGACTCGGTGTACCACCGATCTATTCATTCCATGACTCGGTGAACTACCGATCTATTCATGTGTATCATAGAGTTGGCATTTTTATCTGAACACTTCACTCTTGCGGTTCTCTTCCCTAATCTAGGATTTCAGAATGCTCTGTCCAAGGAACCTATCTGAATAATTGTTACCACTATTCATCGGCATCACATCCCTTAGACTAGGTGACATAGGACAACGCAATCAGCAGCTTGCGATACTTTGGCCAAAGATTTGAAACATACTGTTCATGTCTCGTATTCCTTGACGGCATACTCGTCAATCTGGAATACATCCTTCACCCCACTCCAATGTTATATAGAATCATCTTATACTGACTTCTGTCAGTCCCCTTGTCCCAAGTTTTCACTCCAGGAACGGGTTAATATCATACACATGTTATAAGGATGCTCTCGAAGACTAGGGTAAGCTGACATACTGGGTCAACCACTATTAACCCTGTGTGTCAAGGTACCCCGAGTCTCCAAAGGGCTGCCTCATAACATGTCTATGGTCCTAACCAGTCCCAAAGGAAAATCTTGTTCAAGTTTAAGGTGTAAATCTTAACGATCAATGCAAAAGGGTGTTGCCATAAGTCACCTGCATTGTTGTATCCTCAAGAAGATCCTAATATTCTCGAAGGTACAACCCTGTAGTTGACATGTGCCAACATCCTACAATACCGCCTCGAAAGATTTACTTAACTTCAAGAAGTTACTTACGTTGAGTTGAAACTTGGATTAAGGCCCTCCTAACTGGGTAGTCTTTTCCCAACCCCTGGGTTCCTCACCTTTGAGTTTCCTTACTTATTAAGTTCAGTTTCATAGAGAGAAGGTTTAATAAGATTTGAGATCTCGTCAAGGTGCCATCATTGTTCCTAATAATCTTATTTCCTCGAAATAGGGCAATAGCCCTAAGTCCTCTCATAAGGAAAATAACTAAACCCATAAGAGTTTATATCAACCCTCAAAGACTGAAATATATCTTACTTATTGTTATTAAGACATGAGTGATTTAAAATCATCAATTACGTTTCTCTTGACTTAGATCATTGTTAGGGAGTAATAGAATACTCTTCCTGTTTTAGCTACATATCAGGGCATAGTTTAACCTTAACTTCCCTAAAAATGCAGTGGACTAATTTCTAATTTAGCCTTATTCATAATATATAAGAATTACTAATCATACATGAAGTATTCAGTCACATAATTTTACAAGGCTTACTTATAGAATCCAATAGATCCCATGGCATATAATAATAAAAATGCACTCTCATTCATTCAGAACCTAAGAAGATCAATTCAACAAATAAAAATGCAGCCACATAAGTAACAATTTCCCCATTTCATTTATTTCCAAGCCTATACAATTACAACTTATGCACTTCGGCATATTTTATACAATAAACATCAACAGTAAAAGAACAACTTTCTTCTATAGTACAATTAGAGATATCAAATAGGAATTCATCATAAAACTAGATTAAACAATCTGAGCATCATATCAGATCTGTGTGCCTTTACCACTTACGATGACCATCTGCAAAAATTGCTAGCATGGGTCAGTTTAGTGAATTGAGCATGATAAGCACTAATTCTTAAAACAATTGCATTCCACCAATTGTTTCCATTAAACATCCTGTTTAAATGAAATCATTTCATCAAATCCATAAACATGAATCACGCTAATTATCTTTCTACCATTCTAATATGACTTTAAACATAACTCATATTATAGCTACCATTTAAACTTAAATCTTTTCGGATGATTCATCTTATATTAGAGAATAAGAAGAAACAAAATGAATCTTAAATACCTAGCCATCTGAAAACCAAGAACAACATCAATCCTAATAAATTACTCCATTCAAGGAATGAAATCTTATCAAGGCATGTAACCAACAGGTATGTGCATTAAACAATTCAAGCAAAGGACAGATTATAGCCTCAAGCAAGTTCAACTGATGGATTTCCTCTATACTTTTTGTATTCATTTCATAAACATTGATAAGTATACAAACTTTTACTACAATACTACTTTTATACAAGTAGATAACTGAATTACTCAAACAGGGTAATAATATAGCTAAAGATAAGGAAAGGAGACTTTTGTTAGATTCAGCACTTACCACTCTCTCCATATAACTTTAACAGTCTATTCATCTCATGCCCATGCTGAAGAGTTCACATAGAAAATACTAAAGAAGGTAACAGTGCTCATAAGTTCTAGAAAGAGGAGAGAATAGAGAAAGAGAGAGAGTTTCTTATTCAAAAGTTATATATCTACATATACTTTACATCTAGAGAAAGAAATAGAGGCAATTCAGATTTCCATTCCAATCATGTTTAGGACTGTACCAACTTCCAAGAAGTAATGCATATACATATCAAGCTTGAATTCAATAAGGGAAAAGAGAAGGCAAGAAAATCAACACCCACGTTTAGACTCAAGCTCCAAATAGAATCACTTCAGATTTGCCAATCCATGATCAGTCCAAGATCTACAACTATACGTTTAACAAATGCCAATCAGATGTCTCCTTTAGCATAGATTTCCCTCGGTCAAGATGATGTAATCTCATACCACCATTCAAGGTCATAAAGAAAACAATAATCACATTAATTCCTTTCATCATACCAGAATCTAAGAGTTATTGATAATCTAGACCCTCTATCTACATAGGTGCAGGCTTAGTATATCAAACTACATTATACGCATTGCACTAAATCAGTCGAGATCAAAAGAAGAAACTCAGTTTCATCAGGTATTAAACTAGAAATCACCTGTAGCATTAAGTCAATACAAGAGTTCTTGCGAAATGTAGATTCTATAAAACAATCAAATTAAACTACCTAACAATAGTAATTATCCATGCTTTAATTCCTACAAAATAAATTACCCAACAATCATCGCCTGTCATGGATCATTTAGGAACTCAAATTACCTACAGTCGGAACAAGAGATTAGGTGAACATAAAAATAGACATTCGAAGTCATTATACTTATATACGCAATAGAATTCCTGACAGAGTTGAATCAAGGCGGTGTTGCACAGCAGAGTTCTTACATTTCAAATAGTCGAGCCAAACATCAACCACACATCACCTAGGACTTCAACTATGGCAGGTCTATGCATTAACATGAGAATTTCCAAGAGACTCCAACATAGATTATCCAAAAGATTTTCACAACCAGGGCTTCATGTAAAATTTACGAAATCATACAGTTTAATCAAACACTTTTTTATTACTCACAACACTTAGTATTTCCAAAAGTATTCACAACAAAGCTTTGAAGAAGTAAAGAAATCATACGAAAACATTCAAAGGACTCCACCAGAGTCATTTTCATATAAATCCAATGCGAACATTTACCTTCAGACCCTTATCAAAATGAAAGGTACAGGCTTAGTATTCAAACATATTTCCGTTCATCGTGCGAACCCAACCAGTTGAGCTTTATAGAAGGAACTAAATTTCACCACAAATCAAACTATATATTTTCCAATGAAGCTGTCAAGTAATAGTTAGAGCTCATACAACTAAGCAACAATCAACATAAACCAACCAAATTTGACACAACAAGTTCATTCTGGTCATCTTCAAACACGAAATCATCAAGTACGACATCTCATGGTGCAAGTTCAAAATTCAATACCTCAGTCAACAAAGAGACATAAAACGACTTCTACAGAAGATGAACCCATATTGTATTCACAGCAAGGAGAAAACATGAAAGAATAGATTTCAACAGAGTCTACGTATAACCAGGTATTCCCAAATCAACAAGAAAAGAAGAAACCCAATACATTGCTACAACCAGGCCAACTGTACAAAAATCATCTGAACAGAGTTTTTCTAATGAAAGCATTTAAAGGAAAGAAAGATTTTTAAAAGTTAGGGCCTATCATGCCTGATAGTGTCGCTTAAAATTCGAAGAAGACCTCTGAATGTGCTCGCACCTTCTCTTCTTCTTCCACGATAGATTAAACAACAATAAATTGTTACCTTCATGCCTTATAAAATTTCCCCCGACAGAGAAGGAAGCTAGAAACTCTCAAAGTTTCCATGCAACACAGAGTAGATGGCTGGTTCAAAGAACCAGTGCTCAAGCAGAGTGAAAAACGGAATGCATGGAAAACGAAACAACTAAACAATTTTCCACTTGCATGCCTTCCCAAGCAATCTGTGCTCGAGAACCAAAGTTCATTAATTGCATTAACTTCCATATCTCCCACCTATTTTCCATTGCCACCGACTGCCAAAGTTGGTGATAGCCACAATGACAACAAACAAACATTCCCATCCTTGGTGATACTGCCACGTCAGGTCATATTGCCATTTGCAACCTCCGCCAAATCTGACAACATTCCAAGTCCTTCAATCCTTATCTCCCTCTTAAATGCCATGGAAACCACCACCCATGACTCGCGACCCTCTTTAGGTCCCCCTCCATCCTTATCATTAGTTAAGATAGGTTAGAGACTTAGGGTAGATCATAGGGTATGACATTAGTCTCACTTCCATAGCACTAGGTGTAGTTAACCCTTAGGAGCATTAAGCTCATAGTTTAGGGCTAGGTTAGATTAGCAATTATTTTAACCAATAGGTTATAGTTTAGGTTAAGACTATTAACCTTAACGAATCTAGTCTAGGTCCCCAAAATAGGACCAATCAGTGTTAGAGTCAATACAGGATAAAACATTCCTGTAAAGGATCCTATTTGGCATCAATAAATTAAGCTTTAGGTATAAAACATAAACATCTTACCTGGCTTAAGGTCTAGGCCTTCCTGATGTTACGATATCTGGAACCAAATTCCATTTAACATGATCAGCCTGAGTTAAACTCCGGGTTTGATCATTCAAAGCTCATTCAGACCCTGTAACTTTCGTAAGGTCAATAATTTTTGTTCATCCTGAATAAACTTAAAACATTCCTTAGATCAATGCAACTGATCCAAGGCTGAGTCATAAAGGTGGATAAATCCACAATTCATCTAGAAATCAGGTTGAACTCAAGTGCAAGAATGAAAGAAACGAAAGAGTCCAAGCATATTCTGACTCAATCAAAGATCTTCAAGAGCAAAGAAGATACAATCCATATCAAGCATGACTTCCCAAATCAAAGGAACATGTCCTTATACAGAAGAAATCATTTATCAATACTTGAATGCTCTGGAGAAAGTAACAATAGTTCAGGGTGTTACATGTCCTATGTACCCATGTATCCCTCTCTACTTCACCAAGTGATCCCTATTTTGTATACTATCAGCATAAAATAGTTCATGTTGGAGTGAAAACATGGCTAAGTATTAGCCATGTGCAGAAATCTACGGGTCGCGTGTAGGACTGTACGCAAGGAACTAAAAGTTAAACATCTACATATAGGGATTTCGCACAAAAGCATGCACATGAGAGCATGGATTAAAGATAGGGTATTTCATGAAGGGTTCCTATGCAAGACAGAGGAACAAGTCAACATTTCAAGGGTTTAGCACACATTTTGAGCATAGATTCATGACCTTTCCATTTTAAGAGAAATGGCTAAAAATAGTGAAAGAAACCAACAATATGAGACGTGCGCGTACAAACAAGGTCTAAAAAATAATAAAAGCACATTGAAGTGTTTAGGCATGAAAGAAGGCTACATGAATAGAAGGTGATATATTTATAGGAATTAAAAATTTTCAAGATCTGAGCTATTTATATCTCAACACTTGCATATAAATCTATGAGTTGTAAAAGGCATGTGGCTATCTATGTATCATGCATCTTATATTAATAGGAAAATATGCATGTAAATAGTTAAAGGAAAGTCCCCATCCTATGTATAAATGGATGTTGGGATGCATTGTATGAAAGGATGGAATGTAGGTGATGAGTTTAACAGAGTCTAGTATAAGCCATGTATGTGATCAACTTAGAGATGATTATGTAAGTACATTATGCATGCACATGGTATCAGATTGACAATAGTTGTGGATGCTAATCAGTGTATATTATTTAATAGAATTGTGTATCCAATGGATGAATTTAAGTATGGATTTCCAATATGTACTAGATCTAAATAGTGCATATAATGGGAATTCAAGTGCATGATTGACTGATTGTATATGTTGAATAACTTCCTATAGATATGAGTGTAGTATACCAATTTCTGGATACCCTTGATGTATGTATGTTATGAATGGTATATGCTGAATTCCTGTCATGATCTTAACCTCATCTATTATAAGTGAACCTTAAATGAGGGACATGGTACCTTGTGTGCAATTCAGGTGAGCATTCAGAACTATGTTTTGATGAAGTGCATGTGCCACATGCAACCTAGGTGAAATGTTGTCTACTAAATTATAGGGTAACATCATTGGTTCTATTACCTAGGACCTCCTTTTCATTTTGTTTTCAATATGGTTTGCGTATGCACATGATTTACCAGTTTTCTCTTAGATAAGTATTGAGCTTTGGATACACGATGTCCAGAGGATGAATTTTCTCAGAGATTCAACACTGGACCTGATTTTAATGTGTGTAAGTTGGGTGGAAGACAACCTATATGATTTCTTGTATCAGGGATTCTTTGCAATCTTTTTAGTTCCTAGTAGAACTATATGCCACTAGTTGGCTTAGCTTATGTAGATAACAGTGGAATGTAGGATAGGAATCGAAAACTAAGTGTGGGCATACCAAAACGATTTAGGCAAACACTATATGATGCTGGACACGATCATGGACTAGAGTTTTAGATACGCTAGTGGGAAGGTGTTCTCTACAATTATACCTTCTAGAATATACAATTTCAACATGTACTCATTCCCTGAGAAAGATAGAGTTCTGGTTTTTACATCAAGTAGAGGGGATCATATTTGTAAGTGTGATACCTTTAGCTATTAATATATTTATGGTAACTTTGATCCTCAGGATGGAGTAACCTACCTATGAAAAGATAACAAACTACACCATGTACATGGGGGCAGGAAGTAGGTTTTGGTTTAAGGATGGAAGACCTAGTCCAAGTGGAAGAAATTGAAGAGAGAAGAAAAACTATGCATAAGTATAATGATGCACAAGAGAGGGAGATAGTTGAAGCAGTGTTCCATTGGAACTGAGTATGACATAGATGACAGAGTTGGCTTAGTGATGGATTTATACCCTGCAGATATATGACATGGATCCACAAGCATCATGTATTTCTAGATCTTAGGGAATCATCAGTAGAAGGAACCCTTTAACATATGATCTCAGACGTGAAGTTTGCCAGGAAAGACTACCTGAGAACCACAGGTCACACATCTAAAGTCCAGCCTGGTACACCTAGCCCTTGTGCATGGTGTTCGAAATCTGTAAGTTGTTGTAGAACGATCATCATAGTGAAGGTGAGCATGATGGTAATAAATTTTGACCATGTTAGTTGAGAGATAGGAGGTAAGAATAGCCAAAAAATACATTAATGGTGGTGACATATGGCAATACAACATGGACTCGTGTTTGGATAGATTTTATTTTGAATTTTTTTTATAGAAACATCATCAAGAAAAAGCATGTGGTGTGCACAGAATGTTGGATTGACTTTTGGAAGTGGAACTACCTCACAGACTTTAGGGGTACAGTACAGTACTACTATTGGAGCACAGGGGAGTACGTCTGCATGCCCTATTCTAACTACAAGTGGTAGATAAGGAGGTATAGGTGGTTCTAGGCTTGGGATATGGCCCCACTCTAGGAAAGGGAACACAGGAGGTTCTGAATCATGTGGACAAGGCCCGCAGCAACCACAGAATATCTATATGGAGATGTCTCTTCGTCTCCTGGAGTATAGAGGTATAGAGGATGTTGCCAAAAATGTGCATGTGTGTGAAATCTTGTGGCATGCTAAAGGGATCATGGATACTGAGTGAAATCCAGGTCAATTCACCACTACATTATAGGGGCGCGCACATAGTTGTTATAGGAAATTTGACCCTGATCAAACTTGTGTGGATTATGCAGCATTGAGAGATGCTTTCTTGAAAGAGTTCCATATACCTGAGTTTGAGCAGAAGAGTATAAGTGCGCTCAAGGATATCAAGTAAGGAACTACTAAGAGTGTACAAGAGTATGATGCTCATTTTAAGACACTTCTATCTAATCTATCTTATGATATTCACGCTAGCTAGCAGGTACAGTGGTTCATTGGATGATTGATTATGCCTTTTATAAGGGCACTGTCACATAAGACATACACTGATCCATGTGAAGCACTCAAAGAAAATTTACATGCTGAGGTAATTGGGAGTATTAACACTAGCATTAGTTTATTCCTAGAGGCATAGATTGCATCTATGGAAAAGTAGTTAGAGAAGCTATCAACAAATTTAGCCCATGAAACGTGCTCAGGAATTTGGTGTACAGATTGTGAAGTGGAAGGTCACACCAAGGATAGTTTCCCTCACCGATCTGTACACTCATTACTGTTGGACTATGAAATTTGTCATTTAAATCATGATGTTAGTCACTTTCCTTTGTTACAGCACGTGATAAGGAAGAATGTATCTTGCTTTTGCAAAATTTATAGGTCCACGACCCATGATACTGAGGATTTTCAACTGATTGGTCAAATCTAGGATGCCATAGACCTTAGGGTACGACAAACAAGTATAAAAAATAGTTCTAAGGGTAAGAATGAGCACCAAGATCAGGATCATAATCAAATGTGCTATGACAGGAATGAGGGGCATTTTGAAGGAGGTTGTGGAAGGGGACGTGGATATTGTGGTGGATATGGAGGATGAGGCCATGTTGGATGAAGAGGCGAGTTCCCTCATGGAACATGTTATACATGCGGATCTCCTGACCACTATAATCGTGAATGTCCTTATAATATTTCATGTTCTTTCTATGGAAAGAACCATAGCTATGAAGATTTCCTGGACTTATATGAGCATCTTAGTAAGTAGCAGAAGCAAGAGAAAAAAGGCAACAAGATGGCTAGAATCCAGCGCACAATAAAGGATCATTAGATTCCCAAGATAACTGAAGTACCTAAGGCATTGACAGTGAAGATTACTACATGCACTGAAGCAACACGTGTGAGAGAGTCATTGCACAAGAAGCCTACCGATCATCAAGGAGGAGGTTTTGCATGCAAGGTACCCAGATCCTACTCATCAGAAGGAAGTTTATCAGGATACCATGGAAGTGCTAAGGAATCTTCATGGTGAGATACAATACCTGAAGGAGAAAAATAAAGCATCAGAGATGTTCCAAACTGATATTGATGATCTACGAGAGGTGTGCAAGATGTTGTGCAGGAGAACATTATTCCACTATTAGGAAGTTGGTCAAAAGGGAACACTCCACGCACAAGTATTGACACCAGACGATAGATTCTGTATGTAAATCTTCCCCTTGATAGCATTGACTATGACAAAGAAATTACTCTTAATGTTGTTGTGGATGGGTGGCTTTTGAGCAATATATTGATCGATACAGGTGCAGAAGTAAATGTGCTTACATTAGATGCATGGGTACAAATGGGGAGGCATCCATTGCAGCCATCATCTAATGTGTTGTTTATGGAAAACTATATTAAGGCCACTCCCATAGGAGTTTTGAAAGATGCATCTATAACTATACAAGGGGCCAAGTTGACTGGGGATTTTGAGGTATTATCACTTGTAGAAGCAGACAATTTTTCAGCCCTACTTGGATGCCCTTGGTGTTATGCGAATAATGCTAACTTGAGATTCACTAAGGGGTGTATCATCTTTGAAAAAAAGGAGGGAAGGGTTCTGATACCTTTGACAGATGGAAATTCTACACCATATGTTGAACCTCTAAGTGAGGAGGATTTAAATAGAGTCTATGTATGTGTTATTCAGGACCCAGAGGTCAATGAGCCATCAAAAGAAGGCATCCTATAGTGGGGGGATTCTCATTCTATTAGTGATACTACGAGTATTACTTGCGAAAATTGGGCTCATGGTACATATGAATGAGTAGGACGTAAGGTGAAAAGTGCATTTGCGCACAAGAATGGACTTCGTTCAATTTGACATATATGTAGCACAATACCTTGGTATATAGGGACAAAATATCTTCCTACCTTTCTGAGGGCCATGGAAACACAGTGGAAAAATCAAGTTAAAAGGAGAGATATGTTACTATATAAACTGTGTGGGACAATAGCGTGCTAGTGTGTAGTCCACAAAGATAATATTATAAAATGGGAAGAGATTGGAGTCACTTTGTCTACTAGGTTTATAAGGAATAATTCACCTACACAAATATGCACTTATCATGGTGGTCAACCTAATCAGCATCACATTCAGTAATGTGAGAGACTCTGGATAGTAGGATAGGAAGCATTACCACCTTCACTCTAGGTGCATAGATTGTATTCTACGCTACAAGGATGTGCATGCATTTGGTATGTATATGCAGAACTACATCAAGAAAATAGGAACAAGCATGATTTGATTACAGGAATGATCTAGAATTTTGACTACTTCTTGACTAAACCTCGTGTAGCAAAGGCATTAAAATTTGTCAAGTGCTTAACTATGGGAGATAGTGCAAAATCCAAGGAGCATATACAGGAATTATTCGATGGGGTAGAGTTCAAATAATTTTTTGAAAAGGAAGAAGAAATAGACTCCATGTGACTTGAATGTGCTTTCCTCAAGAAATAGAAAGGAAAGATGGTTTACGTTTTGGATGATGAGGAAGTTGAGAATCTAGATATTGAACATTCACACGGGGTGCGTGAGGTCTTGGACAGTGTAGAAAAGGATGCACGTGCCTACCATGAACCCATGAAGACAAAGAAGGTGAATATAGGATCAAAGGTTGAGCCTAAGGAGGCCATAATTGGAGATTACTGGTTAGACTCAGAGGTAGAAAAGATCATCGAGTTACTCAAGGATTATCAGGACTTATTCCCTCAAGGATATCATAAAATTAAAGGCATGCATGAATCACTTGGGGAAATGAAGATCAAACTTAAGGGTGGTGCACTACAAGTTAGAAAGAGACCTTACATAATGAATCCTAATTTGCATGAAAAGGTAAAAGAAGAAATTGATAAGATGTTGAAATCTAGAATTATCAAGCCACTTGATGAGTCAGAATGGGTTAGCCCAATGGTGATCAGTATCAAGAAGGATAGACTGATTAGGATATGTGTGGACTATAGGGAACTGAATGCTACATGTGTCATAGATCCATTCCCTACACCATTCACTGAGGAAATATTTGGAGTTGTAGGGCACAAAATATATTTCTTCACGAATGGATTTTCTGGGTATCATTAGGTTAGGATTTCTCATGAGGATCAAGAAAAGACAACATTTACTACTGAATGGGGTAATTTTTCTTATACTATGATGCCCTTAGGATTGAAAAACATGCATGTTGTATTCTTGTGCATAGTTTTTGATGCCTTTAAGGATTTTATTCACAACTTTTTACAGGTATACCTAGATGATTAGACAATATATGGGCTTGTGAAAGATCATTGTGACAATTTGTGATTAATGTTTGAATGATGCAGACGATTGAGTATTTCTTTGAACATCAAGAAGTGCATATTTTCTATGCCATTTGGGATACTATTAGAACATATAATCTGCAAGGAAGGTTTGCTAGTTGATCTAGCCAAGGTTGCAGTCATTTTAGGCCTAGAAGCACCTACCATTCAGAGTGAGGTGCACAGATTTTTAGGTCATACAAGATATTATAGAAAATTCATAAAAGGGTATGCTAAAATTTCCACACCCTTGGAAGAATTACTAAAGGGGAAAGGTACATTTTATTGGGGAGAACCGCAGTAGCGCGCGTTTGAGATATTAAAAGAGAGACTTACTACCATGCCCATTATGTGCTTTCCCTCATGGGATAAACCATTTCATGTGCATGTGGATGCTTCTAGCATGGCCATTGGCACTGTGTTAGCTCAACCTGGAAAAGGTATTATAGATCATCCAATTTTTTTTGCTAGTAGGAAGTTGACTCCTGCGGAATGGAATTATATAACTACATAGCACTAAGCTTTGTCAATGATCTACGCATTATACAAGTTTTGACAGTACTTATTAGCAACACCATTTATGTTTTATACAGATCACGTGGAATTGAAGTACTTGGTAAACAAGCCCATCTTATAGGGGTGCATATGTAGATGGGTGCTCCTTTTTCAAGAATTTGACTTCACAGTTATGGTGAAGCCAGGGAAAAGTAATTCTAGACCAGATCATTTATCTAGAATCAATTCAGGAGAGGATGCATAGACAATTGAAGAAACAATGTTGGATGCATAGTTATATAGGTTACAACATGCACCCATGGAGTTAGAAGACATTGTTATCTTTCTACAAATAGGTATGGCACCAGAAGGAATGAAAGCATTAGAAAATAAGCATCTTTCTATATGTGTGACATAATTTATGTTAATAAGTGGTGACCTCTAGAAGCTATGCAGAGATGAAGTATTACAACGTTGTATATTAGAACATGAGCATCAGGATATCATGGAAGAAGCTCATGGTGATATTGCAGGAGGCCATTATGCAGGTGATGTGAATACCCAGAAGATCCTACTTGTTGGATTATAGTGGGAGACATTATATAAGGACTGTAAAGACTATTGTAAGGCATGTGATCATTACCAGTGCCTAGGAAAACTAGGGCAAAGAGATGAGATGCCTTTGAGACCAATTACTAGTGCTGAACCATTTGAGAAATGGGTCATTGATTATGCAGGACCTATTTTGTCAGTCGTGTGCAGGACTAGATCACACTATATTATTACTTACACATATTATCTCACACGGTGGGTAGAAGCAGCACCTACTAAGGACTGTACAGAAGCTACAGTAGCTAGGTTTCTATGGGAGAATGTTCTTACGAGATATGGATGTCCCTTAAGCTTGACAAGTGGTTGAGGTACACACTTTTTGAATGAGACAATCAGGATACTATTAGATGAGTTTATGGTTGCACACCATAAAAATACACCTTATCATCCTC
Organism: Taxus chinensis; assembly: GCA_019776745.2. NCBI lineage: Eukaryota > Viridiplantae > Streptophyta > Pinopsida > Cupressales > Taxaceae > Taxus > Taxus chinensis. The sequence goes on along the minus strand of CM034154.1, from coordinate 93,172,691 downwards.
AGGTAAATGGAACTACTGAGGCCTTAACAATATTTTGAGCCAGACTTTGACAAAAAAATTTGATGTTAGAAGAAAGGATTGGGATGACAAAGTGTCAGCTATTCTTTGGGCATATAAAACAACTTACAAGAGATTAAACATATCCACACCGTTGCAGTTGGTGTTTGGCACAAAATTTGTTCTCCCTATATAATTTATGTTACCTTCTTTGTGCATTACGTGCGCTAGAGGTCTAGCTGATGAACAGGCTTTAGAAGAACATATAGAAAATATGATTAAACTAGATGAATGTCGAGCCATAGCAAGATGGATTCAAAAGTAGGAAAAGGCCAGGCAGAAGGCATGGCATGATAGGAACATAAGGGATAATAAATTTGAGATTGGACAAATGGTACTTCTTTATGACTCAAAGTTCTTGCACCATCCAGGCAAGCTCAAAGTACATTGGTTGGGGTCGTATGTTATCACTTCTATACTTGAATCAGGTGCTTTCCAGTTAGAAGCACTTAATGGAACATGGCTACCCAGTTACTTTAACGGGAGTAGGCTGAAGCCCTACTATAAATAAGTATTCTTAGTGTTTGTAATAAGGTATTATTGCCATTTAGTTTAGGTTTTTGATTATGTATTTCCTTCATTGTTGCTATGCTTTGTCAATTTCATTGTTGTTCTTTTGTAATAATTGCACTTATGGGCATGAAGCTAATTACTGTATGAATACTGTTTATGTATAGAGGACTGCACATACTTTTAGTGTGGGGTGGTTGTATTTATCCAAGAAAAAGACTGTGGGAATTGAAAGGTGAAAGGAATAAGCTGCTACGGGTGTGATTTAAGTCAAAAAAGGATTACTTTTTAAAAGTGACCAAGGATGGAGATGAAGGAAAGAATAGTATAATGTGAGGTAAGTGGAGGCCATGATAGCTACCAAGAGAGGGTACAGTGATGAGGTACTCAGGTGCAGGAGCATGTGCTAAAGAAAATTATGTGACCACAAGGTAGGAAGGTGCGCTACAAGGTTATAGCTGGGCACGAAGATGTACCATGTAGAACGAATGGATTTGGTCGATGAATGAGGGGATATTTGGTAGGTGAAGGAGAAATAAATGCATCAAATTTTGAAAAAAAATAAAAAAAATTATATAAGCATGGGATGCAGATTCATTTTTACTGTTGCAACTGAGAGTATTTGAAGAAAGAGCCAAGTGCAAAGAGCTCAGTGAACGAGTTAAGGTGTGAAGGGTGTGAAACCAAGCATGATAACCAGATCTGTGTGACAAGAATTTTGCGTCCCCAATGGTGAAATGTTTGAGCAAAGTAGGGAGATAGAAAAGGGTTAGGTTATGAAGTTTCCACCTAGGGCATGATTAAATTGAGCTAGGGTTTGATTCATAAAGTTGTAGAGTTGAAGATGAGACATTTGGAAGGTAAAAATGGAACCAAAGAAGGCATCTATAATAGTAGTAAAAGGAAAGAAGAAGGTAGTCGTTGAGGAGAAAGAAATGGCACCCAAAATCCATTTTTTAGAGATGCAATATCCAGAAGGAGTCATCATTGGGCAAGAATGGGATTCGCCCATCAGAAAGAGAAAAGTGAGTGAATATAATCATAGGACTTTGGAAAACAAGAAGGAGCTATATTCCTTGCTCACTGTTAGAATGAACAAGCACACTACGGAGGACATGTCAGTGTATGACAATGCGGGTGAAAATTTTTTGAAGAGAATTGGGGTCTATCAGTTATATGAGCTTCCATATTTCAGGAAGTATGAGCCCTTGTATCAATGGCTCATGAGCAAGGTGCATGAAGACTTCTTCTACTTTGCAGGACACCATGTTAGAATCTCATATGCACTTGTCTCATCAATTAAAGGTCTGAGGGTTACAAGAGAAGATATAAAAGGTGATCTTGCACATAAATTCATGATTGTAAAGACCAAACATGAGTTGGGATAATAGAAGGATCCACACAGAATGGACATAGATAAATTAAAGAATTGTCCAGTTGTACAAGCTGCAGCCCACCTTGTTACCAAGTTGAATGATCACGAGCAGTCATCTTAGGTAAATACTATGTGGTTGCACATGGCACTTAAGATGTTAGAAGGGACAATTTACAATATTATAGGCTATATTGCAGATAAAATAGTTGAAGAAGCGTACACAAGAGGAAAGATCAGCTTTAGGGTTGTTCTACTATCACTGGTATTTTTGGAGATCGGAGTACTAGATGGACCAAAGGAGAACGTATGGGAATACCCCATGGAGAACAAGTCCCTAGCTGAAAGATTCAGAAAATAATTATGCAAGGGGGCCATGACAGATGATGTAAAGAAAAGGGTGGAGAAGTGATATGATAGGCTACGCGCAGCATTTGGGGAAGAGTGGCACATCCCAAAGGACCTACCAGTAGTGGTAGGGAAACAAGTTTAGTTTGTTGTATATCAGCATTTCTGCATCGCAATCTTCCCAATGAAAGAAGGATTATGGAGCCATTGGTGCAAGTTGCCTTACGCATTCACTACAAGATATTTTTAAGCATCTTTTCATAGATTTACAGACACATGTCGACTGGTCTTCAATGTAGATAAGCTAGACTGTGATTACCATATGCTGAGGAAGAAGTATGTGTACCCTAGCAAAAGTGCTTATAAAAAGAGGATCATTTCAGGGGTACTAAATAGCAAACTAATAAGCTTGGCTGTAGCAGATGTGGGGGCAGCATTGGTGTAGCTCCAGTTGAAGCTGAAAATGGAGAATAAAAAATATGTGGAAGGTGAGTTCACACTTCTAGCACCACCAAAGGGAAAGCATACAATAAATAGTGGTGGTTTGGAGCATAGGAATAGAAGACATCCTAAAAGTAAAGGTGAAGCTAAGCATGATGTTACACCACCTCAACCAAAAGAGGTTGATGATGAGGAAATGAATGCAATCCAAGTGGAGCATAGGTTTAAAAGGGTATTTAGGAGAACAAGGACCCAAGGTGCTACTCCAACCACTATGCATAAATCACCCAGACTCTCCCCACAAAAGGAAGCTACCGCACATAGTAGGAGGAAACTGGAGTTGAATGATGAGGTGGAAGAGTCAGAGAAAAGTGTGTCTAATTCCCCTGTACTTCCAAAAGACACAAAATAATAGGGTGAGGCATCAAAGGAAAAAGAAGAGGAAGAGAAAAGACTAGAGGAGACAACTGTAGAGGATGTTCAGGACATGGAGACACAAGTCCCTAATTTGGAGGCTAAAGTTCCTAAGCAACAAAGGTCTAGATGAACAAGTGGAGAGCACATTCCACTGGCCATGGGATATGAAAAGGAAGTAGGAAAAATTATTCGTACCTGCTTCCAGAGCACGATAGCGCAGAAGGATTTATTCGGTTTGGAGTTAATGGAGGAAGATATGGCAATGGTGCACACTCAAAAGAAACTATCATGGTCAATGCACACTCACATGGATGAGCCTGACTTTGATTTGTGTGAAGAGTTCTGCATTTCAAGAAGAATGAAGAAGGAACCTCAAGCCAGACACATGACAGTAAATCCTACTGTCATGTCAGATGAGCAATTCACCAATGCATTGGTGAAAGTTACTGCTGAAGTTGTTAGAAGAAACATTGACAAAGCTTCCACGATCAGAGTGTTACGCAAGGAGTTGAAGCCAAAGGATGATAGTGCATATAACATAGGAGAGGAACTTCACTCAGAAGAAGAATGAAGTGTTCATAAGCATTGTAGAGGAGATTGGGAATAATGTAATCATAGAAAGGCCGCATTTAGAGGCCAAGGTACCATAGACATTTCCTTAGAAATACACTATGTGGGAGATTTGGTGAACTTGGTACTTGAATATGGAACTTTGTGTATGCAAGCATTAGAACACTATGAACAAGATTCCAAACAAGAGAAAGCATTTGTGATGAGAAAGAATTACAGGAAGTATTGAACAAAGTAGACCAGGATTTAAATATATGCACATCTCTAGAGGTGTTTATCAACATCAAGACCCTCGAAAAGAATAAAAAAGTCCAAAAAGCAATGAGAGATGAGACATTGGGCCACGCAAAAACATTTTCAACGGTTAAACAAAAGCACGAGGCCCTGGCAATAGCACAACAACCGTACAAGACTCAGTTGGAAGAGCTTGGAAAGTTGATTACATAGAAGATGGACCTTTTAGAAGGAAGAATGACATCAATGTCCAGTGTTGTGTTGGTTCTACAAAATGAGAAGGGATAGATTATGAGGGATGAGTTAGAATCCATTACTGTGGATATCCTAGAAAAATTAGAGCAAGCACTCATTGACTGGGAGGTATTAGAGGCCAAAATAAAGGAAGAGTACCCATAGTTAATACTACAAACTGATATAGAGTAGGTTTCGTAATAACCTCATAGAGATTCTTTATTTATCTACATTCTTTTATTCTTATTCTTTCCATTCTTCTATTCCTTCCTTCAATTTTTTGGCATACCCATTGTCGGACGATAATGAGATTAGTATGGGGTAATGTTGATCAAATAATACTTGTCAAAGATCACACAAGGATTCTGCATGGGATATAAGGCCCGGAACCAAGGGTGTGGAAGGAGAGGAAGGACCCACGTGTGGAAGACAAGTTCATATTTCACAACTTAGCCAATTTTTTAGCATGAAGACCTATTTTTAAAAGATGGCGTGTGGAACACATCAATGATGTAGAGACGTGCGCACCATGCATCATATATCTTTGGAGAAGCGGTTCAAATCATTTATGCATGAAGACAAGCTAAGAATAGAATTGACACTTCAGTTAACTACAAGAGGACTATAGATAGCACACTTGCATGTGTGGCTATGATTGTAAATGGCATGTGGATATTATTAGCATGCGGCCTATTTCTAGAATAGATAAGTGGTGAATTGCAAGTCCCCATCCTATATATATGATGTTAGGTGCATACGAGATAGAGAGAGAGAGAGAGAGAGCTAGATGTATGGAAGGAGATGTATGTATGTGTGTAACAGAGAATATATGCATATGATTGAACTAATGTATCATTTCCATACGTGCATTGGTATAAAATTACAACATTTTAAGGAGCTTTTGTATTTATTAATAGATGGAAGACATTGGCTGAATCTAAGTGTCATTCTGTGTATAGTTGAGTAGTGTATATTATTAATTCAATCATGATTACTGTTTAATCTTGTTCTTTTATAGAGCTGAGTGTAGTATGCATTCTGGAATGATGTATTAGTTATGAATCTATATGCTACTTCCTTCATCATGTTAACATCCTATTACAACAACCCCAAAGAGAGACCTGGTACCTTTGTGCACTTTAGGTGAGCACTTAGTCTAGGCTAAGTGATGTGCCAGCACAACTAGCCTGTTATCTAGTAAATTTTAGGCTGCATCATCACTGCTTCATCCCAATACTATGGAGGAAGATATTTGGAGTGATCCATATAAGTGGACATCTTCTTAAGTGTTTAGTTCTTTCTTTCTGCAACTCCATTTTGCGAAGGGCTATATGAAATTGTATCTTGCAAAGTAATACCTTAGGAGGTATAGAAATATTTGAACCTGTCACTCACATACTCACCTCCATTGTTGATTCGAAGAACCTTGATATACCTTTCACTTTCTTTCTCAAAAATATTCTTAAAGTATCAAAAATGATTGAAAACTTCAGACTTTAGAGCTTAAAGAAATACACCCAAGTGTAACGTGAAAATTCATCAATGAAGGTTATTTATATAGAAATCTAGTAAATAAAAGAGATGGCAAAGGGCCAAAAATGTCACTATAGAACAGATCCAAAGGACATAACTCTCTAGGATTTTCCTTCGGTAAAACTTTCTTTTGGGTGCTTCTCGAGGGTATAACCCTCACAAATACCCTTAGAAAATTTGACGTGGGGTAACCCATTGACCATTTTATTTTGGTTCAATTTTTCAAATTAACGATAGTTAAGGTGGCCAAAACACTCATGTCATAGCTTACTAACCTCATCTACATGAGAGAGCAAGGTAGTGGGCATTGAATTATAAGTAGGAGAAATTGTATAACCGTAAATGGTGATTTTCCTTTCCCTCAACCACTATGGATTCAAAGTGAAGCTCACAAATAATTAGAAAGTTAGGACCAAATTCCACTCGCATTCCTTCACCAAGGTGAGTGATTTGGTAAACTAATAGGATATTTGTAAAGATATTGGGAGCACTTAACACTTGGTTAAATATTCCACCATCCATCTCTACCGATCCACTATTGGAAACCAACTCTTCAGTGTCATCGCCCAACATGATTTGGGACATGCCACATGGTTTTATGTTAGATAACTCAACATTTGAAGAGGCCATGTGGTGTGAGGAACTGGAATTGATAATCCACGTCAATGAAGTAGTTTCTCTAGCTACAAGGGTCATTCCTTTCTTCTTCTAAGATTTATACTCCTTTTCTTTAGAAGACTCGGCCTTCAAAGAATTTTTTAATAGACTCAGGAAAACTTATTTTATTCTTTTCAAGTAAATGAGTTAATTGATCAATTTGCTTTCTCATACATTGATGCTCTTCATGGACATATTTCTTGCAATAGGAACACTTATACTTTTCCTTCTTCAATTTGGGTTTGTCTTGGTGTTGCACGGAAGAATTGACTAAGTATATGTTACATGCAAGGTTCTAGGGCGCACTTGAGGCAGGCACAAAGGGGCATGTATGTGGGGTATTAGACAACGTGCAAAGGTTTGTGCCCAAACAAAGAGACTTAAGGACTTATCCAATTTTTTGTACCATGGGATAAAAATAAAAAGGTAGAGTTAGAGTGTCGAACAAGAAATGATTTAGAGCTCGAGAAAAGTAATGAGACTTGGTGGCCAAGGAAATTCTATTTTTGGGTAAAATCATATGTGGATTGAAGATAAAATAACATACATAGGATTAATAGGATTAAATCATTTTTATTTATAGGATAGATAGTTATTAGTTGTTTTAAAGCATGCATGTAGGCTATTTTTGGACACACCTATTATTAGGAAGTGCATGGGTGGTGAAGGGAAAGTCCCCGCCCCTATTTATATTGGTTTTATGCCATAGTTTTGGCTTGGTGATTATTGTTACCAATCCTTAGTTATCAATTCATGGATTTTGTTATAGTATAGGGTTTGATGTTTGCATATGCTATAAGCGTATTGGCACACTAAGCGATATGTATTTGTCTGTTGTTATGTAATAATTTTTTTATAATGGATTATGGTGGATGGATTATGATTACATATATATCTGAATATGGATAATTCATGGTGTAATTGATATTGCTGATTGTCTGATCTATTATGTTTCCTTATTACATGTGTTTCCAAAGTGTATGTATGCATTGGTTGTGACTACCTAATTAAATACTTAGTCATTTATAAATATGGTTATGCAAGCTAATGTTTTAATAGACATAATAAAGGAGGGACCTAGTAGCTTCACGTCCTTTGAGTGAGCATTCAGTCCTTGCAAAATGAGGTGCCAGCACGCATAGTGATATTTTGGGAAATAAAAGACTGCATTTTGGTTTTGTTGTCGAGACCTCTTTTCATTTTTTTGTTTCAAGATGTTTCTTGCAGATGGTGTATCAGTTATCTATGGAGATCATTAAATGTTGGGTAGAAGACAGAAAAAATAAGTTTTCACAGTGGTATTATATTGGACCTGATTTCAATGTGCATAAGTGGGTGGAAGATAATATTTATCATGAGTTGTATGAGACACTATTAAGTTTCTTTCAAGTAGATTTTTACCATTGGTTAGCAGCATATGCACTGTAGAAACCTCATTAGGGTCCCACCCTAAGATTTTTGACATAAGAGGATTATCATAAACTTGATGATGTATATGAGGAATTAAATAGAGTTGTATATTGTTGGTGGGCTGGTGTGTTATGCAATTATACATTGGAGTGCACTATTTCTACTTATATGTGCCTAGAGGAAGTTGAATTCTAGTTTTTGTGCGATCCTAGAGGATCTTATTTGTGTGTTATCCCTTTGGAAATAAAGATTATGATGATAGAATCAGATTTAGACAAACTCCCTATGGTTATCTAAACCTCCACCGCATACAAGGGAAGGATCAGGTATCAAGAGGATGGTGGCATCCTAGGAAAATTATAGGGAGAGAGAGAGAGGAGATATGACTCAAGTTTAACAAAGTGCGAGAGAGGGACATGGTGTGGGATAAGGATATTGCAGCAGAAATGGGGGTGATGGCTCATGAAGGTTTTGAATATCTTGTGGAATACGAGGAACCACAGCATTAGGTCCACCCAACCTTGGGAAAGCGTAGTAGAGAGCCCCCTTTGGCATCGGATGAGAGTGTGTCAGAGGAAAGAATGAGGACCACGGCCACACATCTAATCCCACCTAGTCACCCATCCCTTGTACATGGTGTTCTAGATATAAAGGTAGTTATTGAGAAGCAGGATAGTGGAAGTAGATAACTAGATACAAGTAGATATCATTTTATGTTGAATTCAGAAGGGGATCAAGTTACCAGCGCACCCATGGCAGCATAGCATATGCCAATGGTTGGTAATATTGTGGAAGGATTTTTCCTAGATGCATCTTCAGGACAGATTATTTGTGCACAAACATTTGGGAATACTTCAGTAGGATATGTGACCACGAAGACCATTGGTTTCTAGTTCAGTTCTACAAATGGGGCACATGGGAGTTCATCAAATGGACTACATCATGTAGTATGAGGATCATGAGGATCATGTCAACCACCACACAAAGGAGGAGGTTCTGATTCTAGTTCTGGTGGACAAGGACCATAACAACCACCACATCAACCATAACAGCCACAACCAAATCATCCCCCGCCTCAGCAACCAATGCAACCGACACCTCAAGTTTTCTTTGAAATATCTCTTTATTTACTAGAGTATAGAAGAATTGAGGACACAACAAAGCATTTGTAAAAGTGTGAACTATTATAATGTGCTAAGGTAATTACATCTTTAGATAGAAAGGCAAGTCAATTTTCCACCACACTACAAGGGTGCACACATACTTAGTACAAGAAGTTTGACCCACATTAGACAGTGGTAGAATAAGATGTTTTACACACTACAATTTTGGCCGAGTTTAACATTCCAGGGTTTGAGTAGTAGAGCATTGGCACACTCAAAGATATCAAGTAGGGTTTTTCTAAAAGTGTAAGGGAGTATGACGTGTGTTTTAAGACTCTATTTTCTAAATTGTTTTATGGCATTCATATTAGTCATCATTCGAAGTGGTTTTTTGGAGGATTTTTGACTTTGTTTTGAATATATCTATCTCATAAGACCTATGTGGATCCTCGTGATGCCTTGGAAGTAACTTTGCACACTGAATTGGTTGGAAGTGTTGATGTAAGAGTAAGTTCATTCTTGGAGGCATAGATTCTATCCATGGAAAATCAGTTGGAGAAGCTTTGTATCAACTCATCACATGAGACATGTAGTGGTATATGGTGCACTGATTGTGAGGTTGAAGGACATACCAAGGATAGTTTTCCATACAAGTCAGTGCACGCGATGTTATTATATTTTGAATTTTTCCACTTGGACCAGGATGTCCAAAACTATCCACTTTTGAAGTGCCCAATTCAAAAGAACATCTCCATGTATTGTAATATTTTTCATGCTCATACCCATGACACTGTTGATTTTAGACTGATTAATCATATCCATAAAGCCATTGAGATAGGAGTGTTTGAGACCAATGCAGTGAGTGGACCCATGGAACATGAAGGACAACATAATGAAGGGCACAATAATGGAGATAACAAGAATGGAGAATTTCGAGGAGGATATCGAGGTTGAGGTCATGGTGGTGGTAGAAATAGGTTTTTTAGATGCACTTGTTACATTTGTGGGTCCCCTGATCACTATCAATGTGATTTCCCTCATAATACAACTTGATCATGGTGTGGTAAACAACTTTAGTTAGAATATTTCCTAGACTTATATGAGCACATTAATAAGATTAAATAGAAGCACAAAGGTGTGAGGATGATTAAGGTGTAACGCATGAATTTTGATCAATGGATGGCTAAGAAGAAACCTAATACAGATTTACAAACCATGTTTATCACAATGTGTGTCAAGGCAATAAGTATGTGTGAGCCTCTAAAGGCCAAGCCACTCATCACAAAAGAGGATGTGATACATGTTAGGTATCCATATGTGGCACATTTGAAGGAGGTTTATCAGGAAACCATTGGAGTCATCAGATAGTTGCATGGAGAGAAATATTCTTGAAGGAATAGGCACATGAGAGAGAATGTGTGAAGAATGTTGAGATCCCTTAGAAATATGTGGATGACTTGAAAGAGGTATTTAAGATATTGTGCCAAGAAAATATCATCCCATTGTTAGGGGAATTTCTTTGTGAGAAGGTACCACACACAGGATCTGAGTGTTAATGATAGATTTTACATGCAAACTTGCCACCCCAAAATCATGAATTCAATAAGGACATCACACTTGATGCGATGATATATGGTTGGCTAGTGTGCAATATTTTGATTGATACAGGCATTAAAGTAAATGTACTCACTCTAGATGCATAGAATCAAATGCGGAGACCTACATTACAGCCATATTCAAATGTGTTATATATGGAAAATAAGATGAAGGATATGCCTATTGGGGTGTTGAAGGATACATCCTTTACAATTCAAGGAGCCAAGTTTACTGGAGACTTTTAGGTATTGGAGATTTTTGAAGCAAACAATTTTTCAGCATTACTTGGATGAGCCTGGTGCTATGGAATAATGTTAATTGGCGCTTTAACAAGAGGTAAATTATTTTTTATAACAAACATAAACATGTCATTATACCTCTACATGATAAGAGGGCATAGCCTTATATTGAGCCCTTGAGTGAGGAAGATCTTAATAGAATTTATGCATGCATGGTGCATGATCTAGAAAATGTATAACAATCAAAGGAAGGCATACTTCAGTGGGATTATGCGTAGTCTATAATTGAGACTACCAGTGTTGCTTGTGATAACGAGGTACATGGAACATACGAGATGGTTAGGCATGAACTCAAGGGATGAGTCACATGGATGATCAATCCACACATGGTAAGGTGGTTAGGATCTACTTAGGTACCAAGGTATACTGGTGATAGGAAGGCTGATGAATTCTTGTGCATCATGGACACTTAGTGGAAGAATGAAGACGATTTAAGAAACATGATGGTATATACCTTATATGAGACATCATCACACTGGCAGGATACATATAGAGATAACATGTTGGAGTGGTGATAAGTGAGAATCACCTTTTCCACTTGGTTTACTAGAAGCAATGTACCCACAGAAAAATGTGAACTTCATGGGAAGACTTTGGCTTCCATAAACGTCCATACTTGTGAGAAACTATGGGCATAATGCTGAGAAAATTTACCACCATCCCTATGGATGCATAATTTCTACTCCACACTTTGTGGATTTGTGCACAGCTCATATGTCCATGTTGAACTAAAAATGTAGACTATAAATTGGCAAGAGATGATTACGGGTATGATTCAAACTTTGGATTGCTTTTTTACTAAGCCTTCAGTCTAGGAAGCATTGTATATCATGAAGCACATCACTTTAGGATATAGCACAAAGGCTGAAGAGCTCATGCTAGAAGTACTTTGTGAGCCTGATTCTGAAGTGCACCTGGATATTGAAGAAACAGATGAAGTACATATGGGTCATGCCTTGAAGGAAAACGAGAAAGGTAAAATGGTATATCTCATTGATGATGAAGAGGTTGATAAATTGGATGTTAGCCACACTAAAGGTGCATGTGAGGTGATGGATTTTTCAGATGAGAAGGCATGTGCATACCACGCTCCCATGAAGACAAAGAAGGTTAACATTGGCACAAAATATGATCCTAAGGAAGTAATCATTTGGGATTACTGGTTAGATCAAGGGGTGGAAAATATCATTGAGCTACTGTGTGACTTTTAAGATCTATTTCCAAGAGGGTGCCATGATTTAAAGTGGGTACACCCTTCCTTAAGCAAGATGAAGATAAAGTTGAAAGAAGATATGTGACTTGTTAGGAAGAGCCCTTATAGGATAAACCCAAAACTATGCATTAAGGTGAAGGAATAAATTGATAAAATGCTTAAATATGGAATTATTAAGGTTGTTGCAGAATTAGAATGGGTTACCCCTATTGTTATAAGTATTAAGAAGGATGGGAGGATAAGAATTTGTGTTGATTATAGGGAACTCAATGGTGCTTGTGTTATAAATCCTTTTCCCTCTCCTTTCAATGAATAAATCCTTGAAGGCATTTTTGGGTGTAATATATATTCTTTTACAGATGGATTTTTAGGTTATCACCAGGTGTGCATCGCAAAAGAGGATTAGGAGAAGAAAAATTTCACCACTAAATGGGGAAGTTTTGCATGTCAATTCATGTCTTTTGTATTGAAAAATGCACCAATAATATTCTCAAGCATTTTTGTGTAGGCATTTCAAGATTTTATTTATAAATTATTGCAAGTATATTTGGATGATTGGATTATGTATGGCCTAGTCAAGGATCATTATGATAATATCAAGCTTATGTTTGAGAGGTGCATGAAGTTGATCATATCTCTCAATATTAAAAAGTGTATATTTGCAACACCCTTTGAAACTCTAGTTGGACACATCATTTGCAAGGAAGGATTGTTATAGACCTAGCCAAGGTTGTTGTGATCTTAGGTTTAGAAGAACCTACCAATCAGAGTGAGGTACATGAATTCTTAATACATACAGGGTATTATAGGAAGTTCATCAAAGGTTATGTAAATATTTACATGCCATTATAGGAATTGTTGAAGGAAAAAGGGAAGTTTCATTGGGGTGACATGTAACAAGTATTTGAGACTTTAAAGGAAAGGTTTTTTCCTATTTTGTACTTTCCTTCTTGGGACAAACCCTTTCATGTTCATTTTGATGCCTCTAGCACATCTATTGGCATAGTTTTGGCATGGCGAGGGGAAGGGAATTTGGATCATCCAATATGTTTTGCAAGCATGAATTTGACACCTGTGGAATAGAATTACACAACCACCAACTCCAAGGAATTATCTATGATCTATACACTTCATAAGTTTCATCAATACTTGTTGACTACCTTGTTTATCTTTTATACAGATCATATGGCATTGAAGTACTTAGTCCACAATCTATTTTTGCAAGGTCACATTTGCTGATGGATCCTTCTGTTTTAAGAGTTTGACTTCTTAGTTTTTGTCAAACAAGGTAAGATTAATTCAAAGCCTAATAATTTATCAAGGATCAATTCTGGTGAGGACATGCAAAGCATTGAGGACACAATTTTTGATGCCCACTCATTTAAGTTGAACCACGCACTCGTAGATTTGGAATATATTGTTTTACTTTCACACACTGGACAAGTGCCTAAGGGTATGAAGACATTAGAGAAGAAGTAGTTTTTTATTTGAACTACACCCTATCAATAATTGGAGGTGAAATATACCAGATAGGAAGAGATGATATCTTGCGTTGTTGTGTACTTGACCATGAGTGAAAAGTTATTATGGAAGAGGCTCATGGTGGTATAGTATGTGGAAATTATGCAGGTGATGCAACTACGCTCGAGATTCTTATGGCTAGACTTTGGTGGGAGACTTTTTACAAGGATGTTAAGGATTTTATAAAATCTTGTGACCATTGTTAGTGCATTGGAAATCCTATCCATAGAGATGAAATGCCACTTAGACCAATAGCAAGCGTGAAACCTTTTGAGAAGTGGGATATCAACTTTGTAGGACTTGTTACACCACCCACACATAGAACTGGGGTGCACCATATCATTACATACACATATTATCTTAGAAGGTGGGAAGAGACCATGTGTACAAAGAATTATACTGTAGCCATAGCATCTTGGTTCCTATGGGAGAATATTATTAGCAGTTATGGCTACCAATTAAGATTGATAAGTGATAGAATAACCCATTTCTTAAATCAGAAAATCCATATTTTATTGGCATAATTTATGGAGGCACACCATAAAACCACTCCTTATCACCCTCAAGCTAATGGTACTACAAAATCTTTCAACAAGATATTGGGATAGACATTGACAAATATTTGTGATGTTAGGTGAAAGGATTGGGATGATAAATTGCCAGTTGTACTTTGGACTTACATGACAACTTTAAAAAGGTTGAATAAGGATACACCATTCCAACTAGTATTTAAGATATAATTAGTACTTCCACTAGAATTCATGTTGTCATCCCTAGATATTGCGGGCAGAGGTGGACTTGACGATGAACAATTTGTACAAGAGTGTATTAATAAACTAATGTAATTAGATGAGAAATGTGTTATTACACATTGGAGATAGAAGACTGAGAAGGTGTGACAAAAGGCTTAGCATGATATGCATATTAAGAACAAGACATTTTCCGTGGGCAAGATGGTCCTTCCATACGACTCCAACTTTTTACACCACCCAGGGAAATTGAAGGTGTATTGGTTGGGACATTTTGTAGTAACCAAGATACTTGAATTAAGCTCATGTTAGTTGTAGGCATTGGATGATACTGTGTTTCTCGGTTACTTCAATGGGAGTAGGTTGAATACCTACTATAAATAAAGCTTCTTAGTATTTGTAATAAGGTAATAAAGACACTTAGATTAGGTTTCCTTTTCATGTGTTTATTTCTATTTATTGCCTTGTTTTTTAATTGTAATAATCACGTCTATGAGTAGGAAGTTGATTAATATCTATTGATTTCATGTGCAAAGGACTGTACATAATTTTAAGTTTGGAGTGAACCAGGTGCATGTTCATGAAAAAGCAATCCATTAGGGTTGAGAGTTATATGCAGGATTGGTGCATTTAGGAAGGATGACATAGGTAAATGTATGAAGTAAGGATGTTTTTTAAAAGATGTTCATGATAGAAAGGTGCTACAGGTGCTAAGGTTGATGATGCTCATAAGGAAATTACTCAGGAAAAATACCATGCTTAAAAAAGGGTCATGTAATGTAACGTGAGGTAGGTAGCGACATGATGAACTACTTGGTATGTGGCATAAAGTATTATGTACTGCAACACAATGAAGCATGTGCGAGGAATGTCTATGGCCTGGAAAGTATTGAGTGCACCAGAAGGTTACGAGTTTAGTGTGCCAAAAGGTGACGACTTTAGTGTGCCAAAAGGTGATACAGGATAAATAAAAAAGTGAAAAGGCTTGTTTTAAAGTGGGAAAACACTTTAAAAATTTTAAAAGAAAGTAATTGTTTTAAAAGGCAGAAAAATTAAGGCGATGAAGTTTTAAAGCACATAAAGGTTATAAAAGGGAGAAAATTGAGTAATTTTCTACCTTGCATTTGAGAAGACTTGATAAATTGAGCTACTATGATTTAGGGTGACAAAGCAAGAAAAGTGAAAAAGAAAACCAAAACAGCATGTGTAAGGTGTTTTTGTGCAGATCCTTGTGGAAATAAAGAAGTTTGGGACAGCAGTTGATTATAAAGCAAGGACACAAGTAGAAATTGTTTCTAGAATGTAAGTTTAAGTAGCTAGAGTTTACAATACTTGGGTATTGAGGTGATACTAAATGTTTGGTGAAGGAAATCTAGGGCACGAGATTGTAGGAATAATGTCACCAAAAAGAGTGACTACTTCATCTCCAAGAGGGAGATACAAGGCTTAAACAAAGAGGGTTGAGGTTGAGGACCCACTGGAGGACATATATTCAGAGATTCAACACCCCCTTTGTGTAATTATGGTTCATACGTGGAAATTCCAGCTCTCGAAATGTAGAATCAATGAATTAATCATAAGGCCCTAGGAAATGAAGTGACCTTAAAAGCAAACATGTTATAGGAGCTTCCAGAGAAGAATGAAAAGGGGAAAGTATTGGTTAATGACTTAGTGAGGATAGTCCAAGAGAAATTAGGGGTTCTCCAGTTATTTTAACTACCCTTCTTCGTAAAACCAAAACATCTATTTTAGTGGATCATGTTTAAGGTACATGAGGATAACAACCTAGCTTATTAAATAGGTTACAGGGTTATGAGGTATAGGGGAAGAAATGGAACTAGACCCGTGTGTTGATATGAAGATTGATGAGTTGGCCATTAAGCTACAGTATAAGAAGGGAGGAAGGGACATGAACATAGAAAATATTATAGACCCCTTGATTAGGGTTGTAGCTAGGCTCATAAGCTAAAAAGTATGTGCCTCAGAGAGATGGACCGATGCGAATAAGAATTTTTTATACATTGCATATAAAATGGCTCAAAAAATGTAATACAACATAGTGTAGTATTTCACCAATGGGATAATAGAGGAGGCTAAGGTACATAATGAAGAAGGGGGGTAAAATTACTTGGGGATCATTCCTCTTATTCATTGTATTCTAGGAAATTAGATTCCTAGATGGATCAGATGATGACATGTGGGTTTACCCACCAATAAATAAGTCCCCTACAATTCAATTCACAGGATATACTTGTGATGGCACAATCACCAATGTGTATAAATCCAAGATAGAAAAATGGTAAAATAGGATGCGTGAAACATTTGAGAATGAATGGTGCATTCTAGGTGAATTATCAATAGAGGTTACAGAATAGAAAAAAAATTAGTAATGCAACACTATAGTCTTGTGCAATTTAGGATGAAGGATGGAGAGATGGGTCCATGGTGAAAACTGTCATTTGCATTCACTGCCCGATATTTCAGGTGTGCAGTAAATTCTATCAAAGACATGAAGAAGTTGAACTTTAATTCAGATAAGTTATATTTTGACTAATACAAATTGCGCTCCACCTACAAGTATGACTCTAGTCCTGCATATTTGGATACTTTAGAGCCCGATACCTTGCACATGAATCCCTAGTTGAATGTCACAATAAAGGGGATGATATGTATAGTTTTTTATTCTTGAGACCAAAACCCTAGGGTGGAATAGAGGTGGAGGTTACAGGAACTTGCCTTCCAAAACCTAGGATAATTATTGTGCCACCAATCAAAAGAATGTGTGAAGAATCTCCTGAGGAGGAAGAATAAGAAAAAGGTGGGCTTGATCAATCATGTAGAAAGAAATTTTATTATAGAAGAATGAAACATGATGATAGTGCAGGGACTTCCTAGGCACCCAAGGATGGTACAAATAAGACAAAGGTAAAGCGTGGAGGGGAAAAGGTAGTGTCCAACGAAGAAGAGTATAGCAATAAGGAGAAGGATGAAACCTTGTTGGAAGAGTTAAAGCACAAGTGAGCTTAACAAGAGGAAAGAAAGAAGGCTTAGACATAGGAAGGTTCTGACCCAATGAAGGAAGCACCTAGCTAAAAATATGAGTAACATTCTACAATTCCATGGAAGGAGAAGTCACATGTGCACAAGGAGGTGCAAGAGGAGGAAAAAGAGGTGGATGATGCCTATGTCATAAGAGAAGATAAGGGCATGGAATTTGGAAATAGCACATGCCCTTTCACTCTAAGGAAGTAGAGAACGAAGGCGAAAGCAATCAGAAAGAGGTGGACACCCCGATCACCACATAAGGAAGAGTTAGAATGTTGACCAAGAAATGATTTAGAACCAAAGAGAAGTAAGGAGACTTGACAGCCAAGTATATTTTTGGGTAAAATCACATGTGGATCGAAGATGAATGAACATGCATGGATCGAGCTATTAATATGATTAAAGTACATTCTATTTATAAGATAGATTACTATTATATATTTTAAATCATGCATGTAGGCTATTTTTGACACGCCTATTATTAGGAACTGCATGGGGGATGAAGGGAAAGTACTCACCCCTACTTATATCAATTGTACACCATAGTTTTGGAATGATGATCATTATTACCAATCCCTAGTTATCAGTTTTTGGATTCTATTATGGTCTAGGGTTTGATGTTATGTATGCTCCAAGTGTATTGGTGCATTGATAAACATGTATTCAACTTATATGATGTAATACTTTTGTTATAATGGATTATGGTGGATGGATCATGATTACTGATATGTTTCAATATGGATAATTCTTGGTGCAATTGAAATTGGTGATTTTTTAATTTTTTATGTTTCTTTATTACATGTGTTTCCAAAGTGTATGTATGCATTCATTATGACTACATAATTAAATAATTAGACATTTATCAAAATGGTTATGCAAGCTAACATTCTAACAGAAATAACAAAGGAGGGACCTAGTAGATTCACACACTTCAGGTGAGCATTCAATCCTTGTTGAATAAGGTGTCAATGCACATAGTGTTATGTTGGGAAATAAAAGACTACAATTGGTTTCTTTATCAGTTTAATCCTTTTTCTCTTTATTCCTTTAAGTTTTATTTTCCTTACCCTTACTTGCCACAAGGGAATGTGACTTGGATTTTAGACTCCCCATTTTAATGTGTTTGTCCTGATCTCAAATGAGTTGGGATAAAAAATTATCAAATGAGGGCATTTTCCAAGTACTTCTCAAGGCACCTTTTATGGCATGGAAATTTGAAATGAAAATGAATTATTGAGGGCCTGACTTGGAAAGAATTGACAAGATCAACTAAGAATATTTCTTCTCCACTTTACATTCCTTTATAAGTAATCTAGTGTGGAAAAAAATTGAGAAGAAGGCCTATAGGTTTTCAAAGTCACTAGAATTTAATCCCAGTAGTTCGTTCTCCAACTCATGCGCTCGCATGTCATCTTTCTTCCTAAACATATCATCAAGAACTTTCCAAGATCCATCGGGTTTTGACTAATTTTAGATTTAGAAGAGAAAGTTGAGAAAGATAGACATACAGAAAAGACCTAAGGATTCATCACAACGGTTAAACCATGTTGAGCAGATAGAATATTGTTCTAAGGAGAAGGCACACAAAATGTGTGCACACATAAACAAGGTGCATTTGGAGGTGTAGAAAGATACGGAAGGAAACATGAACCAGAATGGTTGGGCTTAGGATTTAGCTATTTTTATGGATACTGGCTATTTTTAAAGATAGCGTGTAGAGCACACATAGATATGGAGAATTCCATGACATGTAATGGTATTTTGGGAATGAACAGCTGATAAATGCCATGCATGGTTCTAGCTAATAATAGGATTTCTTCTTCCAGTTAACTATAGGACATCTATTATTAGAACACTTACATATATGCATGCTATTGTAAAGGTGCATGGATATTATTAGCATGTGACCTATTTTGAGAAGTGCATAGGTGGTGAAGGGAAATTCCCCACCCCTATAAATAGGTATTGAACTGAGTAGTTTAGAGAGACTGAATTATTATGGAGTTATGTTGTTGGATCTTATGTGTGCATGACTTATGGATATACTTTATAGTGTAAGAAGCTTTTGTGCTTTATAGTGTTTAATGCAATGGATAATATTGGCCAGATAATGGTGTTAAACATAACTAAATCTGGTTCTTGTATGGTTAATAGTATTATAGTTATTATTTAATTTATGATTCTCTAAGATCTAGATCTGGATTATGCACTATGGAATGTTTATGTTTAATTATGGATCTGAATATGGTTTATCATCGTCACACTAACATCCTACACAAGTAACTCTAAAGAGGGGTTTGGTACCTTTACATGCTTCAGGTGAGTGCTCAACTTAGGCTAGGTGATGTGCCAGTGCACCTGGGTTATTTATAGTAGATTCTAGGATGCATCATTGGTTTCATTATCAAGACCTCTTTTTCATTTGTTTTCAAGATGTTTCATGATGAAGACGTACCAGTTGACCCTAGAAAGTGTTGAGGAGTGGATAAATTATCTGGAAGAAGAGTACGCTCATAGGTTTGGCACTGGATCTGATTTTGATGCACGCACGTGGGTGGAAAAAAATTTGTATCATTATTTATGTGAGAGCTTATTTGTTATCTTTCCAGTAGAAATATGTCATTTAGACCATGATGCAAGTTGATGCTCATTATTAAAACACGCGATAAGAAATAATGTATCTTGTTATCGTAAGATTTTCTGGTCTACAACTCATAATACAGAAGACTATAGGTTGACTGGTCAGATCCTTGATTTCATAGATATTGGTGTACACCAGAGAGGAGTACTGGATTATTCTAAAAGTAAAAGTGAGCTCCATGATTGCGGTCACACTCAAGGGTGCTACGATCGGAATGAAGGGAACTTTGAATTATTCATGGCAGAGGTTAAGGATACCATGGTGGATTCGGGGACTAAGGCTATGGTGGTGGACGAGGCAAGTTTACTCATGAAACGTGTTATAGTTACAGATATCATGACCTCTACAGGCATGAATGCCCTCATAATATTACTTGTTCTTTTTGTGGGAAGAATAATAACTATGAGGAATTCCCAGGCTTATATGAGCATCTTAGCAATCAGCATAAACAAGAAAACAAGGGCACATAAATGGTTAGAATATAGTGCACCATGGAAAATTAGTGGATGCCAAAGTTGGAACCGAAGCCTGAGGTATTACCTGTGAATACTACACAAACTGAAGTTGTGTGCACCAAAGAGATGTTACAAAATAATCCTACCATTACTAAGGAGGATTTTTTACATGCACGATACCCAGATCCAACACATCATAAGGAGGTTTATCAGGAAATCATGTAGGTACTCAAAAATCTTCAGGGTGAAATATAATGTTTAAAGAAATAGTCACAGAAGTTTGAACAAAAGAAGGTAGTAGAGATGGTCCAGTCAAATGTTGATGATTTGAAAGAGGTATGCAAGATGCTACGCTAGGAGAATATTATTCCATTACTAGGGAATTGGTTAAAGGGAAACACTTCACACACAGATATTGAGAATGGACCCTAGATCCTGCATGTTAATCTTCCCCCTCATAGTTTGGATTGTGACAAGGAGATCACTCTAAATGTTGTTGTGGATGGATGGCTTTTGAGCAATATATTGATTGACACATGCACAGAAGTGAATGTGCTTACTTTAGATGTTTGGGTACAAATAGGAAGACCTCCATTGCAACCATCATTTGATGTACTATTTATGGCTAATCGAACTAAGGCCACTCCAAACAAAATTTTAAAGGATGCATCCATTACTATAAACGGGGTCAAGCTCATTGGGGACTTTGAGGTCTTAGCACTTGCAGAAGAAGACAACTTCCCATCTCAACTTGGGCTCCCTTGGTGTTATGCAAATAATATTGATCTACAGTTCAACAAGGGGTATATAAGTTTTGAGAATAAGGAAGAATGATTTATTATACCTTTGACAGATGAGAAATTCTTACCTTATGTGGAGCCTTTGAGTGAAGAAGACCTAAAAATAATTTATGTGCACCTTATTTGAGATCTAGAAGTACCTGAGCCATATAAGGAAGGAATCCTCTAGTGAGAAGCTACATAATCTATTAGTGATACTACAAGTATTGCTTGTGAAAATTGGGTGCATGGAAAATATGAGATGGTTGGGTGTGAGGTAAGAATCACATTTTCATAGAGGATCAAACCTCATTGTTTTAGGAGTATAGGCAACAACTTTGTACCCCAATACACTGGAGAAGGAGATCCTATGGTATTCTTGCGCGTCATGGAGGAGTAGTGGATGGAACAAGTGGAGAGAAGAATTATGTTATTATATACCCTATGCTAGACGGTAGCATGTTGGTGGATGGTTCACGGGGATAATACCATATAATGGAATGAAGTAAATATTACTCTAACAACCCGGTTTCTCACGAGTAATGTGCCTACTCAGATCTGCATATATCATGGTAATCAACCTGTTCAGCACCACATTCAATAGTGTGAAAGACTCTAAATAGAGGGGCAGGAAGCTTTACCACCTTCACTTTAGGTGCAAAAACTTTATTCCACTTTGCAAGGATACGCATGCACTTGGTATGTTTATGCGGAACTGCATAAGGAGACTGAAAATTAGTAGGAATTGATTATAGCAATGACCCATAATTTGAATACTTCTCTACTAAACCTCTGGTGAGAGAGGCATTATGGGTTATGGAGTGCTTGACTATGGGTGACAGTGCAAAGGCTTAAGAACTCATTCAGGAGTTATTTGGTGAGGAGGAACAAGGAGTGCGTTTTGAGGAAGTAGATGATACAGATGTCAAACTATTTAAGAGTGCTTTCTTTGAGAAAGAGAAAGGAAAGATGGTCTACATAGTGGATGATGAAGTATAAGAGTTGGACATAGATCATTCAATAGGTACACGCGAGGTCTTAGACAGTGCGGGAAAAAACATGTGTGCCTATCATGAACCTATGAAGACTAAGAAAGTGAAAATTGGCATGAATGTTAAACCTAAGGAGGCCATAATTAGAGATTATTGGTCTGATTCTGAAGTGGCAAAGATAATTGAGTTACTATGGGATTTCTATGACTTATTTCCTAGGAGATACCATGAGTTAAAGGGGGTGTATGATTCATTAGGTGAGATGAAGATTAAACAAAAAGAAGGAGTGCGCCCAATTAGGAAGAGACCTTACATGATGAACCCTAAGCTGTGCATAAAAGTTAAAGAAGAAATTGACAAAATGTCAGAATCTGGCATCATTAAGCCCCTAGAAGAATTAGAGTGGGTTATCCCCATGGTAATCAGTATAAAGAAAGATGGTTGAATTAGGATTTGTGTGGATTATATGGAGCTAAATGTTTCATGTGTGATTGATCCTTTTCCTACACATTTCACTAAGGAAATATTAGAATGCGTTACAGGGCACAAAATTTACTATTTTACAAATGGATTATTTAGGTATCATCAAGTAAGAATTGCACAAGAGGATAAAGAGAAAATTACTTTCACTACTGAATGGGGAAGCTTTGCATATACAGTGATGCCCTTTGGTTTGAAAAATGTGTCTGTTGCATTTTTGCACATAGTTTTTCAAGTATTCCAAGATTTTATTCACCAATTCTTGCAAGTTTACTTCGATGATTGGATGGTATACGGGCTTGTTAAGGATCATTGTGACAACTTGCACTTAATGTTTGAAATATGCAGATAGTTAATGATATATTTAAACATCAAGAAGTGTGTATTTGATACACCTTTTGGAACTCTACTAGGGCATATAATCTACAAAGAATGTTTGTTAGTAGATCCAACTAAGGTTTCAGTTATTGTAGGCCTTGAGAAGCCTACCAATCAAAGTGAGTACACAAATTCCTGGGCCATATATGGTATTACAAAAAATTTATCAAAGGATATGCGAAGATTTATGCACCCCTGAAGGAGTTACTAAAAGGAAAAGGGACATTCTATTAGGTAGAACCACAACAACGTGCATTTGAGGAATTGAATGAGAGACCTACTACAATTCCTATTATGTGTTTTCCCTCATGGAACCAACTGTTTCACGTACATGTGGATGCCTCTGGCACAACCATTAGCGCAGTGTTAGCTGAACCTGTAAAAGGTATTATAGATCATCTTATCTACTTTTCTAGTAGAAATTTGACTCTTGTAGAATAGATTTATACAACTACAAAGCACAAGGCCTTATCGGTGATCTACGCACTACATAAGTTCATACATTACTTGCTAGTAACACCTTTTATATTTTATACAGATCATGTGGCATTAAAATACTTGGTAAATAAGGCCATTTTATAGGGGTGCATATGTCGATGGCTTCTCTTATTGCAAGAATTTGACTTTACAGTCATGGTAAAACTAGGTAAAAGTAATTCTTTCCCAGACCACTTATCAAGAATTCAATCAGGAAAGGACACACAGACAATTGAAGATATAATGTCGGATGCACAGTTGTATAGGTTACATTATGCACCTTCAGAATTAGAGGATATTGTTTTCTTTTTATGCACAAGTATGGTCCAGAAGGAATGAAAGCCTTAAAGAAGAAACAACTTGAAATTTTCTCTGCACCCTTCATGGTTATTAGTGGTGACTTATAAAAGCTAGGCCGAGATGAAGTATTGTGTTAGTGTGTATTAGAACAAGAGTGCAAGGATATCATAGAAGAGGCTCATGACAGTATTGAAGGTGGGCATTATGCAGGTGATGCCACCACACATAAGATTCTACTCATTGGATTATGGTGAGATACCCTATACAAGGATTGTAAATAGTATTGTAAGGTGTGTGATCCCTGTCAGCACCTTGGCAAACCTGGACAAAGAGATGAAATGACTTTGAGGCCTATTCCTAGTGCATAACCATTTGAAAAATGGGTAATAGATTTTTTGGGTCCTATTTCCCCAGCCACGCATAGATCCAGATCATGCTACATCATCACTTGCATATATTATCTTACAATGTGGGAAGAAGCAACACCTACAAAGGATTGTACATCGGCTACAGTAGCAAGGTTCTTATGGGAAAATATTCTTACTAGGTATGGAAATTTGTTGATATTGACAAGTAACAGGGGCACACACTTCTTGAATGAGAAAATCAGGATATTATTGGATGAATTTATGGCCGCGCACCACAAGACTACACCTTATCACCCTCAAGCAAATGGGACTACTAAGGCCTTCAACAAGGTATTGAGCTAGACTTTAACAAATATTTGAGATGTTAGAAGGTGTTAGCATATGGATTTGCACACATGCAAATGGCATGCAACGGTGTGGGAATGAAGTCCCTCCTCAATGAAGGTGAGGCTTCCTTTATTGAAAACCAAAACAGTATTTACATTTGTACATTCAAAATTGGAACACCAATGGAAAGAAAATTGAATGAGGGAAATGGATTAGAATGAAGGAAAGGAGTGGAATGGAAAGAACTAAAGGAACATGCAAGAGTTAGGTAAAAACAGAGCCTAATATTGCATGAATAGGAAATATGAATAACTAACACAAATAAAATAGACTTTGAGTTAGCCAAACAAGAACGTGTAAAAGGGAACACACATGAGCAAGTAGATAATCAGAGCTTGATCACTATGAACTAGAACAACAGATTAATAATGTTGACAATAAGATCAAAGATAATATTTGCATGCAAGATTCAAAACACCTAACATCTAATGAACATAAGAACATCAAATTTTACAAGAGACAATGAATGAGACACAAAGTTTGTATTCCATTAACTCCAAAATGTTTTTCACAAAAGAACACAAAGTTTCTTCATGAAACAAAGCTTGCACAAAAGTATTTTCTTCTCCTCTCTCAAATTCACCCTTTACCAATGAGCCCCTCACTTCTTTTATAACCCAAAATTTGGTTACAAAGTAGTTAGGGTTTTACATGATCATTAAATAAGGCACTTAAGTGACCTTTGACTTTTTCAACCAACTTTATTAAAAAGTGACTAAAAATAGAAACCACTTAAGTTAAAAATTCATTTAAGGAAAAATGCATAAATAAAAGAAATGGGTACATGTGGACCCACTTAAATGACTTGGACACACACGTGGACATCCTAGTCAGCAATGCACCACCCAAATCAAGACACCTAGGATCAGTGCATTATCCATTGGGCTAAGAGTCCACCTATCCCGATCGTACGGGAATGAACTCATTGACTGTGCTCTGCAATCCTCCAAATGACAAGAGTGCTGAGCTTGAAACTTGAGAAATTCATCCACTCCTCTGTCTGAGCAATATCCTGGTGGGATAAAATTTGTCTTCATTTTTATTCACATTCACACACAATTCTCCACATGCTTCGTATAGCCTTCCATGATGAATTATTCATTTGTTACGAAACTGTAGTCATTACGCCATTTTTTCAAACACTTGATGTGCTTCCTCATAACTTGTGTGAGTGATTCGATGTTGTTACAAGCCTTCAATAGGGTGCCTACAATATCTTTGGAACTGGTAAATCACACGTTATTAACATGAATTGCCGACATTGTTTGGAACATTGGCTCCTTGTGAGTGGCAAAAGAAACTAGTGGCGTAACAATAATACCATGCATGATTCTAACAAACAATTTTATCATCTTTACAATAGTGATAGTTCTGATCCTCTAGTACAATAATAATTTCTCATCTTTGAATGCATCAGCTACTACCGTGCAGAGAATAAAGCAATTTCTAAACTTGTTATATGATGGTTTATTATGAATCCCAAAACAATTGGCTCATTAGTCACATTGATAGATGAATTTAACTTCCAAGAAAATGTACCACAATTTAAAATCCTTTCACGGATCATCTTCTGTTTTGAATATTTCTCAAGAAAACTGCTAAAACCTTTTTCATCCAAAATAGGCATGAACTATTCCTTAACAAGTCTCAAATGGCAACAAAAAATGAACTAAACCCTAACTTGTGGAGGTCAGGGAAATATACAAAGTATATCACCACCATGGGCCGAAACACTCATATCAATACTAGAACATCCTCCAAACGCAAGACCAAAAGAAATTGTGATGCATTTTAATGGAATTGAGGTTCGACCAATTGAACTCAAGAGACATCGAGGGTATTATTCAACCCAAGAGATTCAATAGAGTACACAAGATACAAATCATTTCAGATTTTTTCAATTTTGGAAGCTTTACCATAGGATTAGCCTTATAAATGCTCTCACGACCAGCAGTCTTGAAGTCGAAAATTCAACTATGCTTCTTGGCGTGATGGTGCAAGCCGCAAAAGGTGTTTGGGAAACATTAGTATGTTCACGAATGCACGATGTGTGCAAGTTCAAGTTTGTGTTCAAGGATTAGCTTGAGTCGAGCTAATGGAGATGAGAAATAGTGAGGTTTCCATGAACACAATAGAGCTTAGCTCAAGCTTGGGAATGCTCGAATGGGGTTTCCCATGAACAGAAAAATATGAACATGAAAAACCTAGACTTCAAAAGACTTTAGTTTTAAACTTGAGTTTGAATTTTGAGCACCATACAAGAGCCTATGATCAAAATGATCAAGTTTTATGTAAGTCGCCATCCATTTCACACTGCCTGAGTATGAGAAAAATTACTTTCTCCATTATTAACTCGTGGGATTCAAACATGGGTTTGAATAGTTACAGGCCCTTGCAAGAATTGGAGAGAGTTCCATAGACATCATTATTAATTGGCTCAAATTTTTTTGTTCCACTTGGTGTAGCATGAGTAAGAACAAAATCAGCCTCTTTTGCAACAAAGTTCTCATCCAATAAAATGTTGCTAGATTTGATGTCTCGGTGACATAGAGGAGGATCACAATAAAAATGAAGATATTCCAAAACAGCAGCCTACAGCTATTTGAATTCTGGTCCTCCAACTCAAAGAGTGTTTTGAGGAAGCATGAAGATAGTTTTTAAAACTCCCATTTTCCAAGTATTCATACACAAGAAACCTCTCTTGTTTCTCTACACAAAATCCTTTGACTGTAACAAGATATTGGTGATGCAATCACCCCAAAAGTTCCATCTCCTTATGGACTTCCTCCTCCCCTTGTTGAGATATCTTGTTCATTCACTTCACAGCAGCAACAAATCCATTTTCAAATTGAGCTTTATAGACAGTTCCAAACCCTCCCTTGCTAATAGAGGTGTGGAAAACATTTGTAGCCCTCTGAACCTCTTTATAGCTAAACTACCTGAACATTGTAGATGGACCTCTACTCCATTTGCATAGTTTCCAGCAGGGTTATGACCTCAAATTCCTATTCAACATGAATATAGTAGGATTTCCAGACTTTTCCCACTTTTTTCTTTTTCTACAGATAAGAAGTATCAGGAAAATTAAGAGTGTAAAAACCACTCCTATAATTCCAAGTCCAACACCTAGAATCAACGTCAAATGGTAAGTGGAGTGACGCTTCCTGAGGAAAAATCCACCAGAAGGAGCATATGGTAGAGAGAAGATTGGTGTGGGAGATATCTTCGTAAAAAACACCTCTGATGGTGGCTTGGAAATTGGTGATGCTACCTTGACAACAAGCTTTGTATTGTCTAGCTCTCCCTGCAAGCTTGCAGTTTTGAATTCTTCATTGTCTGACAAGTTTTTTCAACAAGCTACAGAAACCAAAGCCAAAGCTGCAGCCTTTTTATAGCTAGAAGAGCCATTATACTGTAATTTTCAAGTTGG
Organism: Taxus chinensis; assembly: GCA_019776745.2. Taxonomy (NCBI): domain Eukaryota; kingdom Viridiplantae; phylum Streptophyta; class Pinopsida; order Cupressales; family Taxaceae; genus Taxus; species Taxus chinensis. Next base: position 93,144,695 of record CM034154.1, on the reverse strand, counting down.
CCATGAATATCATCGAATTGCAAAAGATGATTAAAGTTCCCAAGGTATATAGAGGTAAGAACCTTGAATGGTCAGAACTTTTAGGTAAATTACAGGGAAATATGAGCTAATGCATCTAACACTTGTTTGACCTACGCTTTCATATGATCCATGATGACAAATAGCAAGATTTCAATATTATGACCTGTTTTCTCTAACTGCGTGGCCTTTGTTGCCTTCTCCCCTATGCGGCTTCTGTTTCCTTTCGGCATGCATGGCATTTTTATATTCTTCTTTGATGTGTAGAAAAATTTAACAAATGTTTGTGGTTTGTGTGGTTCATTATTTCTTATCTGTGTGACCTTTTTTCTTTGACTTTACCTGTGTCACCTCCCTTGGATGCGTGGGCATCTCCTTCAGGATTTTTCTTGTCCTCTACCTACGTAAACAACAACGTTTGACCTCTCACTTGCATGGGACAGCTGCATTCCCTTCATTATTTATATGGTGTTAGGCTGAGTTCTTGATGTGCGTGGAGAATATACCTTCAACGTGGTTTTTCTTTGTTGTTTGTAAACATTTTTCCTCTTTTACTAACACCTGTGCATTTCTAAAAACTATCCTTTTTACCTAGCAATGTGTGAGTTTTGAAAACAGTTTGCTTTTCCCTTCCTCTGCCCAATGTGTGAGACTCCTCTTGAGGCGGCCTGCTCCTTTTCTCTCTCCTAGGTGTGGGAATTTGAAAATAGTTCTTTATCTCCTTATGTTTGGTGCCTCCTTCCAAATGCGTGAAACTTGTAAAGAAAAAAAAAATCTTCGGACTGTTCTTACTTCCTTGGCTATGTGGAAAGCTATTTGATCTTGGTTGTTCCTTCTCTCTACAACAAATGCATGGAAGATTTTGTTGTATGTGATAAAATATTATGCCTTCAGAAGAATTAAGAAGAAAAGCTTCACATGACTTTTTCCAACGGGTTTGATGGAGGAAGTTACAAGGATTAATTCAACTTGCTCTCTTCCCAGGTAGTGGGCTTAAGTGCCAGGGGGAAATGGGGAAATGGGGAAAGCAACGGACAATTGCCAATGGGAATGGAAAAATGGGTTGGCAATCCCCGTTTAATTTCCCCATGTGGGAAATTGGGGAATTTCCTACCCGTTAGCCAATCTAGGATTTGGCAATTGGTGGAGAAAATCCCATGTGCGGGAAAGATGAAGGAAATTGCCAGGAAAGGGGAAATCCAAGCTCGGGAAGCCAGATTGGCTTTTTGGCAGTTGGAAACGTAAGCTTACTTCCCCGGCATTAAAATTTGTCGAACCAAATTTAATTTATATTTATTTAATTAAATACTTCTCAAGTGATTTAAAAATTAATTTAATCAAACAAGGAGCAATTAATTAGTTAATTTTAATGCGTTTTAAAGCCTGGCGGGAAGAGTTATCACCCGAAAAGGATGAAACGAAGACCAAAACGATCACAAAAATGAGACGGTCGCAACGAGGGCAATGAACCACACAAAGTAACACTTTTCAAAAAAAATTCAAATTTTTCATTTTTTATTATTTTTAAACAATTTTATGAAGTCAAAATTGGCTGATAACAGAAGGAAGGATTGGGATGATAATGTTTATGGTGTACTTTGGGCATATAGAACAACTTACAAAAGGTTGAATAAGGCCACACCCTTTCAATTGGTGTTTGGCATACAAACAGTTCTTCCCATGAATTCATGTTCCCTTCTTTGTGTATTATGTGTGGGGGAGGTCTAGCTAATGAGAAAGCATTAGAAGAGATAATTAACAAGTTAATACAACTAGATGAGAGGCAAGCCAATAACATGTTAGAGTCAAAAGCAGGAAAAGGCCAGGTAGAAAGCATGGCATGACAGACACATTAGGGATAAGAAGCTTGAGGTTGGAAAGATCGTACTTCTTTATGATTCCAACTTTCTGAGCCATCCAGGAAAACTTAAGGTGCATTGGTTGGGACCATATGTTATCACTCATATCCTTGAATCGAGCGCTTGTCAGTTAGAGGTGCTTGATGGAAAATGGTTACCCAGTTACTTTAACTAGAGTAGGCTGAAGCCCTACTATAAATAAGTTTTCTTGGTGTTTGTAATAAGGTAGTGTTGCCATTTAGTATAGATTTCCCTTTTTGTATTTCCTTCTTCATCCCCATGCTTTGTCAATTTAGTTCGATGTTTTGTGCAATAAGCGTGTTTGCACTCTGGAAGCTAATTACAATCTAAAGTATTTTTATGTGTAGAGGACTGCAAATACCATTGGTGTGGGGTGGTTGTTATTTGTTATTCAAAAATGGGTACACATAAGAACAAACTATTACAGGTGTTATTCAAGAATGGAAAGGAGCTGCTAGAAAAAATATTGCTCCTAGAGAAGACTATAACTTGAAATAAATGAATGAATAGTATAACGTGAGGTAAGCAACGACCGTAGAAACTACTAGAGGAAGGCAAAGTGTTGAGGTACTCCAGTGCATGGATGCACACATAAGGAGGTCTATAGCCAGAAGGTAGGAAGGTGCTCTAGAAGGTTATAGTTGGGGTGTGTAGGTGTGTCACGTGGAAGTTGGGAAAATGGTCAATTAATGAGAGGATCAGTGGTAGGTAAATGAGCATTAAATGTAATAAATTTTCAAAAATTTATAAAAGGACATGATGTGGGTTCATTTTTACCTTTGCGATCACAAATTTTCAAGTGAGCTATTTGCGACCAAGCCAAAAAAAAATGTATTGAGGTGTGGATTTTTGAAACTAGACATGGAGAAAACATTTGTGCGTAGAAGTGGATTGTGTCCCCATTGGAGAAGGGTTTGAGTGAATCATAAGCATTAAGAAGGAGTTAGGGTTTATGGTTTTGAGCTAGGGCATGGGGTTTCAAGCTGGGGCACGAAATCTTACTCGAAAGAAGACAAAAGGTAGGATTTTTATAATTACACCGAGGAAGGCACTTGCAGCAGGTACGAAGGGGAAGAAGAAGGTGGAAGTCGAGGTCGAATTTACTCCCGAGAGAAATATTTCAGAGATGTAGTATCCAAAAGGAGTGATTTTTGGGTGGGATTGGGATTCTCATATCTGTAGATGTAAAGTAAGTGACTACAACCACCACACCATCAACAATAAGGGGGAGTTAGACACTTTACTGAATAAGAAGACCAACAAGTGCATGGTGGATGACAAGTCAATATATGATGATGTTGGGGAGAAGTTTCTCAAGAAGGTAGGGGTGTGTCAACCATATGAACTCCCATATTTTGGAAAACCAGAAATTTTATACCAATGGCTTATGAGTAGAGTCCATGAGGACTTTTTCTATTTTGTTGGACGGCGGGTAAAGATCACTGCACCTTTGATAGCTACATTAACATGACTGAAGGGCACATGGACATAAATTAGTAGTGATCTAACTGATAAGGCAGTTGTTATAACTACAAGCAAGGAGTTGGGATACTACAAGGGTCCGTGAAGAATGGACATCTATAGATCAAGGAATTACCCTATGGTGCAGGCAGCTACGCATCTTCTCACTAAGCCGAATGATCAAGAGATATGGTTGTAGGTAAATACCATGTGGCTATAAATTGTGAAGAAAATTTCACAAGGATAAGTCTATAACTTAGCTAGCTTCATAGCAAAAACAATTATTGAGGAAGTGTGCATAGGTGAAAAGATAACTTTTGGCATTATCCTACTATATCTTGTGTTTGTAGAAATTGGAGTGCTCGATGGGCCAAATAACAAAATTTTGGAATACCCTGTGGAGAAGAATTCCCTCCAAAGAGGTTTGAGAAGTATGTTTGTGAAGGAACAATGAGTGGCCCATTCAAACAAAAGGGCATAATTATGGTATGATTTCTTGCGCACAGAATTTGAGGAGGAATGGTGCATTCCAAAGGAGTTACCCTTAGTAGTGGGTAAGGCGGTGTAGTTCACAGTGTATCAACATTTTTTCATCACTCAGTTTGTAATGAAGGATGGGACATGGCATCCCTAGTGAAAATTTTCATACGTCTTCACAGAGCATTATTTCCAAGTAGTAGTACACATGTTTACTGATGCATGCCTGTTGAGCTTTAATGCGGACAAGGTAGATTGTGAATACTATACTCTCACAAAAACTTATGTTTATCCAGGCCAGTCTACCTACATTGAGAGGCTCATTTCAGATGTTATAAGTATGAATCTAGTAAGTTTGTCTATTGGGAACAATAGAGTCATGCTTTTCTATCTCCATCTTAATCCTAGGTTGGAAAATAACAAGTACGTGGAGAATGAGTTCATGCTCCTAGGGCCGCCTAAGAGAAAACACACAGCTGAAAATGTGGCAGCTCCAAATCCTGCCTCAACCATAGAGATAGATGAAGAAGAAGAACATGATGATAGTGGAGGTTTGGACCACAGAGGCCAGAGGCAGCCCACAGATAGAGTTAAGAGTGAGCGCACAGATACTCCCCCATATGCGCAAGGAGAGGAAGACTTGGATGTAGATGCATTTCATGAGGAGTGCCAGTTTAGGAAGGTGTTCAAAATAACCAAGACCCAAGGAATAGGAACATCACAACCTTTATAAAGTTCACCTCGACTCTCCCCTCAAAAAGAAGCACCATAGAAAAAGAAAAGAAGAAAGTTGAAGCTTAACAAGGAGGTAGAGGATTCTAAAGAGAGCACGCTTGGTACATTGGTTCAACCTGAAGATATGGAGCAACCCTAAGATGAAGAAATGAGAGATGATGAGGAAGGGGTGAAAGAATATTTAGAAATTTTTTGCAAGCAATCCAGCACACCATTTATGACTTAGGTAGGAGAAGGGCCAACTCTAGACCTTGGCACCTAGGTTCCTAAGGGGCTAAGGACAAATAGAAGTGAAGAATATATTATCGCTAGAATGGGCTATGCTGAGGACATAAGAAAAATCCTCCACACCTAGTTTCAGAGCACTGTGGGCTTAAAGTAATTATATGGGTGGGAGCTAATGGATCTAGATATGGCCACTATGTGCACAAGGAAGGAATTATCTTGGTCCATGCAGACTCATATGGATGAACCAGATTTTTATGTGTGTGAGGAGTCATGTGTCTTGGGAAGAGTGAAGAAGGTGCCCCAAAGTAAGAACATGACAATAAAACCTACTCTAATGTTTGATGAGTAAGTTAGCCATGCCTTCGTCAAGGTATCTACTGAGGTGGCATGGAGAAATTTTAATAAGGTCACCACCATTCAAGCATTGATGGAGGATAACAAAGATTAAAATATAGACATATCGCATTTAAAGGAAGATAATGAATGAGAACAAACAAAGAATGAGGCCTTTGTTAGCATAGTGGAGGAAATTGGTGATCACGTCCTTAAAACAAGGCCTCATCTCGAATCTCAGGTACCAAAAAAGTTTCCTTCTATTATGCATTATGTGTGCACTTTGGTCAATTTTGTGTTACAGGATAGACCGATTCGGATGCATGCACCAAAAGATGTTGAACAAGAAGTAGAGAGAGCACGGGTCTCTAGGCTTAGAAAAATTTCAACTTACGAGGCATTACTCCAAACTTTAAAGGATGAACTAAAGAAAGAAAACCAAGCTCTTAATTTGTGTGTGGCACTAGAAGTAGTAATAAGGACCAGAACTCTAGTTGAAGATAATGAAGGTCTTGCACCAATGAAATATGAGACTTTATAGCGTGTAGAAATATTGGCACTAGTGAAACAAAAGTGTGAGGCCATTGATGTAGCACAGGATCCACACAAGGAGAGGATTGATGAGATTGGGAAGCTCAAAGGGAAAAAGATGGATCTCTTGGAAGGAATGATGTTAGGTATGGCCAATGTTGTCTGAGTACTACAAAATGAGAAAGAGAAGATTACTTAGGATGAACTCAATGTCATAGCCACATAATTTCTAGAGAAGACAAGGACATCGATAAGTGAATGGTAGACATTTGATGCTGAAGTTAAAACTAAATATCCAGAGTCGATCCTCCCAGTTGAAGAAGAGGGTGCTGCAGAGTAAAAATTGTTCTTTTGTATAGTAATTATTTCATTCCTTATTCTTTATTATTATGAACATCAAAAAGAATTCCCATTGTCGAGATGGTAATGTTGAGTAGACAGAATGTTTCTCTAAGTAGAATACACACAAAGGATGCACGTTTGGGAACAAGGTGTATTTGAAGGCACGGGAAGATAGGGAAGGAAATGTGCACCAGAACACTTTTCCTTAGGACTTAGTCATTTTTATGGATAACGGTTATTTTTGGAGATAGCATGCAAATCACATATAGGGATTAAAACTTGCGCTACATGCAATGATATTTTTGGAATGAGTGGTTGATGAGCACCATGCATGGTTTGATCTAATAATAGGATTTCTTCTTCCAGTTAACTATAGGACATCTATTATTAGAACACTTGCATGTATGCATGTTATTGTAAAGGCGCGTGGCTATTATCAGCATGCCACCTATTTTGAGAAGTGCCTAGGTAGTGAAGGGAAATTCCCCACCTCTATAAATATGTATTGAACTATGTAGTTTAGTGTGTGTGAATTATTGTAGAGTTATGTTGTTGGATCTAATGTGCACATGACTTATGGATATACTTTATAATGTAAGAATCTTTTTTTTTACAGTGTTTAATGTAATGGAGTATATTGGCCAGTTAATGGTGTTAGACATAACTGAATCTGGTTCATGTATGGTTAATCTTATTATAGTTATTGTTTAATTTATGATTCTCTAATATCTAGATCTAGTTTATGCTCTGTGAAATGCTTATATTTGGTTATGTATCTGAATATTTATCATCATCATCACACTAACATCATGTACAAGCAACTCTAAAGAGGGGTCTACTACCTTTGGGCACTTCAGGTGAGTGCTCCACTCAAGCTGAGTGATGTGTCAACACGCCTAGGTTATTCACATTAGATTCTAGGCTACATCATGTATCCCCTACCATTATACACTTTCCCCCTTTTATGTTCACATTCTACCCTAGTTAGTTTCCATTCACACCAAAAACATGGAAATTAATATACCACAACAAACATACATTGTTTCATCACGCATGTCATTTTACCACTATATCCTTATTCTACCTAACTTATGTCACATTTTCCATGACATAAAATATTTGGAAGATTAAACCATAACATACATATACATCATCATTTATTTTCCATAATACCAATAACTTGGAAATTAAATCAAACACAAAAACCATACTCAACCATGCCTACATGACCTCGACTCAACCATGCCTAAATCACCTACACTCCACCATGACTATCCCTAACTCCACCATTCCTATATGACCTTGACTCAATCATGCCTAACTCAACTAGTTTCCATGATACACAATAACTAATGGAAATTAAATCATGTATATCATCCATCCAGTAAACATCATCAACTATATAAATAGAAGAGTCTGTGTATCAATACATATATACACAAATATAAATAAATATCATTCTCTAAAAAATCTCATATACAATCTCACATATTTAGAACGCATGCTAGTATATATCACAAATCAAAATCATGGTACAATATCACCTATAATAACCAATCATCCCCACCTAATACCCTCCTCTCCTGTCTCCTCCTCCTCCTCACCAATCAAGCACCCTACCATCATCTCGCCACCCTCTACCAGTCCTTGCCTGGCCTCCATCTCCTTCTCCTTTCCCATTGTGGGGCTTGGTCTCCTAGAACTAGTAACCTTACCCTGGCCCTATCTCTGGGCCACCGACCCCCTGTGCTACCAAAACTATGAGTCCTGGATCTCATCCACTCACTGGCTACTTGTTGGGCTCAGTGCTCAACATATGAAGGCACATTAATCCCTGCGGTGGCTACATGGTCCTGATAATGGCAAGCCTCATTTAGGGCATCCCTAAACCTTTCCATGAATACTATCTATGGTGGTGTCATCATCCTAACTACCCCTTGTGAGCTCTACCCAACCACAAGTGCACCCTATCCTGGTGTAGGTGCCTATATTATAGGACCCTATCCATGTGCCTGTGGTGGTACCTATGTAGCTACCTCATCCTATAAGGATGCTACCTATGCCTTTGTTGTGGCCAACTAGCCTTGTAATCTAGCCACATGTACCTATAAAGTGGTTATCTACCCTCCATCCCCATTTCCACCCTATGCGAGAGCCTACCCCTGTGCTACATGGGCCTGTAGGGACATCACCTATGCCTGCAAAGTGGCCACCTGTGCATGTGCCCCTGTTAGTTGTCACTGAAACCCTATAATCTATGCATGTAAGGTAGCCACCTACCCTTGCAATGTATCCCTTTACACTATGACTGTCGCTAAATCAGGTTACCTTGGCCTCGGTAGTGTCGCTCGTAATTGTGTTGCCCACCACTGCTTATATGCATCAGTGACACCTATGTCATTAATCTATCAATATTGTACATGTTCCTCTTGCCCTGTGGGATCACTCAGACATTGTGGAGACATGGGTCTCTCCAAGACATCTCTACAGTACTATGGAAAAGGTGGGGGCATGTCCTGCCACAGTCCAAACTACCATCTAACCCTATCCACAGGTATCATCTCATGCTCACTATCATGCCGCCCTTGTATCCATCTCAATAGTTAAAGTCCCTCTCATTCCTCAACCATGCCTTTGTACGATGGATAATCAACATATAGCCGCCACATGATATCCACCACTAAAATGCCCTCCAATAGCCACTTGTAGTATGTAACATCATATGTGACCCTAGCCACCCTAGGTTGTCCCCCAACTGGTACCCATCTCTTGAAACCCACTCTATACAAACCACCCTTGAACTAGTCCCATCGTGGTAAACCAACCAGACGCGCACACACAATGTGCTCATATGTCTAGTAGTGTAATAAGTATGTACAGTACATACCAAACCTCCTCAATCTACCATAGGCCCATAGCTCCCTCTACAGGTGGACTAGAAAATTTGGTGCCCAAGCGAAGCATATCCACTCCTCGATCATGTTCTGTAGTACCCCCATTAGTGCTAGTGAAAATATCCCACCCTTAGAATCCAGAAGAGCAAAACATCCCATGGCCACCATCATCAGAATAGATAAATTGGTCTCCTATGGATAGGCTGCATACATATCTCCATAACTAAGACTCACACTATGATAACTCAGTGGGCCCATCGCCTCACCAAATACTGCAACTATCGGCTCCACCGACACCTCAGATGAAATTGAATATATTTTCTCCCCAAAAATCAGAAGCATCGGGATCCATATATGTCCTCCAATGTGACGGTCATCTCACTAGTTAGTAAATGAAAGTTATTGGTCATGGAGTACCATTTGTCGATGAGAGTGACCATCAAGCTATGATCTCAGCTTATACACCTATAGAACCTGATCAAACTAAGTCCCACCTCTATTATGTGCTCCCACTCCTCATCTATCATGCTAGACTGCATATGTACCAATAGGGGTGGTACTTTATCTCTCATCATCAGTTGATCTCTTGCTTACATCATACAAACCGACACTGTCAAGTCGAGACCCTCTCAAATCACACATTACCCAAATCTCACACTCACCTCGTACTTAGCCCTTTTTGTACCACACAATGTCTAATACACATTAATCATACCTACCCTTAACCTGGTTTCCAATACCTCCCCCTTTTACCTAATTCACCTAAATACCTACTATCTACATTATCATACTTACACAATATCCTAGATCATTTCACCTACATACCTATCACACATCGGCAACATAGTGCCTTACGCTCTTCCACCTACATTAGTCTTCACCTACCCCTAGCATTTTTAACTTTCCAATCTATCCCTTCTTTCCCCATTCACTTTTTACATTGACCGACATCGATCTCCTTTACCAATACCACTCATCCTGAATGGTGTCGGTCACCCTTTAACCAACCAATGCCGGCAAGCTAAACCAACATCGGCCAACCCTTGACCAACGTTGGTCACTGTTGCAGCTATGAAACCACAACCCCCGTCCCCCATTGTTAAAAATTAACAAAAAATACTCCAAAAACCTACACTAACCCACCCGAGTCTATCCTACAGTCATTCCCAACCCCATTTCACCCCTTTTTACACACAATTTTAAAATCAAATTCCCACCCAAATTTCACCTGCATTACATAATTATTTTTAATCAAATGCAGGCTTAGGATTGTCTCATACCTCTACTTGGTGCCATCTCCATGGTGGCACCTCTGGTCATTGTGTTGGTGGTTCGCCCACTCCATCTCCCACCTCTGACATGCTAAAATCTTCCCCTCATCTCACAACCAATCAAATCACTCCAATCAATCTCATGGACCCTCCTACTGACTGTTAATCACCTGTTAGTAACTCTCCAACTTAGCTAGGGACCTCGTACTATTGCTTTCTCACCTTCCACATCTTCTTTGTAATTTTCCATAAATGGAAAAACAACAAATGAATCCGTAACACACGGATTTTACTTTATTTAGCCCCAAATCAACATGACCGACATCATTCATGTCGTGCCCTAGCAAACCGACATTGGTTAATCTCTAACTAGCATTAGTCACCCAACATTACCATTTTCCCACACTATGCCTACTTTCCCTACACACAATGTTGTTCAAACATCTTTTACACTTACCAACACCTATTACCCTTCACCCACAATCCTACAATACATGTACATTTCCTTAAATACATTTAGGGACATGTTATTTACCTATACCTCGGTCTTACTTGTACCCTAACCTACATACCCAAACCTGAATCACCTTTTGTGACATTTGAATTTTTGTACTCGTTATCACATGTGATGATGTTACCCATGTTGTTTAGCCTAATGACCTTACCTTGCCTAAAGTTGTGATGTTTATCTCAACCATAACTTTGGATCCCTAGAACAATACCTATTACTCGTTCCTACACCTTTCCTAGTTGTGCTTCAAGACCATATCTTATACCTTGGATACCTAAATCACTTCAACCTCGTTTGGATAAACCGATTGACCTTTGACAACATAGAGTTTGTAATCTCTTCCACTTGGTACCATATCGCAATCTATACATATGTGTGTGTTCAATTACCATTACCCATTACCCGACCTGACCATACCATTACCCACTGACCCTCACTTTCATCAATAATCTATTTATCAAACCACTCATTAACTTTGTTTCCTACCTCATTTGTTCTGGGTTTGAGAGGGATCACATCCATCCCTATTTAGAGGCAACCTAACCTCCACTTATACTTGGGACACCAAATTCCCATTTTTGTCTACATCACTTACCAATACAAAGCTACACGAAAAAAAAGGGGTAAATCTAGACACCAAATTTGGGTCGCACTCCCCTTGGTCCCATTCAATTAATTAAGCATACCATGGCCCCATTACTACTAATTATTAATATATTCACCTTCACATTATTAATTAAATTAATTATTTTAATTAAATTAATTTCACCCTCACACCTCCACCTCGTCATAAGACCTCAAGTTGGACCCATTCTAGGGGCATTTAACTAACACTAAATGAGTCATCACCCTCAACATTGAGTCATCACTGAGTTATAACTCCTAGTGTTGAGTCACTAACTTGACCTTGTTAACTAAAACTTCTTCTTAAACATAACTAGACCTTTTTGAAGTTCTTCCTGCCTTCTCTCACATGAACTCTACTTTCCTAAGCAGACTTAATGAGAAAATCATGCCAAATCTAGGAAGATCTGTCTATTTTTTATAAACCTAGGCTTTCCCACCTTAACTGACGTCGGTTATCCCTCGACCAGCACCAGTCACCTAACTGCCATCGATTACTTTATATACAACTTTGTAACCTTTTACCTGGGTTGGTCATTTTGAGTTTTGGGAGTTTTATTACATTCAAGCATGAATCAAAGGCCTCTCAACATCTAGACAACATGAAATACTCAACTACAGGCCCAAGCAAGCATCTGGCTCTCATTCTAGGGCATTGGAATACTCATGGGAACACTCTGGGAGTATTATTGTGGCACTGAACCCAGAATCTCTTCACGGATCAACTTCTATCCTCCTGCACCTACCAGATTTGTAGATGTAAGTATATGTGATTTCAATCATATTGTGCTTGCGTAAAGTATAGATTTTTTACCTCCTTCATTATACTTTATTTCTTCCTGTATTCCTTTATCTCCAACTTCTCACCAATCCACCAATTAAACCACGTATGGCCTTTTTTCCCTCTATGACTTCCCCCTATGTAGTCTTGAGTCTTCTTGGTAATATTACAAACCTAACCACTTCCTTTTCACTCTCTGTGCAATCACAGAGAAGCTCAAAAACCATTGTTATTAAGTTATTTCCAATTTCCCCTACCAACGTTGGTCACCTAACCATCGTCGGTTTCACCTCTGCACCGACATCGGTCACTGTGTCTTTTTCTTTCCCTAACCAAACTCACCAAACAACCCATGACATAACCAAACTCTACACAGAACTTACTAGACACCCCTATGGCCTTACCTAACACCCTTGTGACCTTTCCCAACTAGAACAATACCTTGCCTAATGCTAGATTAGTTTGTGCCTCAATACTCTTCTTAATCTGGTGTGTTGATAACATTTTGAGATACCTAAATCAAAGTGTTAGCAATAGGACCTATATTTTTCATATTTATTTGAATTAATTTGATAAAAGCAGTGGATTAACAGCCATCTAGGAAGTACCACACTGCCTAGAACTAGCAATTGCTAAGCAGTCCACTATCATTTTCTATTTAATATTATTTGGTGGTCTTGTTTTGTTTCTTAAATAGGTCGTTCCTCCTAGCCAAAGGGAACCTCTCACATTCAGTCTAATCAAATTCAACAACGTGTGCATATCATATACATAATCATAGGTATTCCTCCTTGACCATTAAATTTTCTATTTTATCACATACTTTGAGGTGAAACAGACACAATTGATTCATGCCTAGAAGAAAATTGAGAGCAAGGAGTCTTCAAAAAAGAAGAAACGTGGTCTGGCTGATTTGGATCTTGATAGCTTGGGATCCTCTATCGAAAAACTGGCCAAGGAGTAGAATGTTTTTGTGTGATGGAAAAGTAACATGCGAGCATGGGAATCTACAAGTACCTCTTCCTCATACTCAACATCTAGAGGTCATGTCGAGACAGCCGGTGAATGTTCAATGTAGATAGATATAGACAAGCTAATCAGGTAATCTTAAATCCTCAATACTCAATAATGGAATCTGTAAATCTAAGGTGAAGAAGGCCCTCCTAACCTAAATTGGTGTAATGGTTTGTTCAGATATAATGGCTTCTCGGAGGTTCCAATCAATGTCAAGCTCTGCCGAGATCCTATTTCTTGGTTGTTAGATACGTGGGAAGTGACCTAAGGGAGCTTCGTATATATCTCCAGACAAGGTCATAAAATGGTGATGGGTGATTTAATGGGTTCGCAGTTAACTATGGGTGCTTTTCTAGCCTAGCCCATAAAATATTAGATTGATTGGCTTCTATGTTTAATATGGAGAACTATACTATGATATTTGGCGGGAGTGGTGAGGATCTAAATACCAATGTTCGTAAGCCGATGTCAATACTTGATTGATTTATAGGCCCATTGGGTTGTGGGACTTGGGGATCACAACCATGAGTTCGTGGTTGTTGTGGACCTATTATGGTCATGTGAAGAATCAATCCCTTCTCCCAACTATCCAGTAATCGTATGCCTTTTCAGCCTCTACATTTAGAACTAGAAGTTGTATGATTTTCTCAAAGTACCTAACAGGTGTTCTAGAAACTTGAATACGTAAGCTAGTGTCTATGTTAACGAGGAGGTCTCCCGCGTTAGGCTATGGAACCAAAGGATCGAAACCAAATGTTTTCTCTCATTCGAATCCTTGCATAGTCATTCAAGTGTTTTATCAAGGTAATCTATAGTTTGGATGGTTTGACCAAAATGTGCAAGCTTTGTTGTCTTCGATATTTAATCCTCTTAGTTGCTCACTAATTGCTTGTAAGTTTGTTGTTGCTCGAAAGACTTGTATCCTAAGGTCCTGATCTATATCAGCTAAGGTCATGGGTAGATTTGGTTGAGGCACTATGGGTTCAAATATATACTCTCTAGGCTCTCTAGGTCCTGTGATTGTCATACAAAATGATTCAACTTTTAACTAACATTTAATAAATTGTTTACAAAAGAGGTATTTACACTATGTAAGCATCCTTCTATTTTTGTATCTTTCAATGAAGTATTTCAATGAAATTTTAAGAGCAGCTACTCTAGTATATTTATAAAATGGACAACTAATCTAGAAACAGAATAAAAACAAGCAACATAGCCTGGTATGGCTATTCACCTGTGCAGTTGTGATCTTATCCTAAATATCTAAGTAGCTATATATTTGAATTGAAAAGACTCCCGATCCTACTTCAGAAGTGAGGAATGAATCACAGTTTCTTAGAAACTATCAATCCCCACAGCTTGCTCGGTGATATCGAGAGCAAACTTTTGACGAAAATGAAATGATTTACTACTCTATTTGATATGTTGTAACTAGAACTTTGATAGCTCAAACCTAGCATTTACAAAAGAGTGGTAAATCCAATTGTGTGTGATTTCGTCCCCTCAATGTGATCTCCTCGTTTCTTCATGTCCTCGTGAATCTAGAAAGTGTGTATATGATAGTATCAATAGAAGATAGTAATCGAACAATGGTAGCTTTGGATATAGACCAAATAAAATGTGAGTAGGAGAGGGATAGCGCAAGTGAATAGAGCTTGACTATGTAATTCCTAGTGGGATTTATTTCTGGAATACAACACAAGTGTACCGAGAGTTTCAAAAACTATCCTTGCGATAAAACAAAACCTGTAACTTTTAATGGATTCTAGTCTAGAAATGAAGCTATTCTATGCTAAACTGATTGTATGAAGTAGCAATGGAACAAGACTGAAACAAGAAGATTATATGACCTCTAAAATACCAACAATGGAAGCAAAACATGAAACTAACATAATTCTAAGAAAGAAATTGAAAGACTGAATAAGAGAATTGAGAAGATGAGGGGCCATTTTCTTGAAAACAAACTGGCTATTTATAACCAATGCATTTACCAGAGGGTAACTCCCATTTGATCTCTTTTACTATAAACAAAGGAAAAACACTATTCCCAAGGTGTAGAAAACATTAATGCAAGCCAAAGTTGTTGAAGAAAGCATGTAAAACTCAAGATTTACGTTTGACGTGATCATCAGAGGAATCTAGAAAATGTGAACAAAACCACTGCCATGTGCAGGGCGGCGGTTACAGGACCACCTCCCTGTCCTGGGTGATGGTCACGGGACCACCGCCCAGGCAGAGTGGCAGTTCCGTCACTGAAGACAAAAATGCAAGAAGAAGGGGGGAAAAGGGGAAAACAAGGCATGCGGAGGTTGAGCAGGGCATGCGGGATACAATCATATACTTGGTGAGCCTTTATGGATTTTGTACACCTTTGCAAGGAGACTTGTATCATCATTGGGGCACATGTAACATCATTTCGGCAGTGCAGTACCCTACAATTTCAAGTATGTACATATTGCCCCCTCGGAGAAGCATCTTAGCCATGGAGAGGCATAAAATGGTGGATCTGAGTATGGCGGTCCTGAAATAGGGAGTTAGGAGCTATACCTGACATGCCCGTGTGCTAGAAAATTGCCATCCAAGATCCCGCTACCTGCAAAATGAAAAATGGGACTCAAATGCAGCTAGACAAAAGAAACTGAGAATTAAGACTGAATTAACATGAAAAGAGGACTTACCATCTACACGGGGTTTTAGAACTTACCTCCGTCGGTGCTCCAACCCTACGAAAGACATATGAAATTAAATTAAGAGGGCTATTTATATAAAATGAAGTCATTTTACTATTCATTTACATGGATTGATTTGATATATTTTGAGCTCTAGCACCCATGGTGACGGTTTTCAACAAGAGTATAGTCAAAACGTTCGTGGTGAGATAGTGATCATGCCTCCAAGAGCGGAACATCGACCTGCAAAGTCTGAAGTTAGTTCTTCTCGATTTATTGCTTTTAGACCTAAAATGTGGAAATGATGAAATATTTCCCTTGGGGGGATCATTTTTGAAAATGTTAGTTTTAAATGTGTCTTTAGGGGGGGCGCCCATAGGGTAGGTTTCTTTTTTTGTTAAAAGGGTGTTTTTGTTTGTTTTTAAGCATTTTGTAGGGCTTATGGCCCATTTGGGTTTGCGCGACAGGACTGTCACCTTGTATAGGGTGGCGGTTACGGGACTGCCACCTTAGAAGGTGGCAGTTACGGAACTGCCGCTCTATACAGGGCGGCGGTCCATGACAGAGGACAAAAATAATACAAATTTTAACTTGTTTTTGCATGTATAGAATTTTTACGTGTTTTTACTTAGTTTTTTCAACTGGACTTCAGTACTAACTTACTCCTTTTTGTGTTTTTGGGTGTATGTAGAAGAAAGAGGATTACATTAGATGGAGCCGAGAGAGGGAGTGTGATTGGCTCTCGAAAGTGTTAGAGGCACTCTCCCAGGTAGAGCGGGATACTCTCCAAAGGGCTAGTATATGGAGGATTGCACAGGTTCCTCATGTTGCACCTACCAGTCACATACTGTGTGACTTGTTCTCATATTGGGATGTGGATCGGAACACCTTCTGATTGCCAGGAGGTAGGGGTGAGTGGTCCATCACCCTAGAGGATGTTTACCGTATACTAGGGGTTCCAATCCTTAGGCAGTGGTTGTCTCTTAAGACAACAGTATCTAGATAATAGATGGTTCAGTGGGCCACCTATATGGGAGATACGGTTGTATCGATGGGATCGAAGAAGGGCGTGAGGATCTACTTTATTATTGAGTCAGACATTCCCTTGCTCCACAAGGCCTTCATGGGCATCCTTGCATCCAGACTGATTGGGGATAAGGGAGGGGACACCCTCTTATATTGCTAGGCCCCTATTATTGCACAAATTGAGGGCCATGGACATGTCTATGATTGGGGAGTAGATATCCTCGAGACTACCTACCATGACTTATATAGGGTAGTCTATTTACAAGGGCAGTCACTGAGCCACCTGACCCTTGTCATGAGTTGGGTGTATGAGCATATCACCCCATATCGGAGAGGTGTAGAGGTAGAGGATCCTAGGGCCGTCAGAGCATTGAGGTGGACAGGGATGACCATTCTTAAAGCACCCCACCAGCCAGTGGCTTCCCTGACCACTGCAGACATGGAGGCCACTCCTTATCAGGCCATGGTAGGGGTATGGGGAGAGGATACTATTACACTGATTACCTGTAAGAGCACCATCCAATTGATAGACAGGGTGGGGAAGTTGGAGATACATCCCTTTGATAGAGTTCCACAGCAGTTTGGCCTCCCCTATAGTGACATGTTTCCTCCATTGGTGCCAGTGTATAGATCTATCTACAAGGCTCAGGGAGGTCCTAGAGGTCGGGATTGAACTATTGTTACTCCTGGTACTCCTATTATGGTTAGGAGTGTGGTACGTGCACGAGGGAGAGCCGCCGGTCCCACTCATAGTAGTGATGAGCCCATTGACATGGACTCAGAGTCTGAGGAGTTCACTGGGGGAGAGACCGAGGAGGAGACAGAGGACATGGAGATTAGTGAGACGGGTGGGGGGGATGATAGTGATCCCGAGTGGCATGACACTCAGGAGATCCTATAGGCTGAGAGGTTAGAGCGGAGTGTAGAGAGGTGACTCTAGTTTCAGAGGAGTTACTCTCTCATGATTTAGGTGGGGATGGCGAGTCTATTGTATGTCGTCACATTACCCCAGACATGGGCGAGGGGGCACCAGTCAGTGGCGGCATCAGTAGTGGGCGTGGATCCTAGAGATCCTTCTTGGAGGCCTGGAGATCCGAGTGAGTTGTCACTCTTCTCTTGAAATTTGTTTTAGTTAGAGTTGCCCTAGTTTGTTGTTTCTTTTTGTTTTGTCTACTCTTGGTTTTATCGTTGATCATTTTCTAACTTGTTTTCTCCTTTGTTTGTAGCGACTGCTGATGAGAGGCGAGACTTGATTCTCTGAGTGTGTACTGATACCTTGCTTCTCCCCTCGGAGAAGACTCATATTGAGCTTTCTATGGATGTGGGGGAGCCCTCAGCAACCAGTAGGCATACTGATGTTTTTTCCTCTATCTGGTATGCGGTGAAGATCATGACTTCTCTTCGCACAGAGGTAGCTAGATATAGGACAGCCGAGCACCTGATGAGGAGGATCCATTCTCATAGCGAGATGGTAGCTACTAGTCGCGACCGTGAGCCCTCAGTGCACTCGGATTGTCGGCGTAGCCAGAGTCCTAGGCTTGGTCGTGCACCCTCTAAGGGATCCCATAGGGATTGAGAGACTATCACTGTATCATTTTTTCAGATGTCTATACGAGTGTTTTTGTATTTTTTGAGCTCATTGAGTGTTTTTACCATACCTAGTGCATGATGGCATTGTATATGAAACTTGATTTATATATATATATATATATATCTTTTTAGATCTAGACTCTTGGCATCAAGAATTTCGTGACTTGTTTCCACATACGTACTTAGATAATTTTAGAATATTGTTTTCATGTTTTTAGAATGTATGCAATGGATAAAAAATGATAGTAAATAGAATGTTTTACTCTGTATGTTTTTGTAATGCTGATATGAGATTATACTAACATATGGTAGTACTGGACTTTTGAACTCTTTGGGAAATGTTTGTAATTTCTTCTTGTATCGGCAAAACGTGATGAATGCATAGTGATAAAGAAATGAAACTGCCCCAATCCCAAATCCATGCAACTAGTAAGATGCGAGGGCTCAACACCAAGAATTAGGAAGGGCACAAGTTGTATGAGCTTGATTGAATGGAATGATGAGAGACAGACAAACCAGTAACAAGAACCAAATTTGGACCTACACACCCACCCTACTCAGAACTACTACCACACTTAGGAAGCCACTTACTTTCCAGTTTATCTAGACTTAGATTCATGAATGGCAACCTAGTTGACAAAATCTAGTTTTGAGGATTTGATCTCTTTGGAATTTGGATATTTGGATATTTGCTTTCTCTTAATAGAGGTGAATTTTTGTTTTTAGCATACCAAGATTTTTTAATTTGTGTGACTGGACCCCCCACACCCTACCTCATGCCACCAGTAAGAAGCACGGGTTTTTCGCAAAAGGAAAGATATAGGCGAGTAAGGGCACTTCTTTCCTTTCCTTACCTCACACCACTAGTAAGAGATGTGGGCTTGTCACCGAAGGTTGATGGGGCAAAGAAGTGTGTAAAATAAAATATTTTGTTTGGTTGGTGCTTTTGATTTCATTTGATTTTGACATTTCTGATCCATGACTTTGGGATATCCTTTCATTCCAAGAGATTTAAGACGGATAGATGTGACACCAAGAAGCTTCTAGAATAGACCGTAGGCAAGGGCAGCTTCACCTAGTAGAAAGAAAGATCAAAGCCAAGTATGTAGGCCTTGGTATAGTTTTCGTCAATGTTTGTCTGTCGAATTTGATGAGAAGATCTGAAAATAGTTGATGATGCTTGGAAAGATGTGATATGAATGCTTTGGCCAATATTTTCAAAAATTTGTAATAGATTGTTGAAGAGTAAGCTCCTGGACTACCATTTGTACAAAATGGACATAATGAAGCAGCTAAAAGACTAATGCAATGTAGGTAGCTATAATGTATAAGTGGTGATTTTGATGTTTTTATGCGTAAAACCACTTAAGATGCAAGGAATTGATAATTTCACCGAATTCCTAACCTTCTAGCATACACAAAAGATACACACCATTTCCATAGTCCTTCATGACTCGGTATGGACCCAACCATTTGGGCCGAAACTTCCTTCCATCGCTGATTTTCTTATCAATCTGGTTGTCTAGTCTTAGAACTAGATCTCCTTCATATATTTCTCACTCATAGACTTTTTTGGTGTACTACAGGCACATCCGGTCAGCATAGGCTCTATGCCTCTGTTTGTCATTTAACCTGGCCTTGTCAAGGCTTTCTAGTTGAGAGAGGCGTGCCTCCCTATAAGCTTCTTCATCTAGAATCCCTTGTAATGAGATGTGGAGACTAGGTATTTCAACCTCAAGCAGGAGAACGGCTTCTGCTCTAAATACCAGCAAGAAAGGAGTTGATCTTGTTGGTGTTCTTATTGAGGTTTGATGGGCCCACAAGGCCAGATATAGTTTTAAATGCCAATCTCGCTTGTTCTCCTTGACCGTTTTGAGGAGAATAGATTTTAACATTTTGTTTGTTGCTTCAGCCTGCCCATTGGCTTGAGGGTAGTAAAGAGAGGCCGTGTGATGGTTTATCTTAAACTTGCTACATAACTCACGGACTTCATTGTTTTTAAAGGATGTGCCATTATCTGAGGTAATGACTTGTGGGACACCATACGTGTAGATAATTTGGTTCAGAATGAATTTGGCAATTACCGAACCTAGTACGGTGGTGAGAGGCATGGCCTCCACCCATTTGGTAAAATATTCTATGGTTGTGATTATAAAATTATGGCCATCAGTTGATGAGGGAGAGAACTTCCCTATCAAGTCTAGACCCCACGTGGAGAAGGGCCATGGAGTCGCTATTGGTTGCAGGGATTGTGCTGGCATGTGAATCTCGTGAGAGAATTCTTGGCATTTGAGGCACTTACGTACAAATTCCACTACATCATGCTCGAGAGTGGGCTAAAAATAGCCCATCTGATGTATTTTGCGAGTGGTGGTGTGACCATCAAAGTGGCCTCCACATATCCCATTGTGGGATTCATGAAGAATCTTCGTGGATTCTTGTATGTCGACGCATCTTAAAAGCATGTCATTGAAGGCTCTACGATAGAGTACTTGGTCTAAAACAACATATTTAGTGGTAATAATGCGTTTAGCATTCTTTGGTGTGATGTGGCACCATCCGGGTATGTATGGTCCATGATAAAATTGATGATATCAGTATACCAGAGACATGTAGAAATGGGGGGCCTAGTTTCGACAAAGTATACACACTCATCGGGAAATTCTAGATCTACCAGCTTGCCTCCATCTAGTGGATTGTCGGTTAACCAGTCTGTAATGATTTTTCCCTTAACAGATTTCTGGTTTATGAATGTTAACTCAAATTCTCCCATTAAGGTTATGAAACACCCAACCTTTTTAGATAAAGATCCTTGTTTGAGAAATGTTCGTAAATGGTCTATCTTTACAATGACCCTTATTTCCTGGTTTAACATGTAATGTCTTAAACGTTTTGTTGTAAAGATTATGGCAAGGCATTTTCTCTCTACCTATGTGTAGCGTGTTTCATAATCAAGCAACGTTCGGCTAATGAAATAGACCGCATGTTCCCGTTTATCATTGTCTTCTTGAGCCAGCATGTAGGCGAGTGAAACATGAGTGGCTCGTGAGTATAGGATCAAAGGGCGGTCTAGTTTGGGAGGCATTAGCATGGGTGGAGACAACAAGAAGTGTTTAACTACTTCGAATGCCTTATTGCACTCTTCAGTCCAATCAACACTATAATCTTTCTTCAATAGATTGTTGATTGGATGAATGGCAAAACTTAGATCTGGGATGAACTTGCGGTTTGCACCAAGTTTCCCAAGAAATGGCCTAATTCCAAACTTGTCTGAGGGTGGGACCATTTCGAGAATAGCCTGTATTTTGGCTAGATCAACATCAATCCCTCATGAAGATATCATGTAGCCCAGAAGTTTGCCTCTTGTCATACCAAACACGCACTATTCTGGATTTAATGTGACGCCATATTCAATTAATCATGAGAGGATGATACGGAGCACTTCTGGATGATTGCAGCATTTCTAGCTTTGGCCAACAAGTCATCCACATAGGATTCCACAATTTTATGAATAAGATCATGGAATATATAAGTCATTTCCTACTGATATGTAGCGCCGGCGTTCTTAAGACCAAATGGCATAACAGCATAACAATATGTTCCCCAAGGAGTTATGAATGTAGTTTTGGCTTTATCCTGTTCAGATATTTTAATCTGATTATACCCTGAGAACCCATCCATGAGAGGCAGTAGTTCGAATCCATCTATTGCATTAATGATGACGTTAATGGACGGTAATGGGAAGTCATCCTTGGGACAAGCTTTGTTAATATCCCAAAAATCTATGCAAATGCGTATCTTCCCATTTTTTTTAGAATGGGAATGATATTAGATACCCATTGTGAATAGTCAATGGGCTTGATGAATCCCTCTTGGAGAAGTTTTATTACTTCCTCTTTTACCATGAGAGCCACTTTTGGCTTCATTGTTCCTGACTTCTGTTTAATTGGCTTCGCATCTGGTTTAGTGACAAGATTATGTACCACAACTTGTGGTGCAATGCCCGTCATTTCTTTATAATTAAATGCAAAAGCCTTTTGATGTTCTTTGAGGACTTGGGTGTGTATTTCTATCTCCTCCTGAGTTAACAAGGATCCCAACTTTAAAATTCTTGGTTCTTCCTTCGTTCCAATGTTTATATCAATGGTTTCTTCTATCAAAGAAGCGTTACCTTCTTCAAATTCAGGTGGGGCTGGAGGTAGCTCCAAGCTTTCTCTACTTTCTATCTCATAGATATCAAGATCCTTCTATGGAGGAGACTCTACCATGGGATTTCCAAAGTTGGAAGAGGAATGTGGTATTAGGGAAAGATCAACTATACTGTGAGCAAGGTGTAGCTCCACATAGGCGTTTAGATATTCAAGAGTGACTCTATCATCGTCAAAGTGACCCATGATAGAGAAATCATCCTCAGCTTCTCCATGAGCTAGGAGTGAGTTTGTTGGTATTTTACACACTAATGGTTTGGTACAAAGTGATACCGTGAAATTTGTATCCTCCAACTCACTGTTTGGGGTAAAACGGGAAGCTGAGGTTACTATCGAGTCTGTGAGAAGGTTCTGCTCTCGTGGGATTGCTTCAATTTATATGAATTTAAATCCCCTACTTAGATCTTATACTATTGTTTTATAGAGCTTTAAGTGCTCAGCTCTAGTTTCATATACCTCACAGACTTGGTTTGTAACCAATTGTGAGTCTCCTAGTACTCTAATGTTGTCGACACCCATTCTTTTAGCTAGGATGAGGCCAAGGAGAAGAGCTTCATACTCAGCCCCATTTTTTGTACATTCGAAGTTTAATTTAAAGGAAAAAGGTAGGATTTTTCCCTCAAGTGAATCCCACCCTAGCTCTAAAGTGACATCTAGCTCCATCGAAGTGGAGAGTCCAATACTCTTTTGGAAAAATGGATGTTGGGATATCTTTCGTAGTTGTATCTTCTGCTTCGGTTACCTCTACCATAAAAATTGCATCTGATGGAAGAGAATTGATTCCTACGGTGTGTTCCATACCCATGGAATCAAACAGTAGGAGAATAGGTAAGTATTTCTCCAGTAACTTGACAATTTTTACGGTAGTCCCTAGTGATACTATTTTTATAGCATTGGTGTCACTTTTGACTACTGGAATGTCCTCAACTGGAATTGAAATTTCCAACTCAGTGGTGGGTATCAGCTTTTCTTTTGGTTGTTGTTATCCAAAATGTGCCCCTGCTCATTTTTGTGGCTAACTCCTTGTGTTCTTACCTCTCTTGTGCCTCAGTCTCCATTTTTTATTTTTAGGCACTCAAATATTTCTAAAAATGGCACCATTGGATAGAGCTCTCTCTCAGCTTTCTAGAAAGGTAAAGTTTTCCTCCTAACTCCTCATATTTTTCAAGTTATGGCTCGGCAGAGTTTTTGTGGGAAATTTTCCCTTAGGAGGCCCGTGGCCAATAGGAAGCTACCACGTGGCACCTGGAGTGGCAGAGCACAGGGAAAATTTGGAAAAAATTCCAAAGACCAAACGGGTAAAAATTCAAACTTTTGCCCGCCGATCTGATTTTGGCCTGTTTTTGCCCTAAATTTTCAAATCGCCATATCTTTCGATCCAGAGCTCAAATTTTCACGTTCTTTATATCAATAGAAAGATGGTGAAATTCTCTACATGATTCTGGGATCAATTTTGAATTTTGGTTGATTTTGGAGAGAGAAAATCAAGAAACACCTCTGGCACATGGTAATGGCCAGAAATGACGTTTCAACAACCAGTTTTAATGCAAAATGGGTCGCATTATTCTTCAGCATGGCCAAAAATGTCAGGGCATGGGTCTGTAAGGACACCCATGTTGTTTTAATGCATCTTCATTCAATGGGGAATGGCTTCCATATTTTTTACACATTTTCTCTCTCCTGGGCTCGACCCATGCATTGTAAAAGCCAAATTTGGCTCATTTTTTGAAGTGGAACATTTTTTTTGGATAGCAAGCTTCTTCTTTCACCTTCAACAAGTGATTTTTGCAAGTATCAAACCTTCTTCATGATTGTAATAGGTTTCTACCTCTTTGATGTTGCAAATGCAAGGATTTTGACAGTGAAAAATGACAATGCAGACTCTGTGATGAATTTTCAGTCCTTTGTTTGTATTGTCTTGCTTCATTTCAGACCTCTAATTGCATCTTATCAGCCTGTGTATGATGTTTCATGTTGCATTTTATGAAATTGTGTCAATTTGCATGAACAAGAAGTGTTCACCACTCCTTTGGTGTATCACCTATTAGTTTAGTTTCAATTTTTGCACTTTCTATCTCTGTCTCCTTGGAATTTAGAGTAGGATTAGGATTCAAACCTCTGCAATTGTGTAAATAACAGATCTAATCAAAGGAGTTTGAGGAACCAGCCTCTAATCTGGAGATTTCTCTCTCATTTTACAAGTCCCACACTTGGAGAGAGGTTTCAATGTTGTGCAATCACACTGGATGCCTGAAACATCAACTTAGAAACTTGATTTACATCCAGGGGTGCTGCTGATTTGCAACAACAGTTTTGGCACGCCCGGTGTGACCTTAGAGGTCTCATTTTCATTGTAGAAAAGTTGATGTGCATCTGCTACAATTTTCTTGCTTAAAAGAGCTATAAATTACACATCTGGCGACTCCAATGGGAAGAATCAGCTGGTTTTGGCAGTGCAGACCTGAAAACTCATGAGAAGAATCAACACAAGGTTAAGAGCTGGAGAGGAAGAGGTGATGTTTGAATATCTGTAGTTATCTCCAAAAATAAGGCAAAGTGGGAGGAGAATCCAAAGGTATCCATCTCCACCAAACAGAACTCTCTCAACTCCTCCACCTGGTAGGCCTTTCATTCAGTCAACAAGGGTTCTAAGACCAATTAGAATGGCACAAAACAATTCTGGCAGCAGCCCACTTGCTCTCAATGCACAAAATCCAATCCCAGTTGCAGCATTGAAGAACATTCCATACTTCACTGGAGAAAATCAGACCTCACCTGGTGATCATGTTAAGGATATTGCTAACATTTGTGCAATCCATGAGATCAATGAGATGCAAGTTACTGTCAAACTGCTGGCATCTTCATTCAAAGGGATAGCTTTGTAATGGTTCAGGAGTCTTGCCTCAGGTTCTATTCAAAATTGGAATCATCTATGTATAGCCCTCCATGAGCAGTTTGGGGAAAAGTGAGACAACTTGTCCCTTTTGGAGTAGCTGACAACTATCAAAAGAGCTCCCAATGAGCAGTTGACTGATTTTAATTTCAGATTTCAAAGGACTTGGGAGAGAATTCCAGTGGCAGTCAGGCCAACAGCAGAAGGTGCTTTTCTTTACTATCTCAAAGCTCTAAATTCTAATATTTCTATGTTGATTCAGTCCATGGGAGGCATAACTATCCCTATGGCTTATAGCATTGCCATTAGGGCTGAAAATTGTTTGATCCAAGCTGGAAAACTAGCCCCTAGACCTCCCATGCCATTGTTTCCAAGTTTAGAGAGCCCAAACACTAATCAAGCACCTAATTTGGCTCCTTCTCCCACTCCTAGAAATCAGAGTTCAAATGAAGCTTCTACTTCATCTCCAAGTGCCCCAAATGAGCTTCAAGAAGTCATGAAGCAATTGCAAAATTTAGGTAATGAGCTGGTTACTCTCAAGAGGCAACAAGCCCAAAGTTTTAGACCTTCCTTCCAGCCTCAAGCTCAGCCTAACAGGCAGCCATATCAACCTCATAGACCACCCAATCCAGCTGCAAATCTAAATCAAGCAAGGCCTCCTGCCAATAGACCATTTCAGCCCTATAATCCAAATGCTATATCTGCCTCTAAGGCATTGGTGCCAACACAAAACAACGTTGCTCAGGAGTATGATTGGTGTTTTCCATGCAATGAACCTCACAACCAATCTATGTGCTTCAACGGTGCCTTGAATCAAACATTATTGGTGAAAACTACTGGTGTGGAGGGTGAGGTCAGTCAAGGAAACAACCAACAACAAGAAACATTCCAGTAGCAATCAGCTCCAAATGACACCACACTTGTGAACTGGCAGGCAGAGGATTTTTGTGGCATAAATCAAACAGTCTCTCAAGGTGTTACAGCCAACACAAGGTCAAAAAGAAGGAATTTGGGTGAAGAACAGCCATTAGCTCCAACCAATCCACAACCTTTTATGGCTCCACAAATGGTTGGCAAACAAAATCCAGTTGTAAATGCACAAGGGCAGCCAAGAACAGCTCCTAGACCAACTCAAATACCAGTTGTTGCTGCCCACATGCAAGGGATGAATATGCAAACCAAGGGATAGCAAAGAGATCCTTCATCACCATTTAGTATCATTGATCAGATGAAGAAGACAAATGTAAATATATCAATGTGGGAATCCCTATCTATCCCAGGCCAGAGAGATTTGCTACAAGCTGCCATGAAGGACTGGCCAACTTCGAATCAGCAAGTCCAAATGCAAGAGAAGGTGCTCACAAATTTTGCCCAGCCTGAAGGGAATCATGGAGGAAAACAAGGTAAAATGTTGAAGCCCCCTCCTTTTTATGTCTCATTAATCATTGGAAACCAATTGGTGCACAATTACATGATTGATTCCGGGGCAAGTAGCTCAGTGATGCCCAAGCAAATAGCTGATCAGCTAGGACTTCAATATGAAATCATATCCAAAGGGGTAGTGCAGTTGGATGGGACAGTAGTAACAACAGTTAGGGTGATTAGAAACTTGAGTCTTACCTTGCATGTATGTCCAAATGTTGTTGTTTTATAAGATGTATCAGTTATAGACCTTCCACCACTCTTTGCCCTATGTTTGTCAAGATATTTCACAACCAAGATTGGAGGATATTTGTCTATTGATTGGTAACACATGCTGTTCAGAAAGAGGTATGGAACCAAAGCTACAATCAGGTCTGAACCTATTGCAAACTTCCACATTGAGCCCTACACTCCAAGTCAGATCAATGCCAATTGTTCAGCATTTGATCAAGAAGATCACCCAAGCACTGATGAAGCTGACACCAAGGTTGGAAGCATCCTGGATCTAACTCTTGATGAATGGGCAAACAAGGTGCATGCTTTTGATCCTTATCAAGAAGTAGAAGAATCTGAGCTAGGGGTCTATTGCATACATCAAGAAGATCAGCCCATTCCTAGCATCACCAAGCCAAACCACAAGGATGACAATGAGGTATGGCAGCTGTTTTTTTATGGATCAAGGAGTAGACAAGGTGCAGGAGGTGGAGCTATGCTTATTTCACCTCAAGGAGTAAAGTACTATTCAGCTTTTAGATTTCAGTTTGCATGCTCCAATAACACTGCTGAATATGAAGCCTTGGTGCAAGGGATGCATTGGGCAATAAAGAGAGGAATAAAGAACTTGCAAGTCTTTGGTGATAGTGAATTGATTGTAAACCAAGTTAAGGGGCAGCATGCTATCAAGAATAATCTGCTCAAGTGCTACAAGAACAGGGTGTGGGACCTCATTGAAGATTTTGAGGGCTTTAGCATAAAATCCATTCCTAGAAAAGAAAACCAAGCTGCTGACAGGCTTGCAGCAGTTGGGGCAGCCTTTGATATTGTGGAAAGCATTCAAAAGGACAAGGTACAGCCAAACATCCATGTGATTGTGAGGCCTTCAGTGCCGGATAACAATGTAAGTTGGCAAGTGTTTGAGAATGACCAGCAAATCATCCATTTCTTACAAGAAGAAGCTGAGTTCTCAGCTAAAAATCAGGAAAAATTGGAACAACAGTATGGTGACCAAGTGGTACAGCTGAGAACTAACAAGTTGCCCAAGGGACTTATCACTTTGGAGTCCATTTTCAATCCCAATGATCAGTTTAGGAAAGAGAAAGTAAACATTCAGGTCAAGAGAGAAGATTCAGTATCCATCTTGGTGGAAGAGAACAAACCATTACAAATTGGAAAGATGACAACTGAACAAGAAAGGTATGAGTTCATACAGCTGTGTCAAGAGTTCCCTGATGTGTTTGCTTGGAGCTACGAAGATTTGAAAGGTTTCAATCCCAAGTTAGCTCAGCACACCATTGAGTTGGATCCAAATACTAAGCCCATCAGGCAGAAACAAAGGCCAGTCAATCCACACATGGAACCTCTCATGAGGAAGGAATTGAACAAGTTGATTGAGTCAAGAATCATATTCCCAATCAAGCATTCTAGTTGGGTTGCCAACTTAGTTCCAGTCAGAAAGAAGAGTGGAGAGATCAGATTGTGTGTTGATTTCAGAGATTTGAATAGAGCATCTCTCAAGGACCATTACCCACTTCCTTCTATGGAGTAGATTTTACAAGTTGTTGCTGGCTCCGAAAGGTTTTCATTGCTTGATGGCTACTCAGGGTACAATCAGATTATGGTGAAGGAAGAAGATCATTTCAAGACAGCCTTCACAACCAAATGGGGAACTTATGCATACAGGAAAATGCCATTTGGGTTGTCCAACGCTGGAGCTACCTTCCAAAGAGAAATGGACATGGCGTTCAAAGGTTTGATTAACAACATGGTGCTGATATATCTTGATGATATCACTGTTTTTTCAAAGAATGCAGCAGACCACCTCTCTCATTTGAGACAAGTCTTCCAAAGGTGCAGGAGATTTGGAGTGTCTTTGAATCCTAAGAAGTGTATCTTCCTAGCACATGAAGGAAAGCTCCTTGGCCATATTGTCTCCAAAGAAGGATTAGCAATTGATCCAGAGAGAGTTGAAGCCATAAGAGCACTACCATTGCCAAGCCACAAGAAGGCACTTCAGAGTTTCTTGGGGAGAATAAATTTTGTTCAGAGGTTTGTCCCAGATTTTGCAGCCCTTATCAAACCTTTCACCAAGATGTTAAAGAAAAGCATGGCTTTCAAATGGAAAGTAGAAGGCAAGGAGAGTTTTGAAGCAATCAAAGAAGCCATCTCTCAAGCACCAACTCTCATCAACCCGGACTTCTCCAAGGATTTCATCCTCTATGCATTTGGGGGTAATGATACCATTTCTGCCATTTTGGTACAGCAGAACAAGGACAATGATGAGCAGCCAATTGCTTTCTTCAACCAAAGCCTAGATGACTATGAGGTGAGATATTCTTTTATTGAGAAGCATGTACTTGCAGTAATCAGAAGCTTGAAGAAATTCAAGCATCTAGTCTCAAACAACAAGGTTCAGTTGTTGGTCTCTCATGCGGGAGTAAAGGACTTCCTCCTAAACAAGGATTTGAATGAGAAAAGGGCAGGTTGGATCACTCGTGTCATGGAGTATGACATTGAGATCAAGGTCACCAAGCTGGTAAGAGGAAAAGGATTGTGTGAGCAGCTGATTCTGGGCAAGAAAAAAGGAGTATGCAATAAAGAAGAGGCTGTTTTGACAGTTCAAGACAGCCATGTGCAAGGTAGCACTCAAGAAGAGGATAATGTTGTCCCCACTCCTTGCTGGACCCAAGGTATAATGCACTTCCTAAGCACAGGCCTATGCCCTCCAGAGATGAACAAAACCCAAAGAAGACACTTCAGATTGCAGGTTGTCCCATATGCCATAGTAGACGGTGTTTTGTTCAAGAAAGATGTGAATGGAGTGCTGCTGAGATGCATTAGCACAAATCAGATTCATAGGGTGTTGGAAGAGTTCCATGGTGGACCAGCTGGTGGTCATTTTGCACCAAGAGTGATAGCTCTAAAAATCATGAAGGCTGGTTATTATTGGCCCAAGATTTTTAGTGATTGCTTTGCGTGGATCAAAAGGTGCAAGAATTGTGCATTCTTCACAAGTAAAGAGAGGCTTGCTGCCCTTCCATTGCATCCAATTTCAGTTGACCAGCCATTCATGCAATGGGGTTTGGACTTCATTGGAGTCATTAATCCCAATTCAAGCCAAGGGCATAAGTGGATTTTGACAGCCACAGACTACTTCACCAAGTGGACTGAAGCAGTAGCACTCAAGGAAGCAAATGAGTCTAGCATCTTAGACTTCTATGAGGGGATAGTAACCAGATTTGGCATACCTGCTACAATAATCTCAGATAATGCATTAGCATTCATTGGATCCAAGGTGACTGAGTGGGCTGTCAAGAACGGGATCTACCTAAGTACTTCATCAAACTACTACCCTCAGGGTAATGGCCAGGCTGAATCTACAAACAAGAACTTGTTGAGGATCATTAGGAGGACTCTTGATGAGAATCAGAGGTCTTGGCATACCAAATTGAAATCAGCCTTATGGGCTGATAGGATAACTCCCAAGAGATCCATAGGTAACTCTCCATTCAGGCTTGTTTATGGAAGAGAGGCAATCTTACCCATGTCACTTGAGTTGCCAACATTGGAACTCATGAAGCAGTTAGAGTTGCTAGAGTTTGGGCCCATGGAGGTGAGATATGCAGAGTTGATGGAGCTCCAAGAGATCAGAGATCAGGCATCCCAAGCAATGGAGAAGGATCAAGCTTTGATCAAGAAGACCTTTGATAGGAAGGCCAAGAGTAGATCTTTCCAAGTTGGAGATCTAGTGTTAAAATGGGATGCAGATAGAGCAAAACCAGGAAGGCATTCAAAATTTGATGCCATTTGGAGTGGCCCATACATGGTCACAAAGTGTAAGGACAGCAATGCCTTCCAATTGTCTTCATTGGATGGCGAAGAACTGTAGATTCAAGTCAATGGAATCTATCTAAAGCATTGCTACTAAAGGGAAATTCTCCACCTTGTAAATATTAGCTTAGGTTTTCATTCCTCCAAGTGCTTGTGCACATTGTTTTGTTGTAGGTTGTTTTGCTTTCCCTAAGTGCTTTGGCACAGGCTTGCTGTCCCTGGAGATGTTTTGCAGTCCTTGCTTCCATCAGGTGATATTCCATCTTCCTCCTTGCAACATTCTAAGTCAGTTGGGGTTCCGAACAGAAAATTTTATGACTCCATGCCCAATGGGCTGCTTCAGGCAACTGGTATCTTCATCTAGCAGGCAGATGACCCCTCTGAGTCGCCAAAATTGTTATCCAAAATGTGCCCCTGCTCATTTTTGTGGCTAACTCCTTGTGTTCTTACCTCTCTTGTGCCTCAGTCTCCATTTTTTATTTTTAGGCACTCAAATCTTTCTAAAAATGGCA
The DNA here is from genome assembly GCA_019776745.2 of Taxus chinensis. Classification (NCBI taxonomy): domain Eukaryota; kingdom Viridiplantae; phylum Streptophyta; class Pinopsida; order Cupressales; family Taxaceae; genus Taxus; species Taxus chinensis. The sequence goes on along the minus strand of CM034154.1, from coordinate 93,113,228 downwards.
CCATTGGATAGAGCTCTCTCTCAACTTTCTAGAAAGGTAAAGTTTTCCTCCTAACTCCTCATATTTTTCAAGTTATGGCTAGGCGGAGTTTTTGTGGGAAATTTTCCCTTAGGAGGCCCATGGCCAATAGGAAGCCGCCATGTGGCACCTGGAGTGGTAGAGCACAGGGAAAATTTGAAAAAATTTCCAAAGACCAAACGGGTAAAAATTCAAACTTTTGCCCGCCGATCCGATTTTGGCCTGTTTTTGCCCTAAATTTTCAAATCGCCATATCTTTCGATCCAGAGCTCAGATTTTCACGTTCTTTATATCAATGGAAAGCTGGTGAAATTATCTACATGATTTCGGGGTCAATTTTTCATTTTGGTTGAGTTTGGAGAGATAAAATCAAGAAACACCTCTGGCATGTGGTAATGGCCAGAAATGACGTTTCAACAACCAATTTTAATGCAAAATGGGTCGCATTCTTCTTCAGCATGGCCAAAAATGTCAGGGCATGGGTCTGTAAGGGCGTCCATGTTGTTTTAATGCATCTTCATTCAATGGGGAATGGCTTCCATGTTTTTTACACATTTTCTCTCTCCTGGGCTCAACCCAGGCATTGTAAAAGCTAGATTTGGCTCATATTTTGAAGTGGAACATTTTTTTTGGATAGCAAGCTTCTTCTTTCACCTTCAACAAGTGATTTTTGCAAGTATCAAACCTTCTTCATGATTGTAATAGGTTTCTACCTCTTTGATGTTGCAAATGCAAGGATTTTGACAGTGAAAAATGACAGTGCAGACTCTGTGATCAATTTTCAGTCCTTTGTTTGTATTGTCTTGCTTCATTTCAGACCTCTAATTACATCTTATCAGCCTTGTGTATGATGTTTCATGTTGCATTTTATGAAATTGTGTCAATTTGCATGAACAAGAAGTGTTCACCACTCCTTTGGTGTATCACCTATTAGTTTAGTTTCAATTTTTGCACTTTCTATCTCTGTCTCCTTGGAATTTAGAGTAGGATTAGGATTCAAACCTCTGCAATTGTGTAAATAACAGATCTAATCAGAGGAGTTTGAGGAACCAGCCTCTAATCTGGAGATTCCTCTCTCATTTTACAAGTCCCACACTTGGAGAGAGGTTTCAATGTTGTGCAATCACACTGGATGCCTGAAACATCAACTTAGAAACCTGATTTGCATCCAGGGGTGCTGCTGATTTGCAACAACAATTGTGAATTAGTTGGTTTGACAAGCTAGTTTGTTGGAAGTTCAAACTCAGAGTGGATACCCGGTCTTTTCTTCAAATCAGCTAGGTGTATATCGAAGGGTTTTGGGTCACCTTGTGCCACAAATATTTTCCTTAAGTGTAGAAATCTTATTTCTTGGAATAGCATGGAAGGGATTGCCTTCATGTGGTGTATCCATGGCCGAACAAGGATCATATTATAATTGGTTTCCCGATTTATAATATGAAACTTGGTGAGGACCGTCTTGGGTCCTAAAGTGACTGGTAAAACTATGGTTCCAATCGAAGTGGCTTTGAGGCTATCATAACCTCTTAGCGTATTTCGCATTGTGGAAGAGTTTGTCTCTCCATATCCTAAATTTTGAAGGAAAGCGAAGGGGACTATGTTAACTGTTGCACCATCATCAACCATTGCATGTTTAACATAATTATTGTAGACCCAAACTTTTAAATGTAAAGTTGGGTCGCCTCTTCATGCAATTTCAGTGTTTTTTGGCATTTTGCTTATATCGAATATAAATTCCATATCCCTATCTGGCTGCCCTAGATGATAAACGTAAAAGTACACATGGTTTACTTGCATTTCTGGGGGAAGAGTGATGTTGATTAAATGACCAAGGTCTAATGCTTCTAAGAGAGCAGCTCTGTGGGCAGGAGAGTTCTTTAACAAATCCAAAAAGGAGATGTGAGAGAAGGTTTTGGTTAAATCATTAATTAAATCATAGGTGCCTATGGGTTTTACCAACATTTGTTGACTATTGTCTGGCTTCAACGGATAACTTGGAGTATGCTGGGAAAAATAATCCTATGTTCTTGTTATGGTTTCTACGGGTAGTTTGGTGTCTAACTCCACTAAACCAACTATCTTACTTTGGGGTCGAGATACTAATTAGGGTGCGACTGGCGGATTTAATGAAGTTAAAGCTTCATGATCATTGTTTCTTGTCATGACACCCTTATTTGTTCCATTAGGATCTAAAATGTTATTGTTAGAATGGTTTGGGAGTGGGTCATTGAAGATCTTGAAGGATGCATTTTGAGGGGAAACTGCCCCTGCATAAGCGTTTGGCATGGGTACTACAGAATTTTCTAAAAACATATCTATAAAGAGTATTTTTTTATCTTCTGGAAAATACTGCATGAATTGAATCTTGTGGAAGCCACAATATAGATTGGGATTATAGTTTCAAGGCTATTGATTTAAAATCTGTTGTGACCCAAAATTATGATAAGGTTATTGGTTGTTAGAGTTAAAATTTTGAGGTGGTTGCCTTTGGTTTTGACTCTAATATCCAGTTGGGTTTCGATTTGGAATTTGTGTTTGGACTTGTCGTTGTTGTTTGTTGTTTCCATGGTGGATAATTAAAATCCACTGTGTTGATTGTTCGAGTGAATTTATTATTTTGTTGATTATTAACAGGTGGTGAAATGTTCACAACGTTTACCCTTTTAACTTGGTCTGTGACTCCATCTATTGTAACCTCGTGGTTTTTGTTAAGGATCTTAGGTCCTTGATTAGAATTCTCGGTATTAGGATAGGCTGCGGTGTTTTGATTGGGAGTGGTTAATTTCCCGTTTGTCCCATATATATTACGACCACTATCCATCGCTACTTGGTTGATTCGGAGAGCACTCTCGATTACTTCATTGTAAGTTCTTAGTGGGAACTTCTAGAATTCTTCTTTTATCTCTCTATTGAGAGAATTAAGGAATAAATCGCATAGTTCCATTTGATCCATGTTTGGAGCACTTACTGATGAGTAGAGAACCGTACGCCATCTTTGAATAAAATGAGCAGCGGACTCATTATGTTCTTGTTTGATATGCAAGAACTCCCTGATTCCTGTTCTTAACAATTTGTTCATGTCGAAAGCTTTGATGAATTCTGACATGAGTTGTTTAAATGAGTGTATCAAGGCTTCAGGTATTCTGTAATACCAATCAAGGGCAATACCTTCTAAGGTTTTAGGGAATATTTTAGCGACAACCCCATCCCAAGGGAGTAACTCCCGTATGGCTGTGGTATAGGCTTTAATGTGTGCTTTTGGATCCCCTTCCCCTTTGTATTTGGGCAAATCAGGAAGAGGTCTTGGAAGCATAACGCTTTGTATGGTGAAGTCCAGGGGTTCTTTTAAATATTCTGAATAAGTCCCTATTGTGTAGGCCTTGACCATCGATGGGGCTTACTGAGGGGTTTGAGGTGGAATGGGTTATTGATATGGCATAGCATATGCATTTGTAGGAACATAAGGGAATCCCTGTGGTTGAACGAACATCTCAGGAGAAGAGAACATGTCTCCTTGTGGTGATTTTGAATACATGTTTAAGTAAGGAGAAACATTGTTCTGGTACGGGTTGTTTGGTGCCAAGTCAGGAGGTTTCATGCTTTCAACTGGGGTGGCGTTTGAAAACACAGTCCTAGTTGGTGTTTGTTATGGGTAACTATAAGGATTTTGAGGAGGCATGCCTAACGTGCCTGTTCCTGTAAGGAGATCAACCTAACTGGGGTGATGTAGATGGTTAGGGATTCCTACTTGCCCAAAATATGAATTTTGGTTTGCTTGAGCAAGTTCCAGCCCTCTAACCTTCTCGGTTAAGGCTGAAATGACTTCCATCGACGAAGACGTAGTGCCTTGCCTTAAAGGTGTTTGTTGTATAGCTTGAGGTTGTAAAGGGGTGTGATACCCTGCTATGAATTGATCGTTACCTTACCAAGCTTCACCGAGGGTATTTCCCATAGGTGGAGGAATGGGGGTGTTCTCTTGGAATAGGGTATCAGATTATATTTGCAAACTCCCTATAGATGGATACATATTTTGGAAGCATTGTTCACTTTTAGCGAAGCATGCTAAGTACTTCTCATCCAAAAAGGGGAACGGGTCTGACTGTCTACTGATCTATGGTCTGAACAAGACCCAAGGAGATAAAGCAGAGTCCCCAGTAAATGTCATGTTATTAGAGTCTAATGGCTCTGGCTGTTGTGTTTATGAAAACTGATCAAATTCCTTGATTCGGAACGAAGAACTAGAGCTAGTCCTATGAGGGGGAGTTTGAGATGACAAGTAATTACTCGAATAGTTATCATCCCATGCAGAAAGCGAGGGTGATGGTTGTCTATTTGTTTGACTATAGTTTACTTCGAGACCTGAGAGAGGTCTACCATATGCATCGTATCCCGACATATTCGGGGGGTATATGAATACCTGCAGAAGAATGGAAAAGAGAGGTGGATGGAAGAAATGAAAATAGAAAGAGGGATATTAGTTTTTTTCACGTCGGGTTCACCAATTTTGTATGATGGAAAAGTAACATGCGAGCATGGGAATCTACAAGTACCTCTTCCTCATACCCGACCTTTAGAGGTCGTGTTGAGACAGCCGGTGAATGTTGAATGCAGATAGATACAAACAAGCTAATCAGGTAATCTTAAAACCTCAATACACAATAATGGAATCTATAAATCTAAGGCAAAGAAGGCCCTCCTAACCTGAATTGGTGTAATAGTTTGTTCAGATATAATGGCTGCTCGGAGGCTCCAATCAATGTTGACCTCTACCGAGATCCTATTTCTTGGTTGTTGGATACGTGGGAAGTGACCTGTGGGAGCTTCGTATATATCTCCAGACAAGGTCATAAAATGGTGATGGGTGATTTAATGGGTTCGCAGTTAACTATGGGTGCTTTTCTGGCCTAGCCCATAAAATATTAGATTGATTGGCTTCTATGTTTAATATGGAGAACTATACTATGATATCTGGCGGGAGTGGTGAGGATCTAAATACCAATGTTCGTAAGCCGATGTCAATACTTGATTGATTTATAGGCCCATTGGGTTGTGGGACTTGGGGATCACAACCATGAGTTCATGGTTGTTGTGGACCTATTATGGTCATGTGAAGAATCAATCCCTTCTCCCAAATATCCAGTAATCATATGCCTTTTTAGCCTCTACGTTTAGAACTAGAAGTTGTATGATTTTCTCGGAGTACCTAACAGGTGTTCTGGCAACTTGAATACGTAAGCTAGTTTCTATGTTAATGAGGAGGTCTCCCATGTTAGGCTGTGGAACCAAAGGATCGCAACCAAATATTTGCTCTCATTCGAATCCTTGCACAGTCATTCAGCTGTTTTATCAAGGTAATCTATAGTTTGGATGGTTTGACCAGAATGTGTAAGCTTTGTCGTCTTTGATATTTAATCCTCTTAGTTTCTCACTAATTGCTTGTAATTTTGTTGTTGCTCAAAAGACCTATATCCTAAGGTCCTAATCTATATCAGCTAAGGTCATGGGTAGATTTGGTTGAGGCACTATGGGTTCAAATATATACTCTCTAGGCTCTCTAGGTCCTGTGATTGTCATACAAAATGATTCAACTTTTAACTAACATTTAATAAACTGTTTACAAAAGAGGTATTTACAATATGTAAGCATCCTTCTATTTTTGTATCTTTCAATGACATATTTCAATGAAATTTAAAGAGCAACTACTCTACTATATTTATAAAATGGACAACTAATCTAGAAACAGAATAAAAACAAGCAACGTAGCCTAGTATGGCTATTCGCCTATGTAGTTGTGATCTTATCCTAAATATCTAAGCAGCTATATATTTGAATTGAAAAGAATCTCGATCCTACTTCAGAAGTGAGGAATGAATCACAGTTTCTTAGAAATTATCAATCCCCACAGCTTCTGCAGTGATATCAAGAGTAAAATTTTGATGGAAACGAAATGATTTACTACTCTATTTGATATGTTGTAACTAGAACTTTGATAGCTCAAACCTAGCGTTTACAGAAGAGTGGTAAATATAGTTGTGTGTGATTTCACCACCTCAGTGTGATCTCCTCATTCCTTCGTGTCCTCGTGAATCCATAAATTGTGTATATGATAGTATCAACAGAAGATAGCAATTGAATAATGGCAGCTTTGGATATAGACCGAATACAATGCGAGTAGGAGAGGGATAGCACAAGTGAACAGAGCTCGACTATGCAATTCCTAGTGGGATTTATTCTAGGAATATAACACAAGTGTACCGAGAGTTTCAAAAACTATCCTTGCGATAAAACAAAACCTGTAACTTTTAATGGATTCTAGTCTAGAAATGAAGTTATTCTATGCTAAACTGATTGTATGAAGCAGCAATGGAACAAGACTGAAACAAGAAGATTATATGACCTCTAAAATACCAACAATGGAAGCAAAACATGAAACTAACAGAATTCTAAGCAAGAAATTGAAATACTAAATAAGAGAATTGAGAAGATGAGGGGCCATTTGCTTGAAAACAAGCTAGCTATTTATAACCAATGCATTTACCAGAGGGTAACACCCATTTGATCTCTTTTACTATAAACAAAGGAAAAACACTATTCATAGGGAGTATAAAACATTAATGCAAGCCAAGGTTGTTGAAGAAAGTGTGTAAAACTCAAGATTTACGTTTGACGCAATCGTCAGAGGAATCTAGAAAATGTGAACAAAATCACCACCCTATGCAAGGCATTGGTTACGAGACCGCGGCCCTGTCCTAGGCAGTGGTCACGGGACCACCGCCCAGGCAGAGTGGTGGTTCTGTCACTGAAGACAAAAATGCAAGAAGAAGGGGGGAAAAGGGGAAAACAAGACATGCGGAGGCTGAGCGAGGCATGAGGGATACAAGCGTATACTTAGTGAGCCTTTCTAGATTCTGAACACCCTTGCAAGGAGACTTGTATCATCATTGGGGCACGTGTAACATCATTCTGGCGGTGCAATACCCTACAAGTTTGGGTACGTACAGTGTTGCTTAAAGACACGTAAAAAAATGATGACCCCAACTGATGGTTAGTATTTTATTTTAATGTTAGTTTTCTTATGGCTGGTGGTTTGTTTTTCTTAGGGGTGTTATTAGTTTCTATTAGCAATGTTGTTAGTATGTATATGGTTTTGTTGTTGATTTTGGCTTTATGTTACTTTTTATCTTGTGGGTTTTGGTCTGTCATGGTGTTTGTCTCATAGGGGGGCGTTGACAATGTATGGAGAAGGGACCCCATAACCCTCCTTCACCACTAATAAAAAAATCAAAATCAATTTGATTCATATAAAAAGAAATATTTATTGTGGTGAAGACATTATACTTACATTTGGAAAGATAATAATTTATCGATATTTACACCAAAAGCATTGTATAAATGGGATGGGAGGTTATTTCATATGACACACAATATCAAATAGTGGGCTTGGATTTTTTCAGTATAGAATTTAAGTAATTAATAACTTAATCGTAAATTAAGAAAATAAAGAATATTTGTCAAGCTTGGACATTACACGACAGTTTGACAGTTTTATTAATAAAAATCCCTCCCTGTAAACCTAAGAGAAGTTTGCACTAAACAATATATGGACAGAAAGGAAAATTACAATTTCCGCTAACACAAGGTGTTAATTGTCCATCATTTTCAATGCCTCGTCTCTTTTTTTTTTAAATTCTATTCTTCAATTTTCTTACAAAATGACCCAAAAAATAAATAATTTAATTTGGCTTCACTTCTTTATAACAAGGAAACAATGACAATATAGTTCATCCAGCTTTATCAATTTTGAAGCTTTTAGTTCTTTGGTAAGGGAAGTTCATGTATTTATCGTTAATATTAATAACACAAAAAAATTGAATTTATGTTATAAAAATATATATCAAGCATTAGAGGGTGTGTTTCTAACTATGAATATACTTACGGTTGTAATTTTTTAGTGTCATAGTTGTTTACACACAACATTCTATCAAGACATTGTTCAATCTAATACAAGTAATTTTTTTTCAGAGTGAGTGTGTACTTACAATCTACAAATTTATATTTATAATATATATATATATATATATTAGAGATTCGTTGTAGTGAGGGTTTTTAGAGTCAATATGGAAATGTCGGGTAAAAAAATATACTCATCCTTACAATTAATCAAACATTATCTTAGAAAGAGGCCGACTTCTATTGTGGCATCATTCCTATATGCATAAGGATTATGATATATTGGGGTTTATATGTTATCGCAAACCAAACCAACCAACCAATGTGGGATGAATTTCATGTGTGTCAGATTCTTGTTTAGATGTGGAAGGAACAACTTTTCAAATGAAAAAAGAGACATAATTAGGCCAAGAATTTTTAAAAACAAACTAGAAAACCCATGTGATATTTTATTAAACTAGGTTTAATAAAATATTACACAATTTTTCCAGTTCATTTTTAAAAAATCATATGTTTCTTAATTACATCTTGGAATTGCTTGTATGACTCTAAAATCATCATTCATCTAAATATACAATATACAGAATTACAATATTATCTCACTTTTCCATATCCATAATTCTTTTTACATGGATCTTATGATTAAGATAATCTAAAAATATTATTATTGAAGGAGACTCACTTCTAGTTATCAAAGCTATTAAAGGAAAGTGTAAGGTGAGCTAGACCATCAAGAATATAGTTAAGGAAGCCCAAAAAATTATTGAATCCTTTGATGACATGGAACTATGCCATATGTTTCGTGAATCCAACTCCAGTGTGGATGGATTGGCAAATCATGGAAATTATTTAAATGCGCGTGAGGAATGGAATGGGGAATTACCATGGAGACACATTGGCATCTTTATTAATAATGAAAGGATCCAGTAAACATAGCCACACGAGCCTCAATATATTGGGGTGGGATTTGCATGGCAGGGCTAAAGGTAATGATGACATGAGAAAGGTGGTGGGAATTGGCCTTAATTCAAAGCTCGAGGGGAAGATTTTGCATCATATCAAGTAGGATGTCACAATTTGGAGGTTAATGCCGAAATGGGATTTTATTGAGTTTATCAAACATATCAAAGGTTGGGATCCAGATCTAGCTTTGGATTTTTCTACGGCGTGGGATCACAGTCACATCAAGATAAGAGGGATGGAGTTTCATGTCACTAAGGACTATATTGTTGAAGCCACGGGCATGGAGATAGAAGGTCCAAAGTGTTTCAAGGATAAAAAAGAGGAGGAATCAAGAAATCTCAGTTTTATTTGGTCGTAATGATAATGTTCATCTTTTTTATGATGGAATGGTAAGAACATCCATGCAAGAAATATGGGCCAATATGTGCAAAGTGGTCATGAGATATCTCACTCTTGAGGAGAATTTCAAGAAGATTTACACTCCTCATTTATCTATTCTGAACTATTTTAGACACAACTAGGTGATGATTTTTCCATTTCATCTTTGAAGGTCTTTATCTGTATCGATTTTTGAATTCCAGAAAGAGAAGGTGGATTCTCCTCTCTATCACGGGTTGATTCTTTTTCTATTTCAGAAGGTAAATCATGTCCTTACTCCCATCCCTCAACACATGGATTATAATAATGAAACCTTTCCCAGTAGGTTGAATAAGAAAAAGAAGCCCCCTGAGGTGCTAAATAGGGAAGAAGTGGTTATTGAAGCTCTCTCAGACATGAAAACGGGTGAGTCTTCTAAGGGGAAGGATGTTGTAGAGGATTGTGTTGGTGCCACCAATTAGGATGTCAAAATTTCTACCATGGAGGTGGTCAATGGCATGTTGCTTAATGTCATTAAACATTTGGTTGAGGACATGAGGGAATGGAAGATTAAGGCAGCCTTGCAGGAAAAGTGAATCAAAGGTCTCAAAGCTGATTTTATCATGCAAGAGAACTAGATATCGATTTTACAAGAATAGTTAGCCAAATAGGATATGCAGAGGAGTAGGTATAAGTTGCACCTGAGCATATTGGATGAAGAGGAGGCTATGGAGGGCAATAAGGAAGTCAAACAGGTGCATTCCCAAGGTCCACTGCAGAGTATGGAGGGCGGGCCAAGCTCCAGAACTAGGAGCAACCATAAAAGGAAATGTTAGCGGACTGTTTTCTAACTAGTCTATGCCTATGTTGGGCTCTGTGGTTAGTCAATTTATTTTTTCATGTTGGAGTCCTAGCTGATGTTTGGGTTTCTCTCTCACCCTTATTTTTTTTATCATACTTTTGTACTGTAGGTTTTTTGGTACCCCAAAACCAAATAGTTATCTAATCTAAAAAATTAAGATGATCTAAACTGATGAAAATGAAATATAAACAAATTGACTTCGACTTTTAACCAATAAACCATATCTAGCCAACTAAAATTAATCAAATGTGTTTAAATACTATGATAGTTCATCAAATGTGTTTAAAAATCAAGTGAATTATTTATGAATGTTATATTTAAAGCATTATTTATGAACAAATATTTCCAAACTTTTTTTGGGTTTCCTTAATGGATTGGTACATATGGTGGAGCCATCTATATTGGAGCATTGTGATGGTTTGCGTGACACATGGCCACTCGAACACTCTCCCAAATCCCATACACAATTATCTTTATACGTGAATCCTTCCACGTAACTACATATTTGGGTATTATTCAGATTGCACCTTCCATAAGCACCACATATACCATTCATATAACATGAATTATTAGATTCACACCATAACATGTATTGTAAATTTCCCCCTAACATGTCCATTACAAAGCATGTTCAAGATTGCATGCGTGGTTGTATAAATGATATATAATTGAGGGTTGGATTTATGTATGCTAAATTTATAGATATATGTATTGACCATTTCAGGATCAATACCCATTATAAAATACAAAATAAATGCAAATATGTCCATTAATTTTCATGCGTCGGTGAAAGACATGTGTACTTTATATGTTGCATGCAAAGTGCTAAAATTCCACATAACAACACATCGGCATCCATGAACATATAAGAAGTAATGGAAAAGGGGAAAATCATTATACGAACCTGAAATTTAGCTTTAAAAAATGATGCCTCACATTAAGGGTTCTTATTAGTTTTATTACATTGAAGGTGTGGTTGGGTTTTAAATATGGAAACCTATTAGATTTTCCCCTTTTTTTTTATCTCATTTAAGTACAAATAGTTGTCACATGAATAATTTGAGCAAGATTGAGACGATAAACTGGATCACATATAACAAATATTATTTTTTCAAGAACAATATGATTTGTAAAACATGTACGTATTTAATTAGCACTTTTTTCTTTCCAAATTTACATTCATGTATTTTCCTTACTAATAAATAAAACACTATCCAATCAAAAATCTTGATTCCCTAAAAACTAAAATACAATTTAGCAAATCCATTTTCTCTCATATTTTCAAAAAAAATGTTTATTTCAGTTGTGTAAGGACTGGTTGTCATCGTCATATAACTAACAAACAACTTTAAAATGTTGTCTAATCAAAAATATTGATGCCATAAAAAATAAAATAAAAAATAACAAATCCCATTTCTCTCATTTTTCCAAAAAACATCATTTGTTTCAGTTGTGTAAGTGTCGGTTGTTGGCCTCCTAGAAATAATGAATAATTTAACAACGTTGATTGAGTGACCCCTCCATATAACATAAAATAGATGTGGTATAACATTATTCTTAATCTTAAGACTAACTTTAATAAGGTTGACTCATGATACATTTTGTAGATGTATTTTTCAGCTCGTCGGGGGTCGAATGACCCTAGGTGCAAATCTTTTGAACTCCAACCTACTGCACAGTAAATAATAATAAAAACAAACCCACAAATCACAAATCCTACATTGTTTTGACAAAATGAAGATTGTAAAAGCATAAACTATCACATATATATACATACACAAAATAAAGGTCAGTTATGAATTATTTACAAATAATATTGCATGATGTTAGTTGTTGGATTTGTAGTGCTAATAAGTAATTATGTCAATAGTTATTTTTCCAAACTGGACTAATGCAAGCAAAATTTGACAATGTACAAGTATTGGATAGATTTGGGTTTTGTGGTCATTACCTTGTGGCCATAATTATACATCATGAATAATTTTAGAGATTTTTTCATTTAGGATAAGAGGTCCAACGGAAGGGTCTCATCTTCCTCTTTCCACCTTAGAATGTACCTTTTATTGTCTTTCATGATTCATTGTCCATGGTAAACCATTATAAAGTGAATTCCTCATCTTTCCCCTACACTTCGCTTGGCTTCACGTTAGCAGCAAATATTGTACTTTCACTAATCTCAACTTTGATTTGTATTGGATTTTTATTTGGTTTTGGGATCAACATGTATTGATTTTTGCATTGATTTTCCTTTAATCTTATCATCATATTACATCATGGATCATGTATTGATTATTGTGATTCATACCTGCTTGCATTTATCATATCATCGCACCACTAATGAGATCACATAATTTTTCACCTTCTTTTGACTTGCACACCATTTCCTTTTGAATGTGGTGGTTAAAAATTACATTGTTTGAATCTCAAAATGACTAAATGATGTATGACATGCATCAGGGAAATGAGAGGTCAAGGTTTTGTGTTAGTGGTAATTGAAATACTACATCATCAAGACTAATGGTGAGGAGAAACCATAATCACTACAAAGAAACTCTAATCACAAATGTGTATGAAATCAATGACAAGAGGAACACATAACACAGAGTTTCTGTATCTAACATATGTAGAATTTGGGATTCAAACATGTGCAAGTTTCCCTTGGAAGTATTCATGAACCAATTTTTTTTCAAAGAAAATTTCCTCAATGACAAGCGCACTGCACCCCTTTTCCCATTCAAATTATTAACACAAATGACACGTGTTTCATGTATGCCTTATCGTAAGAAAGAGGATTTTCACATAAGTTTTCCCAACATTTTCTACAGCCCTAAACTTCTCCTCCATCAGGTATTATTTCTTTGACACATCCCATTTGGTGTTCCCATCACACATTTCATGTGTGATTACTAGTAATGAAGACACCTTATGGCATATAAATTCCCTAGGTATGAAGAATTCAGTAATTTAAGGATTTAATCAACCTTCCAATTTTTCTTGGAGGTCATTGTTATTTCAAGACTTTAATCATATTTATCCATTGCATTACTCAGATACAATTACAGATATAAATTTTCAGAGCATGGGTCTTCTTATCCTTTACATTATTCAGAATTTGCATAATCAATCTCACTTGTGTGACACATGATGGGGGCATGGGTTTTAGTAACTTTTCATAACCCTTTAATTCCTAGGCACACCGGCATATCATCTAACCTAAGTTGGGAGCTCATCCGAGGCGAGTGAAGGCGCCAGTCCCCTCTTCTATGTGATCTTTGTCAAGAATGTTACCATGAATAGTAGAACAATGTACAGACATAATTACATACATATTATGACAGAGATAAATAAACTAGATTTGAGCTTAAATGATCCATATTATGACTATGAATATTAAACATAACATACATGAACTAGATCTGAACCATGAACATAAACACTCAGATCCATTAAGCATAGATATTCAAAATAATCCACCTCATATATTGATTCATAATTGTTTACAGTAGCCAAATTACATCAAAAAGGGTCATAACAAACCAAATACATCAAGAAATAGCATCCTAACCCTAAAAAATGACTCTACTCAAAGAGTTCTATACATGCTCTCTCCTATACATCTAAAGTCTCTCTTGCATCTCTTGCCTCGCATCACACATCTTCTTTGCATCCTTTGTTTTAGATCCAAACACATTCTTAAATAGAGTAGGAGCTCTCCCTTACCGCCTCAACATCACTCAAGAGTAAACCGTATGCCAAATGTCATCATACCCCACCATACTCGAGTACCCTAAACATGTAAATTCCAGCTAACCCATACTTTACAGTTGTTAAACACAATGATTATATCCTAGAATATTATTTCCTTGGGTTGGAAGTCTCCATGTTCTAACCTTATCCACTATCATGCCAACCTGTATCCTCACGTGTTTTCTATGCAACACCATAACCCAAAATACAGTTAAGTCTCAAACCCTTTTTTGCTTCCACATGCAAACCTTCATGCACTCCATGTCTAACTCTAGCCCTTTATTCCAAAACTGGTTAGCTTTTCAAGTTGTCCATGTGTAACTTAGTTATCCTTGTGTGCACTTCCTCATGCGCCTTCTTCCTACATTGTCTTCCACGCACATTTATCCTCTACTCCATGACTTAGTCATTTTTCTAGGCTCAACATTACCCCACACTAAATGTGTTTTCCATCCTCAGAAACAATCTGATCTCCAATAAATAGTAAATAATTGAAGAATAAAATGACCTGTATCTGGCTTACACCAAAGAATAAAATAATTTTGCTACTTTTGTACAAGGATTGGGAAATTTTTATTCAAGGATGCTTCAACCTCATTCTAAGCATCCACCTCGCTCTACACGTATTTAAATAAATCCCCTATAAGCACATTAACCTTATCAAATGTCATCTCTTCACCCTTAGCCTTCAATGTTTCAACAATAGCCTTCCATTTTCTTGCTAAGGTCAGTCAACATGTCTATCCTGTGTGTCACCTAGGGATATAATTCATTTAATTTATTCTAAATAAAGGCCCTTAAAATTTAAATTGCCTCATATTTTTTCTTAAAATTTTCTAGGATCTTGTCACGTTCCACCTGATCACCTCTGTTATTATCCTAAACTCCTTAAAATCTGCCACATGTATAACAACCAACAAAATTGCCACCCTGTCTTTGTCTTCATAGTTTTCATAGATAACTTCGACCATGTGAGCCAAAATTTTCACTGAAGAAAGAAGCTTAGTGTACTGAGTTATGGTCTCCTCAATTCATAATCTCTCCTTCTCTTTCTTCTATGCCATAACTTCTTCCACTGGCTCCATTTCAAGGAGTTGATTTTCCATCGTGATGATGAGCCTCAAATCCTTTAGGTAGCGGAAGGATGACTCATAATTTTGTGTAAGGGGCTAAATATTAGTGCACTAAAATAATGGAGTCTGAGATAACATCTAATTTTTTAAAATATTTTTGCACCTTCTCCTTCTCTTCTCTCAACTCAGTCTTCAACTACGTAATTATAAAATCCTTTTCCTTTATCTCCTTATCTCCCTCTATAATCTCTTTGTGATTTTCCTCCAACTCCTTTTCCAATGCTTTAATCTTATTATTCCTCTCGAATAACCTTTATTCGATCTCCACTAACACCTTGTTCAGCATATTACACACCTTCTCATTAGTTAGCTACTAAGAATCCACAATAGGATTTACCTCTTTGGAGCTCAGTGTCTCTAGCAATACACCTGCATTGACTTCAAAGTCTGGATCATCAACATGGGACTCAAAATCCCATGAAAACATCTTACTAGTGCACGGGTATGCACCATCTTTATCAAATGATGACCAACATAAGAGGTGGTCTATAGGAACTATGCTATGGAAATGCACATGTAGGACCTTGTTTGGATCATTATCATAATTCACTAAGGGTCCTTATGGTGTCAACATGCCCTTGCCACTTGTGCGCACTCCTTTTGGGAAATTGAGTGCTAAACTTATCTGCCTACCCATTATTCAATACTTCTCTTTCTCCACTTCTCCTACATTGTGCTCCACCTCATGCTCTATCAAGTCCTTGATCATACCCACCACCTCCTTCTCCACTGTGTCCTCTAACTGTTCACCAGATAGGTACGGGGTCTCATGTACCTTCGTTCCCACTTCTTCTTCACTTCTTTCTACCTCTCGAGTACCCTCCAAATATTCATTCCACTCTTCATCAGATTCATGTACATCCTACACAGGGGGGTTCTTGTCTGACTCATGCTCCTTGTCCTCCTATCCAGTCTCATCACCCTTCATGCTCTTTATTCTCTCAGATTATTAACTCTACACTATCCTCTTATTCTTCTTCATTGAATATTGCTTCTTCACTAGAGACTTCTCCTTCACTAGGGACTTATTCCTATGAGCATAAGTGCTTCATGTCAGTGCACCTGAATCTATTGCCCCTATGGTCTAAACCACACGTGCACTTGGTGCCCTGATTTTTGGAGTTTCCTCCTTATCTCTCTTATTTATCACTATATTCTTCCTTCTGCTAGGGTCTTTAGGGATGAAAACATCATCCTCAACATACACACCTTTATCAAACTTAAGCCTTAGGTGTATGTAAACACTTACTTCCATTATGCATACAAGTGGTAATCTCACAAGCCTTAGCATGTGTATGTCATGATAGATATACTTCTCCACATATGCTCACTTCTGAGGATATACAAGTGTCCTACGCAGTGCACGGTGCTCCTGATCTACTTCACTTAGATCAAAAATAAGTTTTTTAGCCTCCTTAAACCCATTAAATGCTCTAAAAATACTATGTTGTGAAGGCAAAAGGTAATTTACACCATGGGATCTTGGTGTCATCAGTCAATGTGAACATGCCAATGTAGAATTGTTAGTATACTGCAAATTCAGCCTCATCCTTCAGTAAGGTTCATACTTGTTTTGGAATCCTCTACTCTACTCCAAATACATCGCGCAACCACTTGTACCACTTAACGAAGCACACCTTGTATGCAGGTGTCATATGTCACAAGAATATGCTTCAAACCCATTACCTGGGGAGGGGTTATCATCAGGGTACTCTCAAATGTTGTTATTTGCCCCATCCGGCACTCCAATCTCTAAAATCACAATGGTAAGAAGAATATTACCATACATAATTTTATCTCCATCTCACACGGCATCAATGATATCCTTTGTAATGAAGGTTGAGATGTTATAGATGGTCCCCTTTAAAAGCTTCCTGCAAACATTCAACCATCTCTTGTTCACTTGTGCTTCTCCATTCATCTTGGTGAACAAGAACATGGTCATTTTCATGACTGATCTAGTGATCTTGGAAATATCAAAAGTGTGCCTACCCTTCGTGTATTCATATGCCTTATTTTTTTCCTTGATAGCCTCATTATCACCTAAGTCATCATCTAGTGACTCTCCTGCGCAAATAAGTCCTGTGTACTTGGAGATCAACTATTGAATTATGTGCATCCTCCTTCCTACGAAGTAAAATTAATATTCATGCACACGCAACATAAGCCATTGGTATAATCTCTCAAGCTTTCCGAAAAATGGTAACTCATAGAGTTACAAAATCCTAGCCTACTCCAATGTCCTCTTCACAGAGTCATCATACACTGGTCTAACATCTTCTATTCTTTCTCCCATAGGGTGAACAAGCTCCAATGTCATATCATTCTCAGTTGTATATGTCCTATGGTTATAATCACTTATAACCATTTTGCACACGTGAGATACCCAATCCATCCCCAATAATACCCCATCTGGGTATTACATCTTCGCATACCATTCTTTGTTGAAACTTGCCAATGTGACTGGTTTTCCCTTACCCTTTCCCTTCTTCTTGGGTGAAATGTTTGATCCTTTCCTTGGTGATATTTTCCTTGTTGGTTCCTTGGTAATTCTTCCTTCTATCTTGCTTTCTTACTGCTCAATCCTTTGGCTCAAATCCTTAATCACAAATTCTTCAAACTTTTTCCCTAGTTTCTAAAACCCTAACCTAGAAACCCTTACTTCCACAAGACCACATTAAAACCCACATAAATTCTTCCAAACAACCACTTTTGTGCATGCTCGTGTACTTCGTTCCAATCTGGTTCTCAAATATTTTACTTCGCACATAATTTTCACAAATTTCTTGCAAGGATGTGCTAGTTCACAAGAGCTCTTTTACAAGTAAAAGCAAGGTGAAAATAACTTACCCTAACTCCCTATTTATAGTTTTCCACTTTTTACCATGTTAATTTTCATTCCACCTACCAATGTACTACCGCATTAAATTCATCTTTTTCCAGTGTGTTCCTCCCTCATGTTTTTTCTAGCATGTTTCCTTCACGTGTATAACCTCCTAAACCTTTTGGCATGCAAAACTACATTGACTGCAAACTCCCTTATGCACGCTCTCAATGCCGATGAACAAGGAATATTTGCAAAAGCTTAAAAAATGGGGCAAGAACACTAAAGAGGCCCCAAAAAGCTTTAAACAACTAATCAATGGACCATCGAATTAGAGCTAAGCAAGAAACTATCTCTTTGCATGCATATATGAACTTGAAATAAACATTCAAGCCCTAGCATATCTAGATATTTCTCTTCTCCATTAAAGATAATGAAAAATGAACCTATTAAAGACTCTTAGCAATTATTTTGTGATTTATGAGAATGAGAGCTCATTAATGACTTCTAGGCCAATGGTTCTTCCCATTTACTCAAAGCTTGGATGTGTAGTGCAACTAGCAAATCAAGTAGCTTAATAAACAAATGAAAGGAGCTCCTAATCCTAAACAATAATACTATAGTTTAGCCTAGAGAGGAGAAGTGTTCTTAGAAAAGTGAGAGGGGTAGTGGGGTATTTATAGTTTTTCATTTGGGAAAGTGGAAGAATTTTGGTGCATGTGGGACAAATGAATAAGCCAAAAAGCACTTTAGTGAGTCAAAGTAAGATTTTGACTAGGCTTAAAAGAGGTTAATCATGGTTTAGGACTAGTTAAACTAGGTTAGGCTTGTTAATCTTGTTTAGAGAGTAATTAGGGTTTTAAGAGGGTTTTGAGAGATTTAATCAATCTAATGAAATGGATTGATAGTCTATGAAACTATTAAAAGTGGTTTAGAATAAGATTAGTAGAGGGTGTAGTCAATATGAGGCTATATTAGCCTAATTAGTTGGTTACAAGAGGAATACGGCCAATAGAGTGTCGTAAAGGAGGAGTTACATAGGTCTAATTGACAATGTGTCGTAAATTTGCAAAGAGTGGGATAGTGCAATATTAGGAAAAATAGTGCTTTGATCAAACTATAGGTGTCTAAAGTTTCCCCTCTTTGGAGTGGCGTAAGCTACGCCACTCCAAATAAAGTAGACAAAAACAAATGACCATAAAATTTTGAAAGAGTGGAAGAAAAATTAGTAGGGTGAAGGATGCCCCATCAAGTGTAAATATGGCAATTCAAGAGGTCGATCGATGATCGAAAAGATGATAGAAAGAGAACAGAAGAAATAATAGTGTGAAGGGGAAGAAAGAGGAAGTAGGATAAAATAACCAAGGGGAGTTACTTTGAGCTATCTGTGATGTTGTTTTTCCTAAGACAATGTTTGATTACATCATATTGCTAAAAATCTTCATCATCGGTCCTTATTAAAATATAAGCATACAATAAAAGTGTAGAATGACATGAAAATTCATAATATAAAGCTTCATCCATTGCTAAAATTGTCAACTCCATGCAACATACAAAATGCAATGTAATACAAGAAGTGAACAAGATGATCTAACAGAGAAATAAGTACAAACACACACACACACACACACACTCTCTCTCAAACCAACAACGTTTCAGATAGTTACACAAATATTTTGTTATTGAGCTGAAGTCCCAAATTTTAGTGATAAATGAAAAGGGTATAAATGATGCCCCAAGAAAATTTTACATGAAAGTGAAATATGGAGGACACTTGGGTCCAATGAAAAAAGTAGCGTGCATGATAAAACAATACCAAGAAACTCATTGTGCCCTAAAGTATAGACAAAGCAAGTAGTGTAGCCTTCATAAATGGTTGTAGGGTTGGGTGATCCATGAGTTGTTGTTTCAAAACAAGTGAAAATGCCGATAATATATGAGATGAGTGTCATGCGAGAGACACATATTTTAGCTGTAAATGAGCTTGTTCCCAGTTTGAGTTCATTTTTTATAAGTTTTACGGTTTTTTGGATTTTTGAATGATTTTATAATTTTTTAAGTTTTTGATCGATCAGAAAAATTTAGGAGATAGAAGATCACCCAAAATCACGTGAACATGCCCTATGGCGAAGAAATGGGCATTGGGTAGATATAAAATGCCTCAGTGAGAAGAATAATGAGTCAACAATAATTATAAAATTAAAATAATCATTGTGACGGGAAAAATAGAAGAAGATAATGAAAAACAGCACCTGGAAAATTTTTAAAATACCCCAGGGTGAAGAAATGATCGCTGGGTAGTACATAGTGCTCTAGCTTAGCGAAAATTAGTAAAAGTAATCATTTTTAAATAAAAATAATTATTGTTGTGAGTAAAAGAAGCATTATAGTGATCATAGTAGCCAAAACATGTCGCAGGGGCATCACGGAAACTTAATATACCCACCTAGGAGGGGGTAGACCATCACAGATAGTTCATTTGATGTGGAGCTCTTGCTGATTATCACCGCGAGTGTTTTGTGAGTTGATTTGAGATAAGGCGAGACTTCAGAGGACAAAGAGATGAGATGATTTCATCTTGGAGTACCTACGGGTGAATGCAAATGGACTATATGTGAGTGTTATATCCTTACATGTTAATTTCATCATTTATTGCTTAATTTTTTACATTTTTACGCCATCTTTAGGGTAGTTAGGGCTAAAATCACCACATACACACACGCATATGTGCCAAAAGGATGGGTACACATACGCATATGCATTGAAACATGGATATGCATACATGTGTCCATTGGTCAGGACACGTATGCATCCTACAGGTGAAAAAACATGGGCGCATGCCACGTGCCAAATGGCATGCGTATGTGCCAGACTAGACGCATATGCATCTTGCGAGGTTTTGAAATTTTGGTGGGAAAAAGCTTGGCGCGTATGCATCGAAAGGTATAAATATATGTGTTGGGCACGTATACATCAAAACAAGTGTGTATGCATTGAATGGGGCGCGTATATACCTAGAAGAAACACTTTAATAATTTTTTTGAGAAAAAATAAGTCAAGTGTAGATGAACGTAGGCTAGAAATTGATAGAAGTAAATAGAAATTATTATGTTTTTAGAAGAATAATAGAAGAATATACAGAGAGTGTAGATATAAATAGCCTAACATGTGTATTTTCATTTTGCAGAGATGATTACTTGTGATTTAGAGTGGTATGGTCGCTTAGTGGCTATAGAGGTGGATTTTGATGAGAAGGATAGGAAGATATTAGATATCCTCCTATATGTGACCAGATTAGCTTACGTGGTTGATATACCATAGATCACACTAGACCATGGCCTCCTGACAGCCTTACCTGAGAGGTGGAACAACGAGAGCTAGTGTTTCTGGCTCCCAAATAGCAAGATTACCATCACCTTAGAGGATTTTTGGTGGATATATCAGGTTCCCATCCAAGGTGAGTTGATTCAGTAGATAAGAAATCAACCTGATATTGATCATTGTATTCTAGAGTTGTTTGAAGCTCCAAATATACCTCACTGAGGTATGATAGTCATATTGTCCCAGTGCATAGTAAATCCTAAGATGGATCAGGTGGTAGTATATTTGATGGCCTTTGTCAGTGGTGTTTTTCTCCTTGACAAGACCGAAGCCTCATTTTTGTTTGGTCTTATCAGAGCCATACATGGATTGATTGATGGAGAGTGATATTTTTGGGGCTAGTGCATACTGGAACATTTATACTGGG
Organism: Taxus chinensis; assembly: GCA_019776745.2. Taxonomy (NCBI): domain Eukaryota; kingdom Viridiplantae; phylum Streptophyta; class Pinopsida; order Cupressales; family Taxaceae; genus Taxus; species Taxus chinensis. Next base: position 93,091,626 of record CM034154.1, on the reverse strand, counting down.
ACTTACACTTGATTACTTACTACCGTCAGAAGATGGTAGTTCTAGCTAGATTGTTATAGCTTTGGGTGTGGGAACATATTACCATTGGTCACCCCGTGGGTGCAGTATGAGCTCGCGCTCTAAAGGATCCATCTTGGTTGGGTTCTGGTCGGCGATGATATGCATCCAAATATGGGAGATACCTACCACTATCGCCATGAGTTTGATGAGCTTCAGCAGGCTGCGATAGTATGGAGGTCATATCGATTGGACCTATGCATACCCCTTATAAAAACCTCAAAATTCACAAAAATGAAAAAGTTAAAGGATCAAACAGGATAGTTTTCAACAATGAAATCTTATTTCTAGATTGGACCCATTAAATGCTTTAGCAAAAGGAAGAAAAATCCCTTTTAAAATGTGAAATATGTTAAAAGACAAGCTTTTAAACCCTAGAAAGCATAAAAATGGTTAGAAATGGACATGCAATGACTAGAAAAGACTTGAAAAGTAATATGGAGTAAGTCCCACTAGGCGTGCCAAATGTGAACAAGGAAAAGCTGCAAAAGCTTATAAAAATGGGGCAAGAACACGAAAGAGGCCCCAAAAAGCTTTAAATAACTAGTCAATGGACCGTCAGATTAGAGCTAAGCAATAAACTATCTCTTTGCATGCATATATGAACTTGAAATAAACATTCAAGCCCTAGCATATCTAGATATCTCTCTACTCCATGAAAGATAATAAAAAATGAACCTATTAAAGACTCTTAGCAATTAGTTTGTGATTTATGAGAATGAGAACTCACCAGTAATGACTTCTAGGCCAATGGTTCTTCCCATTTACTCAAAGCTTGGATGTGTAGTGTAACTAGCAAAGCAAGTAGCTTAATAAACAAATGAAAGGAACTCCTAATCCTAAAAAATAATACTATATTTTAGCCTAGAGAGGGGAAGTGTTCTTAGAAAAGTGAGAGGGGTAGTGGGGTATTTATAGTTTTTCATTATGGAAAGTGGAAGACTTTTGGTGCATGTGGGACAAATGAATAATCCAAAAAGTACTTTAGTGAGTCAAAGTAAGATTTTGACTAGGCTTATAAGAGGTTAATCATGGTTTAGGAATAGTTAAACTAGGTTAGGCTAGTTAATCTTGTTTAGAGAGTAATTAGGGTTTCAAGAGGGTTTTAAGAGATCTAATCAATCTAATGAAATGGATTGATAGTCTAAGAAGCTAGTAGAATTGGTTTAGAATAATATTAGCAGAGGGTGTAGTCAATACATGAGGCTATATTAGTTCGATTAGTCAGTTACAAGAGTAATAAAACCAATAGAGTGTCATAAAGGAGGAGTTAGATAGGTCTAATTGACGGTGTGTCATCAATTTGCAAAGAGTGAGATAGTTAGTGCAATATTAGGAATAATAGTGTTTGATCAAACTACTCACGCTTAACCTCCTCAACCTTCTGGTGCACAAAACTACAACAACCGTAGACTCCCTTACGCATGCTCTCAGCACCGAAGTACATCTACCTCTGCATTTTATACCAAGTAGTTCTTCCTGCTGATGCCTACCTTATGTTGCTCTGCACGTTCATCACGATACATGGATTTCATAAAACTATTTCTTGAAACCATTTTATCTCCAACCCTTATCACTTATGTTACATGTGTTCCTCTAATACCTCATGTTTTTTTCATTCTCTCTTAGACCACCAACAATCATTACTCCAAATGAATGCCATTTATTGTGCTCTCCACCCCACACTAAAAGTATGTTTGGTCCTCTACACATGAAACGTCTTGGATAGTAATTGGCTATTGGTGTGCAAACGCTCTTATTACACAACACACCAAACTAACATAAAAATCATAGCAATGATGAAAGGAAACACGTATAAAGGAAAATGTGTTAAAGGAAACCCTAAGCTAAATGGCAATAGTGTCTTATTACAAACACGAAGAAGACTTATTTATAGTAGGGCTTCAAACTACTCCCATTAAAGAAATTAGGAAACTATGTGCCATCCAAAGCTTCTAACTGGTAAGCGCCTAAGTCAAGTATATAGATCATGACATATGGTGCCAACTAATGCTCTTAGAACTTCCTAGGGTGCGCAAATGCTTGGAATCATACAAAAGAACCATCTGTCCAACCTCCAGCTTCTTATTTTTAATGTGTCGATCATGTCAAGCCTACTGTCTTATTTTCTCTATCTTTTGGCTCCATCAGACTATGACACGCCTCTCGTCCAACTGCATTAGTTTGTCTATGTGCTCTTCAAGTGCTTGTTCATCAACTAATCCTCCTATGTGTGCAATATATAGGGATGACAACATGAATTCAACCGAAAAAACAACCTCGACACCAAAGACCAACTGAAAGGGTGTTGCTTTGTTTAGTCTCTTGTAGGTTGTTCTACAAGACCAAAGAACAACAAAGACTTTATCATCCAAATCCTTCCTTTCAACATCACAGATCTTTGTTAATGTGTGGCTCAAAATCTTGTTGAAAGATTTAATAGATCCATTAGCTTGTGGGTGATAGGGTGTAGTCATATGATGGGCTACCATAAATTCTGCCAATATTATCCTAACATTCTCACTCATGAAATGAGTACCCCTATCACTTTTTAAACTCAATGGACATCCATACTTGCTTATGATATTCTCCCAAAGGAACCTTGATGCAGTATTTGTAGTGAAATCCTTCGTAGGTGCTACTTCCGCCTACCATGTAAGATAGTCTATACAAGTAATGATGTAGCACGACCATGTCCTGTGCATCCAGGGGGAAATAGGGCCCACAAATTCCATTGCACATTTTTCAAAAGGTTCCACACTTGTTATAGGCCTCAACAACATTCAATCTCTATGCCCAGGCTTCCAAGGGCAGTGGAAATGATCACAACTCCTGACATATTCTTGGCAATCCTTATAAAATGTCTCCCACCATAAACCAACCATCAGAATCTTGTGTGCAATGGCTCACCCTACATATTGTCCACCAAAAATCCCTCTATAAGATTTCTCCATATTACCCACGTGCTCATGCTCTAGTACACACTGGCACAAAATCTCATCTCGGCCAAGTTTGTATAGATCTCCACCAATCAACATATAAGGTGTGATACAAATGGAAAGTTGTTTCCTTTTTATACTCTTTAGTTCTTCAGGTGACACACTTGTTCTTAAAAAGATAGAAATATCCTCCAAATCAGTGGGTACGCATTGTTATTTTAACAACTGTGCATCCAACATTGTGTCTTCAATGCTCTGAGCATCCTCTCCTGAATTAATTCTAGAAAGATGGTTAGGTCCTTAATTTCACTTTCCTGGTTTGACTACCACCAAAAAGTCAAATTCTTGAAATAATAGGATCCAACGGCATATGTGCCCCTGCAACACAGGATTGTTTACCCGATACTTAATATTCAGGTGATATGTATACAAGATAAAAGAGAGTAGCCAAAAAGTACTACCTAAACTTATGCAGTGCATAAATCATAGACAACACTTTGCACTCCGTTTTTGTGTAATTATGCTCAACTGGAGTTAGATTTTTTTTGCAAAACACAAAGGGTGATCAGTAATCCCTTCTCTTGGATGTGCAAGAAATAATCTGATTTTCATCCCTGATGCATCCATATGTATGTGAAAGGGCTTGTCCTAAGATAGAAAGTGCAAAATGGGTGCAGTAGTAAGCTTCTCCTTCAACGTATAAAAAGCCACATGTTGCACCTCATCCCAATGAAATCTTCCTTTATACCTCAATAGTTATTCCAAGGGCACGTTCATTCTGGCATAGCCTTTGATGAATTTTTTTTAGTAACCCATATGCCCTAGAAATCCATGCACTACACTTTGATTAGTAGGCTCCTCCAAACCCAAAATAACAGTAACTTTGGCAGGGTCCACCAATAAACCTTCCTTGTAAATAATATGACCTAGCTATGTGCCAAAAGGAGTAGCAAAGACACATTTCTTAATGTTTAGAGAGATACTTAACTACCTGCATCTTTCAAACATAAATCTTGAGTTGTCATAATGATATTTTACTAATCCATAAATTGTCTAATCATCTACGTAAAATTTCAAAAATTTATGAATAAAGTTTTGGAATTCTTGTACCACAATGCACAAAAATACAACAGGTGCATTCTTAAGCCCAAATGGCATAACTGTGAAGAAAAGATTCCCCACTTAGTGGTGAAAGTAGTCTTCTCCTGGTATTCCTTTACAATCCATACCTAGTGATACCCTAAGAATCCATCCATAAAAGAGTAGATCTCATGCCCTACTACACCTTCTAAGATTTCCTCAGTAAAAGGCATTGGAAAAGGATATATAACACATGTAGTATTCAAGTCTATGTAGTCTACACAAATTTGTATCCTTTCATATTTCTTGATACTAATCACTATTGGGCTAACCCATCCATATTCTTCAATGGATTCAATGATCCCATACTCCAGCATCTTGTTGATTTCTTCTTTGACTTTCATGCGCAGATTAGGATTCATCCAATAAGGTCTCTTCCTAATTGGACATGCACCTACCTTTAACTTAATCTGAATCTCTCTCAATGTGTGGTGAACTCCTTTTAACTCATGATACCCACGTGGGAAAAAATCCTGGAATTCCCACAGCAGTTCAATTATCTTTGAAACCTCCTGATATGTCTAGTAATCACCAATTGTTTCTTCTTTTGGTTCTGCCTCTGTGCCAATTTTTACCTTCTTCATTTTCAACGGTTCATGGTAAGCGCATGCCTTCTCATATACACTATCCAAAACATAGTGCATACCCTCTGTATGATCAACATCCAATATATCTATTTCTTCATCTTCAATCAATTACACCATTTTTCCTTTTTCCGTTTCTAGGTAGGTGCGCTCAAACTGCACTTCATCCATTTCTTCCTCTTCAATGTGCGCCTCCAAATCAGGTTCCCATAGAAAATCTAGGATAAGGTCCTAAGCCTCGGTATTATCTCCTAGAGTAAGGCACTTGACTACATGCAAAGCTTCATTCACTGATGGTTTAGAAGATAAATACTCAAAAGTATTAATAATACCTATCGTCAACTCCTACCAATTTCTTGTCTGACAACGTAACTCTGAATGGACATACTAAGCAATTGCACAACCCTGCAAAGTGGAATAGAATTTATGTACCCAAAGGGAGGGGGATAAATCTTCTAGGCCTTCCATCCATGTTCTCTCATATTCTTGAACATGGTATAAGGAAGATTCCTTCCCATGATAGTCGCATATCCTTGAAGTTGCATTGGTCTAGAGAAATCTAACAGAGAATGTGATTCTTACCTCGTTTTAGTCTATAAGATTATCTTGATGGTAATCCACCAACACGAAGTTGTCCTGTGTAAGGTATAAATAATAATATTCCTCCATTCTACTTCACAGGTCCACTGGACTTCCATAGCATGCAAGAAGACATCAGGGTTACCTTCTCCCATGTAACTTGGTAATTATCTTCCTCCCAGATGCCTAACCGAACACGTCCTTGACAACAAGAGTCATAGTTCCCTTGTAACTCTCTTACAACCAACTCATAAGCCCCATGCACCCAATTAACACATGAAATGCTATTTGTATCACTCATGGACTGAGCATCATCTTGGTGAATGATTCCTTCCCTATCGATGGCTCGATAACCTTTGGGTCTCTGATAGTGCACACATAAATTATATTGATGTCTTCTTCCCATAAAAGGCTCGACATAAGTAACATACCTACCATTTTTTATTGGAATAATAATGCACGCTCCATCTTGTTCTCAAAGTTTATGTATCCCTTGTTGAAGTGATAAATTAGCGTTATTCACATAACACCAAGGACGTCTAAGTAATGGCTGGGAAATTATCTTCCTCGGCGATCGAACTAAGACTTTAAATTCCTCAATGAACTTGGACCCTTGAATGGTTATGGAAGCATCCTTCAGGACTGCCGATGGGCATAACTTTAGTTTTATTTTCTATGTACAACACATTAGAAGATGGCTGTAATGGTGGCCACCCCATCTGGTTCCACACAACTAGAGTTAGAACATTTACCTCTATGCACCTTTGTCAATTAGTATGTTTTTCAAGAGTCCATCCATCAACTACCACATTTAATTTGATTTCTTTTTCATAATCAATACTATGAGGGGGAAAATCAGCAATATAAGATCTTCCTATCATGCTCATTCCCAGTGTGTGATACATTTCCTCTCAACCATTCTCCTAACAGGGGAATGATATTATTTTGGTGCATCATCTTACATACCTCTTTGACATAATCCACATCCTATTGAGGGATATCTAGTATTCTTAACGCTTGTTCCAACTTCCATGACTACTCTTTCAAGAAATGGATCTCTCGCTTACAAACTTCTAATCACCTCTATAGTCTCTTGGTAAACCTCATTTTGGTAAGTCATGGATTAGGGTACTTTATATGTAATAATCTATTCTTTTGTAATGAGAGGCCTCTTGATTTGGTATTTCTCTTGCAGCGCGTGCAGCTTCAGCGTGCATGTAGTTATTAAAATAGGCTACAACTTAGGATTAGGCACTACCATAGGCATGAATAGATGTTCAGCATGCTTCACACTAACCATTCTCGTGCCCTTATCCTTCTTCTAATTCTGGATCATGTGATCATACAAGTCAGGGCACTCCTCATACTTATGTTTCTTCCCACACCATGAGAATTGCAGTAATTCTGGGCACTCACACTTGTAGTGATCCGTATATCCACAATTGAAACAATTTCCATGGGGAAATTCCTTCATCCTCCATCGTAACCACCACATCCTCTGAATCCTCTATGAAAGCTTCTTCCCCTTCCTCTTCCATCTTCATGGCCTTCATGTTGATGCCCCTCATTCTTATAACTTCTTACAACATTCGTTTAGGCTCACACTAATATCAATTGCATCATGAATCTGGTCTGTCAATCGGCAGTCCTTGTATCATGAGTAGTAGATGTACAAATCTTACAATAATAGGACACATTATTATAGAGCACACATTGTAATAAAGTGATCTACTTTGATCATGATCCATGTGATAGATTTCACAATCCAATGACATGGCGCGCACTGACTTTCAAGGGCAACTATCCTTGGTTTGTCCTTCTACTTCATAATTTGTACACCAAAGTTGGCTATAAGTCTCATGCGCTAAATTTATAGACAACTTCTCAAGTTGCTTTTCTCTGGAAGAAATTTGTGCCTCCAAAAAGGGACTTACCATGGTATCAATGCTCCCCATGGCCTTAGCGTGCAAAGCAACCTCTAATGCCTCGCGTGGATCCGTGAAAGTCTTATGTGAAAGCACTCGTCTGAAAGGTTTTGACCAAGCCTCCAACAAACCAGTGAGTATGTTGAGAGGGATGGATATCATAAGATAATTTTGACAAGAGAGTCTTAAAATGTGCATCATACTCTTGCACACTCTCTGTCATGCCTTTTTGAATCTCCTTGAGTGCATTGATGCTCTTTTTCTCAAATTTAGGAATATGAATTTCCAACAAAAAGGCATCACATAGCACAGTATAATCCATTGTTGTCTGATGTGGGTCATACTTTTAGTACCAACTATGCGAGCACCCTTGCAACATAGTTTCAAAATGGATTTCTTTCCACTCAAGTGTAATGATCCCCTTAGTGCACCATAAAAATTAACACTTGTGTACATGCTCTTCAGTATCCTCAACACCTTTATAATTAGGAAAATAAAGAGACGTCTCATAAAACACCTGTTTATGGGGTTGTGGTCCTTATCCCACCAGATCCCAGAACCTTTATTCCCTCCTATGGAAATAACAAGGCTTGATATAGTGCTACTTTGCATTTCCACCATTGTACTGAACTAAGCTCCAATAGTATGTGAAGTTGAACTACTTCCATATGTGATACCTATGTTCTACAATCCCACACCTTGTCCAAATGATGCACCTAATAGGATACCACCAAACATGGAAAATATATGTCTGATGTTGTTTGCTTACCTATGGCCTATCTCCTTTCTTCATACAAACTTGTCTCAAAATTTTGAAAACTAAGTGTAAGGGTTGGATCGCCATGTGGGTTCAAATGTGTGCCTACGGTCTGTCTTCTTTCTTCATACGATGAGCTCTCATCTGAGGTTGAGGGGGTTCTCCTTATACGTTTACCAAGATGGGGTAGCATAGACTATTTAAGTTCCATGCCCTCCAAATGAACCTCAAATCCTTCCCATAACATCTACCTCCTCCATACATCCATCACTCTTGTAATCTTGTATTGTTTTTCCAACTCCCTCTCATGCACTTCATTGTACTTGATCTATCTCTCTTCTCTCTCCACTTTTGTCATAGGATTCGTCATCTCTCACCACACAAGTTTCTGCACCCTATGCCTAGTGGGATTTTAGCTTGGCCATAGGAAATGCTTCTAAACTTAAAGTGATGATCAGGATCTTGATGGCTACCAGTATAACCCACAATAAATATCCTCTCAATTCTCGTAATAACTTGAACTTAGCAACCTCTGGGGAAGAATAAGTAGAAACTGCATACTCTAATGTGTAACTAGTAAACACACCACTCCACCAAACGATCAACAGAATGATTTCAAATTAGATCACCATCATAAATCCACTAATAATATTCTTGGGTCCAAATATGAGGTTGATAGTACCAACTCCTCCTCAATGCATACACTGAAAACCATTGACATATTTCTATTGGAAACTAACAAAATAACTTTTCATAAAGCACATGATACAGATGTTCCTCTACCCCTGTACATGCATCAAACTCAAGTCTAGTGTTGAATCTCTGTGTAAACTCATCCTCCATGTTCATAAGACAATTCTCCACACTATCCAAGGTTAAGCATTCTGCCATCATACACCATTTTTGCAACATCTTCAAAAGAGTTCGTGGCAATGGAACCAAGATCTAGTCACTTTTCCTAACCCTTCAGTTCCCAAGTGTGCTACCATATTACCCAGCCTAAACTTGGGACTCACCCGAGGCACGCGAAGGCTTCTAGACCCTCTTCTATGTTATCTTTGTCAAGAATGTACCATATATGGTAGAGAAATGCACAAACATAAATGAATACATCTTATAATAGAGATAAAGAAACTAGATCTAAGCTTAAATGATCCATATTATGACTGTGAATATTAAACACAACATACACAAACCAGATCTAAACCATGAACATAATAAAGAGCATAAACACTCATATCCATTAAGAATAGATATTCATAACAATCCACCTCATATATTGATTTTTAATTTTTTACAGTATCCAAATTACATCAAAAAGGGTCCATAGCAAACTCTACATCAAGAAATAACATCATAATCCTACAAAATGACTCTACTCAAAGAGTTCTAGCCATGCTCTCTCCTATGCATCTAAAATCTCTCTAGAATATCTTTACCTCACATAACACATCTTCTTCACCTCCCTCATATCCTTTGTTTTGGATCCAAATGCATTCTTAAATAGAGTTGGATCTCTCCCTCACTACCTCAACATCACTCAAGAGAAAACCGCATGCCAAATGTCATCATACCCTACCATAATCAAGTACCCTACACATGCAAGTGCCAACTAAGACATAACTAAATCTACTTTATAGATCTTAATCTCATCATGATAACTATATCATGGAATATTCTTTCCTTAGGCTACAAGTCTCCATGTTCTAAGCTTATCCACTATCACACCTACCCACATCCTCATGTGTTTTTCATGCAACACCATAACCAAAAATGCGGCTAAGTCTCAAACCCTTTTTTACTTCCGTGTGAAAACCTTTGTGTGCTCCATGTCCAACTCTATCCCTTCATTCCAAAATTGGTCAACTATTTAAGTTATCTGTGTGCAACTTAGTTATCTCTGTGCACGCTCCTCCTCATGTGCCTTCTTCCTACATTATCTTCTATGCACATAGATCCTCTACTCCATGACTTAGTTATTTTTCCAAGCTCAACATGGTTCATTCATTCCTTTTTTACCTTATGTGTATATTTACAAAATTGAGCCTAGATATGTCTATGGTGTTGTGTTTTATAGGTTTAGAAAATATCAAAGGGTATAAGTTCCTTGTAGGCTATTCTTCCTTTCTCTTTTTATTTGTGTGGGAAGATATAATGGTGGTTAGATACTTTAGACTCATCTTCCCTCTTAATGTGGTTCTTTAGTACCTCTACCCTTCAATGTTAGGTCAAGTATACTCAACTCCATTTCCTATTATGGCTTCTCCTTCAACAAAAAATGGTGTTTGATCACCCCTAGTCCTTTGGTAGCTCAATAACAAATCAATATATCCAAAGTACAGCAAGAATGGGAGCTTATTCCTCTATAAAATGAATAGGTATATTACTTCTATGTTTTGCATCTCTTTACATTACTTTATACAAGTTTAATTTTTCAAAGTTACAATCATTATTTACATTTGAGTTATAATTCAATTTCTTCTATAGACATTACAAAGGACAGTAACAACTCAAAAAACACAAAGTGTGTGTGCACACTCAGGTATTTTTTTCCTTTAAGTATGTAATTTCAAAATCCACAGTTGAATAGGCAACAAATGTAGACATTCAAATTTGGTAACTTGTCCTTTGACAATGGCAAGTTGTGATTTGTTCCCATGTTAATAAAAATGATCGCATTCTAAGCTCAATTGGCATATATTTATATTTTTCTCAAGACTTTATCATCTCTACACATTGTTTTATTGTTCATCTAGGAAATATTAATTATCCAAAGTATTAATCCATCTATAAGCACAATTCTAGGATCTAGTTATTTCCTCACTAATTACATGTCCGGGACTGTACAACACAAGTATGGGCTATATTTTGGTCATGGATGGCATATAGTGTCTCAAACCCTTTCATCTAGCGATTATTTTTCTAATTTGAAAAACTTATATGTGTTGGTTATTTTTCCCGAGATTTTCCACAATGTGAATGTTTAACCTATGTAAGCCTATTTAAGCAAGTCGATTAAACTTTATAACTCATGTGGAATTCTCATGACCTCCTATTGTAAAAACTAACACTAAAGCAATCAAGGATTTCCTAAATGTTTCTAAATTAGTTTCACACCATTCAGAGTAGTCATTGCATAGGTCTGAAGCACTCAAACCAGGTTCAAGAGTCTAGATTCCTCTATTTATAAGCATGTAAAGGTTGTAGAGCCATGTCTTAACAAGAGTAAGTGAATCCACACATTTTCAAATGTATTCAAGGTATAAAGGGTATTATTCTACGTATCTAAAGCACACAAAATCACACTACAATGACACTAGGTACATTTTCTACTCTATAGTTAGCTCGATATATTTTTGTCAAGGGACATGAGGGCATATACAAGAGGTTCACTTATATATGCATGCACACTTACATATTTGCTAGGATAACTATATGAGTATCCCTCCCACTCAAGGGGATGCGGCTTAACACTTGGATAGGTTCAGCAAGGATTGACCACTAAGGGTATTCCAACCTCACTCACACTCTAATTTCTCCTTTTGTTATCTATTGGTTTCATAAAGTTTTTTATAGGTGTTTAGGATTTCAATTTATTATAGATCATTACAAGTGGTTTTAAAGTTATGTGATCCCTAAGAATAGACAATGACACTCTTTTACATACAAGCGAAGGGAGGGAAAGTTTTTAGAACCCCACTATGCACATGTCCAAGACTATATAGATCATGCTAGAATTATATCATGCCCTAAATTAATTTCATAATGTCCTACACATGAGCAGTTTCTAGATCCAAAGATGAAGGATTTCTATATTCAAAGTAATCTTATCACCCATTTTGCACACTAAATCTTCTACGTACCATTCTATGCATCTAAGTACGTATCCTTTTGTGTGTTTTAAGCACTTGTTATATCATTTAATCATAGTTACAAGAACTAAAAGATTTATTTTGAATTTTATGGTTAATGTTTATTAATTTATTTAGAATAATTATCCTATAACATATTTTTGACATTTTCCTAATTTCCATTCATCCATTTAGGAATTTATAAAAAAACACCAAGTAGAGAGAAAATTTGGAGAGGTTGTCACACTATACCAAATTTTTTATTGGTTGTTGGGTTCTAGTCATATTATTAGTTATTTTCTTCAATTCAATTATTCCTTGACATGTCTCTTCATAATGCTTACATTTACCACTTCGTGAAAATATATTTTGAGGCTCCCTTATGTCAATTAATGTTCTATAATTTTTCATCATTAACTCTTAGAATGGTTGGAACATTGGTAACAAACTCATGTGACCTTCTTAACAAAACTTCTTGAGGTTTTTTTACCATCTAAAAGAAATTTATCATTGCACCTTAGACATGCAGATTTTCCCTTCACATGAAGACCTACATAAGAAACATACATATAGTGATCATATATAAATTAAAACTAACCATAAAGATAATCAATACTAGAACATATTGCAAATATTAGGTAGTCATGAATGCACTAGCACAAAATTCCATAGAATACAAATAATATGGTACCAACTATTCTTGAGATAGAAAATAGGTGTACACCATTCAAAAGCCTTATGAACTCCTTTGTAAGTGATGCAAGATAGGCATCCATGTTTTATACTTGATTATTTCATAGAACAATAAGTAAAATTATAAGGTTATCATATTATATTGTCAACCATAGATAAATATTATAATGAACTAAATGACAGGCCATACTAAATAGTTTGTGACCATGTTACCAAAGGTATTCACTCCATCGATAACTAACCCAAGCTTAACACTAGATGGTTTTCTCTAAAATTTTGTAAACCATATTCTCACAATTTTTTATATTTCTTAACTTGTATTTTCTCTAACTATTATACTGTCAACTCATTAACCTTTCAAATAATTTGCACTAATATACACTTCAAGTAATTTATAATTAAAAAATAGATATTATCTATCATGACATTGTGGATCTGTTTAAACCTTCCTAATAACACATTTTACCACAAATATTACACAATTTTTCATACTCATTGTCTCCCCTATATAAAATAAAATGGTTACCTAAGCACCATACTTCTTATAACCAATTATTATGAAGGAGGAAATTTTTGTGCATCTCAATATATAGTTGGAATCACATTGCCTTCTAGAAACAATTCATTTTTTAATAACATATTCAAAATTCGATAAAATGTATAATTAGTATAAAAATATGAGACATTGAAGTACATAAAATAAAAGTGATGTACAGTGTAATTGACTAAAAGACTGATGTATTTATCTACAACTAGATAATATGTTATAATTGACTAAAAAATTGATGTATTTATAACTCAATAATATAGAAGAACTTGCCTTGAGTATCAAAATTTTTATTTCAAGTCTAATAGTGTTAAAGAAGTCTATAATAAAGTTGATTGACATGCTCTCATATGATACAATGGAATTATAACATCTACTTTATGGAACCATATTTCATGTTATTGAACTTGTGTTCATCCACCATATTGGCTTCTTCTTCAATGTGACTTTTCCTATTTCTTGTGTCCATCTCAAAATTGGTGTTAATGAGTTCAAAATTGATCAAAAAACATGCTAAATCCAATTACATATATTGTGAATTCATGTCATACATGTGACCATAAAAAATTTACCTAGGATTGATGATATTGCACACCTTCTTCTCCAATTTCCATAATCAATCGAAAATAAGAAAAAAAAAGTTTCCAAAAATGAGTTTCCCTTTTTAGAATTTTTCTGTGCTTTGTTACTAACCAAAACAAATATGTTTCAATATAAATTAATACTTTGGGAACTATTAGAGCTCAAAATTGTATCCTGACTCAAGTCATGGACAACTCAAGGATTTTGAGGTAACATGGGATTGTCTCCAAGTTGTGGTACCTTACACTTGAGACAAACCTCGGAAGAAGGCTGGTTCCTCTACCTATTCCTAATGCTAAAACTACTCCTAATGCAGAAATAAAATTCTAAACTAAACATGCCAAGGGACGTTCCTCTACCTATTCCTAATCCTAAAACTACTCCTAATGCAGGAATAAAATTCTAAACTAAACATGCCAAGGGACCAAGGTTAGAAGGAGATGCAGAAAAGGGAAATCTTAAGCTAAAAGGGTGGTGATAGTAACAAGAAAAGGGGTGAGAGCTTTCCACAAGGGGAAGGAAAGAGATAAAACATGGGAGAGATGGTAGCCAAGTATGTCATAATTCGAGAACCATGTAAACTCACTTGGCCACACATTTACAACACAACAAAAATTGAAACTACAAGCAAGGAAATATGTACAACACACCAGAAATGAGTAGAAAGGCAAGGCTATAAGATAAAATTGGCCATGGAAGACAGATGTGCCACAAAATAAATTTTATATTACTCATAATATGCACAATTATACTATAGTCATGACATAATACAATAAATGCATTGCAGAGACCAAATTTGAGGTCTAGAACTTATGGGAAGTCAGACACCATTTTGGCATGGTGTCATTACAACAAAAATCTCTCTCCTTTTCACATAAGTTTCATTTACATATATAGAAGAAGGAAGAAGGAAGAGAGAAGATGGGAAGAGAGAAGGAAGAAGATCATATTTGATCTTGTCGTGATTAAAAGATCTTTGTCCTTCCCTACAACACGGTGATTTACTAAAAATAGTGATAATGTGTAGTTAAAATGATCTAGAATGACATGTAAATGTGATAAATAAATGTAGTAAATGACTATGGAAAATGACCTAAACAACTATGAAAATGGAAATGTTAAACCCTAGAGTACTAAGAGAGTTAGAATGAACTCATTTGATTAGAGAAACTTGTTGGACTATGTGCAGAATGAATAGAATAATTAGGAAGTAGGAACAACTATGCAGATGTCCCGAAAAGGGAGGATCTGGGTTGATTCTTTGAATTGGAGCACCTGGAAAGGGATTGGGGTTCTTGCAGGCACTCTGATCTATAAAATGGGTGCCCCGGTCTATGTAACAGGTCTAGAAATGAGTTCCATAGGTTCGGTAGGTGGTTCAAAATCATCGTTGTTTATCACATTAGACTTGCTACACTGTGTCAGGTGTCACTAATAATCCAAGATGTATAGAAGACCTACAAAATACCAAAGAGGAGTATCAAAACCCTAAAAAAATGAATGCAAATGAATGGGTCAGAATCACCTCAACTGTCACAATAGTGGGCTTACTAACTGAGAGTTGCACTACATTTCAGACCCAAATGTAGTTCTGGTGTGTGTGTGCATCATGTGCCCTAGGTGCTCTTGTGCCAATCACACTTTGTGAAGTAGCAAGTAATAACTATGTGTAGAAAATGTAATAGAATATGTGAATGGAATAGAATAGAATCCCTCCCCCTAGGCTTGTGTGATACAGATGAACCAACATTGTCCTTGTGATGGAGCTAATGGATGCAAATGATCTCCAAATGGATGGAACTATAGGTGGATGATAGTAGTGACTATTGTTTGGTCCCTCATTATGGTCTCATAACTTTATATCTATAGGGTTCTCTTGATCTAATTTCGTAATTAACCTTGAAATAGCCTACCACCAAAAAGATAAAGATTTCAAATGGCTAGAAAGAGCACAAAAAGTGGAGGGAAAGTTCAAAAAGGATCGGGGTGCCCCCGATGGGACCAGGACACCCATGGGTGCCCTAGTCAAAGCTAAAATGAAGGAAGATAAAAACTAACTGAGCATGTGGTTATAAGAGGTTAGAAATGATGAAAGGAAACAAAGTAAGATGGCCAAAAGAAGGGGGTTAATTAGTATTGTATTCACTCAAAAACATTCTAAATAATAGTATGAGATCAAGACTAAATAATGTCTAAAGTGCATGATTTTGTGTCTACATTTTTCCCACTTTATGTTGGTGAGTGAAAATATTAGTAACATAAAGTATATAGAGATGCGTACCTAATAATCCATGAGGTTTTAGTAGAAAATATGTTGAAGGACTAGACAAAGCGTCGAATGAAAAAAAGATGATGGAGCATGGAAACTATAGATGAAAAAGTGCAAAAAAAAGTGATGAGATTGAACCTAGGGCAAAAACGTGTGTGTAATTGTTGATGTGTGTGATGTACCTACATGGTTAGTATGGTGTGTGTTCTCGTGAAGTATTTTTGTTGACGTTGTTGTTGTTGCGCCCATTTGATTGTTTGTTTCTCATATGGTCAGACTTGCAAGGAGAAAATGATCAAGTAGTCAAATATGTATGTATGTGTAAAAACACAATGTATAGGATGCATGTAAAATTATGTAAATGAAAAATATGCAAATGAAAAATGTAAATGGAATATGTGCACCTGATCCATGTCAAGAAAGAGAGTTTCAAAGGATATCTTGTACTACAATTTTTTTGGGTGATCTCACGTCACCCTGGCCAAAGAAGTGTAGGGAGAAAGTTGTATTATTCTTCTTCCTATAACTACTTCCCTAAATGTGTGTTAAGAGACCTTTGTACGTCCTAGTTTTTGGATGATCTGACACCATTAACCTCAGTAGTGTAGGGAGTCACACCCACTGTAACCTCCTAGCTTGTAATTGCTTCTCAAAATGCTAAGGACATCATGTCCTATAAAATTCACCCAGTCTATGAACCCCGTACATAGTGAGAGTCCTAAATAGTAGGATATGTTATCCTATAAATTTGTATAAACTCAATTGATCTAATACAGTGAGAGTTTTATTTATTATTTGACTGTGTCAAACTGATCCAAATTTATTATTTGGTATCAGAGTAGGGAAATTGTATGGATTTTTAGTGTTGATTGTGGGGAAAGTTCAAATGATTTAGTGTTACGATCTATGCAATCTCATCTATTTAGATTTCGTAGATATATTACATATATTATTAT
The DNA here is from genome assembly GCA_019776745.2 of Taxus chinensis. NCBI lineage: Eukaryota > Viridiplantae > Streptophyta > Pinopsida > Cupressales > Taxaceae > Taxus > Taxus chinensis. The sequence continues at coordinate 93,074,747 of CM034154.1, read as the reverse complement.
TGATAAAGTTTTTAGTGGAAGTTACTTCAAAATCTTTGAAGGCATCCGTGGATTCGAAAAGTATGGTACCTTGAGAATTTTACAGAGTTTTTCATGAACTCTATGATCACTCTGAGTAGTTTTATGCCTGCCCTCTGTCTATAAGCATCTCAATTACCATCAACTATGTAGTTTACTTCTCATCACGCTTGTTGTATTCTTATGCATCTGTGAAATTGTCCATTCCTGATCTATTCACAATTAGTAGACCCACTTCAGTTTTATCATATTCTCTCTACAGACATTTGCAACCATTCCTAGATCAATGCAATCAAATTGGTCCTATTTCTAGACTTGGTATTAGCGTAGAGGGGGATGTGTTTTCAATGGCGCAGTCCATACTGTGCATGACCGTGTTGATTAACTTGAATTTTCAGTTTTGTATCTATGTGAACACATTTTTTGTTCTCGTCAAACTTGCCCACATGCTTCACACTCGTCAATAACAATGAATCTCCAAGACCATCAAAAAATGCGTAAATATCATACGCCTGAATGAGTATATTGGCGGTTTGAGTTTTCTTCCATTTTCCATCAACTTGATTCACCCACTATTTTGACATATGATTCACAGGTATGGAGATATGTTCAAAGTCATTTTTTGGATCAGACATTTTAGTTTTGCTAAGCCTAAAAGTATTATAATCAAAGGATTCATGGTCATTGTCAATTTTTCTGGTAAACAAGTCTTTATATCCGATACTATATAAATATTATCAAGAGTTTCTACATTTAGTCTAAGTTCTCAAAAGTCCAAAATTTTAAAATGTTAATTATATTATTTAGAGTCTTTGCATTTGAGTCACATATTCTTATGTCAGTAATGTTTATATAGTCTTCTCTAAAATCGTCATTAAAGAGTTTGTTGAGTTGTTTTAAGTCCATGATTTTCTTTATGGTCTAAATAGTCATCAAAGTGTCATGTTTTTTAATTTTTAAGTATATATAGTCATATTTTGTTATTTATCGAGTCTTCTCATTTTGTAAAAATTTTCACATAGTCAATGTGATGAATTTTCATTGTTAAAGTAAAAGAGTAATTATGATCAGGTCAAGTCAATTCAAGTCAAGATTCAAAAATTGTACAAATAAAAAAAATTGCTTACGGACGCATTTTCGGTGTTAGCCAACGTTCGGAAAAGAAAGTGTTTCACATTGTGGAGGGAAGACAAAATAAACCCAATGTGAAAACTATTGAGCCTCAAAGTCAATATCAGCTGAGCTAATATCATGTTATTGGAGGTCGGAGGTAATGGAGGTTGGAGGTCAATCAATGACCTCTCGTCAATTTGCCAACGATGGGGCCATTTCACTGATTTGGTTGCACGTGTGTGAGTATTTTAGCGTGTAGTGTGGTTGATTTCAGTTTTTCAGCTTGTTAGTATGATTTACAAAATAAGAACAGATGTCATATGTTCTTGTTCACTTGTGTATGTGAATATTCCTATTCCCCAATGTACTAACATATTGAAAACATAAAGCACTGTGAAATGCAACATCATGAGTCTTGAAGAGGTTGAACAGTCAAATGTGTTCCTGTTCATACCTAGGTTTGTGGTTAGCCTCTAAAAAACTATTAAAGGTTGTTTATATGTGTTCCTACTTAAGTTCCCACACTGTTAGGTTAGATGTGTTCCTTAGAGTGACTAGTTGATAAGCAGATGATTATTGAGCATGTTCCCATCATCGTCGGTCATATGTATTCCCAACAACACATGGTTGTTAAGAATTTGATGTGTTCCTTCTTCTGCCTTCAGTTTGATTGTTGTACTAAGATCATGATCAAGCACAAGCAGCGTGCTGTAGAGGAAGCGTGAAAGTTGTTTTGCTACCATGTAAACATTACGAGGGAATGTTAGGAAATCTAATGTTCACATGTAATCACCTAATTTATCGTATGGTAAATTAGTATGTTATTATGCTTGGTTACTTATATATATATATATATATATTGTTGTAACAAACAATATATTTTGCATAACATATTATTTGTTAAAACGTAATATTGTTATAAACAATATTACGTTAATAGGTTTGAGCTATTATAGGAGATTTCTTAGTTAGTTACATTCTTAAATAGTAGGATATGTTATCCTATTAATTTGTATAAACTCGATTAATCTAATACAGTGGGAGTTTTATTTTTTATTCGACTATGTCAAACTGATCCAAATTTATTATTTGGTATAAGAGCAGGAAAATTGTATGTATTTTTAGTGTTGGTTGTGGGGGCAGTTCAAATGATTTAGTGTTCCAATCTATGCAATCTCGTCTATTTAGATTTTGTAGATATATTACATATATTATTATTGATAAAGTTTTTAGTGGAAGTTACTTCAAAATCTTTGAAGGCATCCGTGGATTCAAGAAGTATGGTGCCTTGAGAATTTTACAGAGTTTTTCATGAACTCTATGATCGCTCTGAGTAGTTTTATGCCTGCCCTCTATCTACAAGCATCTCAATTACCATCAACTATGTAGTTTGCTTCTCATCATGCTTGTTGTATTCTTTTGCATCTGAGAAATTGTCCATTCCCGATCTATTCACAATTAGTAGACCCACTTCAGTTTTATTATATTCTCTCTACAGACATTTGCAACCATTCCTAGATCAATGCAATCAGATTGGTCCTATTTCTAGAATTGGTATTAGCATAGAGGGGGCTGTGTTTTCAAATGCACAGTCCATACTGTGCATGACCTTGTTGATTAACTTGAATTTCTGGTTTTGTATCTATGTGAACACATTTTGTGTTCTCGTCAAACCTACCCATGTTCTTCACACTCGATAATAACAACAAATCTCCAAGACCATCAACAAATGCGGAAATATCATACGCCTAAATGAGTATATTGGTGGTTTAAGTTTTCTTCCATTTTCCATCGACTTGATTCCCCCACCATTTTGACACATGATTCATGGGTATGGAGACAAGTTCAAAGTCATTTTTTGGATGAGAAATTTTAGTTTTGTTTAGCTCAAAATTCTTCTAATCAAAGGATTCGTGAAACAAGTCTCTATAGCTAATACTATATAAATTTCAATATTTAGTCCAAGTTCTCAAGAGTCAAAAAAATTAAAAGGTTAATTATGTTATTTAGAGTCTTTGCATTTGAGTCACATATTCTTATGTCAATAAAGTTTATATAGTCTTCTCTAAAATCATCATTAAAGAGTTTATTGAGTTGTTTTAAGGTCATGATTTTCTTTATGGTCCAAATAGTCATCAAAGTGTCATGTTTTTTAATTTTTAAGTATATATAGTCATAGTTTGTTATTTTATTGAGTCTTGTTGCTTTGTAAAAAAATTCGCATAGTCAATGTGATAAATTTTCACTATCAAAGTAAAAGAGTAATTATGATCAGGTCAAGTCAAGAGTCAAAAATTTAACAAATAAAAAAATTTGCCTTACGGACGCATTTTCAGTGTTACCTAACATCCGGAAAAGAAAGTGTTTCACATTGGAGAGGGGAGACAAAATAAACCCAATGTGAAAACTATTGAGTCTCAAAGTCAATATTAGTTGAGCTAGTATTATGGTATTGGAGGTCAGAGGTAACAGAGGTTGGAGGTTAATCAATGACCTCTCCTCAAGTTGCCAATGACGGGACCACTTCACTGATTTGGTGGCATGTGTGTGTGTAATTTAGCATGCAGTGTGTTTGATTTCAATTTTCCAACTTGTCAGTGTGGATTGTAAAATAAGAACAGATGTCGTATGTTCTTGTTCACTTTTGTATGTGAATATTCATATTCCCCAATGTAATAACATAGTGAAAAACTGATAACATAGTGAAATGCAACATCATGAGTCTCAAAGAGGTTAAATAGTCAGATTTGTTCCTGTTCATACCTAGGTTTGTGGTTAGCCTCTAAAAAACCATTGAAGGTTGTTCATATGTGTTCCTGCTTGAGTTCCCACACTTCTAGGTGGGATGTGTTCCCTCGAGTGACTGGTTGATAAGTAAATGATTCTTGAGCATATTCATATCCCTATCGGTCATATGTGTTCCCGAAAGCACATGGTTGATAAGAATTTGATGTGTTCCTTCTTCTACCTTTAGCTCAAGTGTTGTACCAAGATCATGAGCAAGGACAGTCGACAGGCTGCAGAGGAAGTGTGAAAGTTCTTTTGCTACCATGTAAACATTAAGGGGGGAATGTTAGGAAATCTAATGTTCACATGTAATTAGTTAAATTATCGTATGGTAAATTAGTATGTTAGTATGGTTGGTTAGTTATATATATTGTTGTAACAAACAATATATTTTGCATAACATATTATTTATTAAAACGTAATATTGTTATAAAATATACTATGTTAATAGGTTTGAGCTATTATAGGATATTTCTTAGTTAGTTAGATTCCTAAATAATAGATTATGTTATCCTATAAATTTTTATGAACTCGATTGATCTAATACAATGAGAGTTTTATTTATTATTCGACTGTGTCAAACTGATCCAAATTTATTAACAAACAAGTATGGAAGCAAATGTCCTTACATAACAAATGTTGCACATGAAGCACATGTTAACATGTTAGAAATATAACTAGTATGTCAAAAGTGTGTATAACCAAGTAATGTAAAGTGTTAAGTATGAAATGGAACAATAGCACTTGTGAGAGATGAATCTAGATGCTCCCAGTGACCAGTGTAGGAAGGGTAGAAGGTGAGCATCCATGTCAGGTGTAAGATACATGTATCTATGATCACAACTAGAAAAATACATGAATGTGCATATGTGGATGATATAGATAAATGACATACAAGTAATCTAACTAGCATGTGTAATAAAGTGACCATGAACAAATAGAAGTAAGCAAGAGTAAGAGCAACCATAATATGCAATATGTTGTCGATGGATGGAATGGAATGCAAAATGTAGTGATAGGATATGTGTGCCCCCTGAGTGAATGGAAATGTATGCAGTGAGGTTCATTTATTTTTCCTCATCAGTAGTCAAGAATGAACCATAAACAAGAGTGCATCATCACGAAATGTTTGAAATGTGTGTATTATGTCTAACACATTGTGATGAGTGTGTATGCGTGGTGATGAAATGTGACCTAGAAAGGATGTGTGTGTGACCCCTATAGACAAAGTGTATATCATGACAAGATAAAGGTAGGAGTGATGATGTAACCTAAAGCTTATATCAATACTAGATGCATAAAAGTGAGTGGTGATGTAGCCTAAAGTGTATACCACTAAAAGATGATAGAGTAGGTGACCATTTAGCTTTATCCTATAACGTATGTCATTAACCTAGGAATGTCACATGCTAAAAGGTCAAAGGATGAATGTGTGATGAATGTAATGTCCATTTGATTTGTAAACCCTCAGTATTTGAGTATGGATTGAGGAACTAAAGTGTGTCATAGGGTAGTGAGTGCAACGCATAGAAGACAATGTAGTCTACGTGATAATAAATGACCATATGATGTATAGAATGTGTAGTATATGATGTATAAGATGTAATGTATGTAGACTAAAAATAGTATGTATGATGAGTAATGTGGCATGATATATGTAAATATGTATAATGAAGATTATTATAATGTATGACATGTAGATATGTAAATGTCACAATGATATAAACTAGCTATAGAATGTGTGATGTAAGATGCATAAGCATTGATAATGTTGAGCAGACAAGAGTATGATACGAAGGAGAGGGAACACATAAGATTTGCACACAGGAGTAAAGCATATTCAAAGGTGTAGAAGGATAGGGAAGGACACACGTGTAAAAGACAAGGGCAGATTTGGGACTTAGCCATTTTCACATGTACGGGCTATTTTTGGAGATAGCATGTAGAGCACACAAACTGGGTAAAGACGTGCATGACATGCATGGGATTTAATTGGAAGAATAGATACTAAGTGCTTTGCATGGGTTCGAGATAATAATAGAATTGCTACTGCCAGTTAACCAGAAGAGATCTATTGTTAGCACACTTGCATGTGTGGCTATTATTGTAAAGGCGCATGGCTATTTTTAGCATGCGACCTATTTTGGGAATTATGCAAGTGGTGAAGGGAAATTATCCACCCTTATAAATATGTAGTGATCTGTGTAGAATAGTAGAACTACATGAGAATTGAATTACTATGAGGTTATGCTGCCAAATCTGATGCGCGCATGAGCTTATGGTATTACTTATTGTAATAAGCTTTTGTGTATTTATTGTGTTTAATATAATGGAGTGTATTGGCTGAATCAAGGTATTAATCATGAGTATAACTGGTTCTTGCATGATTGACTTCATTATGGTTATTATTTAAATCTATTACTCTTTAGATCTAGATTTGGACATGCTCTGTAGAATGTTATATTAATTATGGATTTGAATGCATTAAGTCTTCATCATGCTAACATCCTACAATAGAAACCCTAAAGAGGGGCTTGGTACCTTTGTGTGCTTTAGGTGAGTGCTCATTCTAGGTTGAGTGATGTGTCAGCGTGCCTGGGTTATTACTAGTAAATTCTAGGTTGCATCATTGGTTCCATTGTCGGGACCTCTTTTTCAGTTGTTTTTAGGATGGTTCACGATGAAGACATACCGGTTGACCCTAGCAAGTGTTGAGGAGTGGATACATGATCTAGAAGAAGAATACGCATAGAGGTTTAACACCAGATCTGAGTTTAACGCACACGTATGGGTGGAACAGAATCTATATGACAGTTTATATGAGAGCTTTTTCACTATTTTTCCAGTAGAACTATACGAGTGGCTGGTTGTTTATGTGTCTAAAAGGGATTGGAGGTATCATGCACTTGTTTGGATGTAGGAAGAATTTCAGGCCCTCTATGATGTTGATCTGATTTGGACACGCATTGTGGATACTTGGTTTCATGGTGTTCTGAATAGTTATATTCTGGAGTACTCAATTTCCACTTATTCTTACCCAGAGGTAGCGGAATTCCATTTTTTATGATATCCCAGGGGAACTTACCTACAAGGCATTCCACTGGCAATAAAAATCTTGATGGTAACCCTGAACTTGGAAAGAAAACTGATGGCTAACTAAACCCACCACACGTGGGAGTCAGGAGAAGGTTTGGTGAAAGATGGTAGACCTAGAAGTAGAAAGGAAGAGAGAAGAAAGACAACTTAAGTATAATGAGGCATGTGAGAGGGAGATAGAGAAGTAGTGGGATGTTGCAGAGTGAATGGCATTGAGGAGAGAGATGGCTCGCAAAGGATTTGGAGCTCACATAGAAGGCATGGAGCTAGAGCATCAGGAACTCCCCCATTTGGGAAAGCATGATAGGGAACCCCCCTCGGCCTCATGTAGAAGCACGCCAACAGAGATGACCTGGGCCACGGGTGCACATCTGAATCTACCTGGTAACCTTTCCCTTGCGCTTGGTTTTCCAGTATCTAGTACGACAAATAGTCAACAAGCTAATTTAGGTAGTGGGAGAGTAGGAGTAAGTCATATAGCAAGTACATCGATGGCAAGGAAAACATATTCATTTTTGTTTGGAGGTACCTTTTCAGGTGCATCATCTACACAGAATTCAAGCATGCAGAATTCTAGACTCACTTCTGGGAGTGGTAACACTTCACAGACTGTAGGGGTCCAGTTTGGTACTACTATTGGAACACAAGGAAGTACATCCTCTGGTCCGTCTTTGGCTACACAGGTGGAGGATCAGGAGGTATAGGTGGTTCTAGTTCCAATGGATCTAGTGGTTCTGGAGGTAGAGGAAACATAGGAGGTTCTGGATCAGGTGGGCAAGGTCCGCACCAACCCCAGAATATTTACATGGAGATGTCTCTTCATCTTCCAGAGTATAGGGGCATAGAAGATGCTACTGAACATGTGCACATGTGTGAAATCTTGTGGCATGCAAAAGGAATCATCGCTTCTGAGTGTAGGGAAATTTAATTCACCACTACATTATTAGGGCGTGCACACACTTAGTACAGAAAGTTTGACCCTGATTAGACTTTCCTAGACTATGTTGCTTTACAAGATGTTTTCCTTAAAGAGTTTCACATCCCTGAGTTCGAGTAGAAGAGTATAAGTGTGCTCAAGGATATTAAGCAAGGCACTACTGAGAGTGTCAGAGAGTATGATGCCCATTTCAAAACACTTTTATCTAAGCTTTCTTATGATATTCATGCAAGACAGAATGCGCAATGGTTTATTGGAGGTCTAATTACCCCTTTTAGAAGGGCGTTATCACATAAGACATACATTGATCCATGCCAAGCACTTGAAGCAGCTTTACACACTGAGGCATTTGGAAGTATAGACACTGGGGTGAGCCCATTTTTGGAAGCACAGATTGTAGCTATGGTGAAATAGTTGGAGAAGCTATCGACAAATTCAACACATGAGACGCGCACGGGGATTTGGTGTATAGATTGTGAAGTGGAAGGCCACACCAAGGATAGTTGTCCCCGCTAATCAATATGTTCATTGCTGCTAGACTATGAGATATGTCATTTAAACCATGATGCTAGCCACTACCCATTATTACAATGTGCAATAAGGAAGAACATCTCTTGCTACTGTAAAATTTATAGGTCCACGACTCATGATACGGAAGACTATCAGCTGATTGGTCAGATCCATGATGCTATAGATATTGGTGTGAGACAGACAGGAGTATCAGATAACTCTAAAGGAAAGAATGAGCATCAAGATTGGGATCACAATCAAGCACACTATGATCAGAATGAAGGGCATTTTGAAGGAGGTCGTGGTAGAGGTCGAGGATACCATGGTGGATTTGGAGGACAAGGCCATGGTGGTGGACGAGGTGAGTTTCCTCATGGAACATGTTATACCTATGGATCTCCTGACCACTATAGGCGTGAATGTCCTCATAATCTTAAATGTTCTTTCTATGGAAAGAATCATAGTTATGAGGAATGCTTAGACTTATATGAGCATCTTAGTAAGAAACATAAACAAGAAAACAAAGGTGCGGGGATGGTTAGGATACAACGTGTTGTGGAAAATTAGTGGATGCCCAAGTTGGAACCAGAATCTGAGGCATTGCCTGTAAAGATCACTACCCACGCTGAAGTAGCACGTGCCAAAGAAGTGTTACAGTAGAATCCTACCATCACTAAGGAGGAGGTTCTACATGCACGGTACCTAGATCCTGTCCATCAGAAGGAGGTTTATCAGGAAACCATGGAGGTACTCAAAAATCTTCAGGGTGAAATATAGTGTTTAAAGGAGCAATCACAGAAGATGGAGCAAAAGAAAGCAGTAGATACGGTCCAATCTAATATGGATGACTTGAAAGAGGTGTGCAAGATGTTGCATCAGGAGAATATCATTCCATTGTTAGGGAGTTGGCTAAAGGGAAACACTCCACATGCAAGTATTGAGACTAGATGGAAAATCTTGCATGCAAATCTTCCCCCTCATAGCTTAGACTACGATAAAGAAATCACTTTGAATGTTGTTGTGGATGGATGGATTTTGAGTAATATATTGATTGATACAGGCATGGAAGTCAATGTTCTTACTTTAGATGCATGGGTACAGATGGGGAGACCCCCATTGTAGCCATCTTTGAATGTACTATTCATGGCTAACCGAACTAAAGCCACTCCCATCGGAGTTTTAAAAGATGCATCCATTACCATACAGGGAGCCAAGTTCACTAGGGATTTTGAGGTTTTAGCACTTGCAGAGGTAGATAGCTTCCCAACTCTACTTGGGCACCCTTGGTGCTATGTAAATAATGTTGATCTTCGGTTCAACAAGGGTTATATCAGTTTTGAAAATAAGGAGGAAAGAGTTATTATCCCTTTAACAGATGGAAAATATGTGCCCTATGTTGAGCCTTTGAGTGAGGAAGATCTGAATAGGATTTATGTACGTGACATCTGGGACCCAGAGGTGCTTGAGCCATCTAAAGAAGGAATCCTTCAGTGGGAAGATACACATTCTATTAGCGATACAACTATTGCTTACGATAATTGGGCTCATAGTACTTATGAATTGGTATGACACAAAGTAAAGAGCACATTTGCATGGAATAGTAGACCTCGTTGTATCAGGAGAATAAGTAATAACTCAGTACCTCGATACACTAGAGAAGGAGATCCTACGGTGTTTCTGCATGCCATGGAGGAACAGTGGATAGACTAGTTGGAGAGACGAAATATGCTAGCATATACCCTATGCGGGACAGTAGTGTGCTGGTGGGTGGTTCACAAGGATAATCTTGTAGGATGGAATGAAATCAGGATTTCTCTTTCTACTCGGTTTTCTAGGAGCAATGCACCTACTCAAATCTACACTTATCATGGTAATCAACCTATTCAGCACCACGTTTAGCAGTGTGAGAGACTTTGGACAGAGGGGTAGGAAGCTTTACCACCTTCACTCTAGGTGTAAAAATTTTATTCCACTTTACAAGGCTACGTGCATGCTTGGTATGTATATGTGGAACTCCATAGAGAGATTGGAAATTGGCAGGATTTGATTGCAGGAATGATCCAAACATTTGACTATTTCTCTACTAAACCTCTAGTAGAAGAGGCATTAAGGGTTATAAAGCACTTAACTATGGGAGATAGTGCCAAGGTGGAAGAACTCATTCAGGAGTTATTTGATGAAGAAGACTTAGGAGCACATTTTGCTGAAGAAACAGAGACAGATGCCACACTACTTAAGTGCGCTTGCCTTGAGAAGGAAAAAGGAAAGATGGTCTACTTAGTGGATGATGAAGAAGTAGAAAATCTGGATGTAGACCATTCAACAGGTAGGCATGAGGTTTTGGACAGTGTAGATAAGACACTGCATGCCTATCATGAACCTATGAAAACAAATAAAGTGAATATTGGATCAGATGTTGAGCCTAAGGAGGCCATAATTGGGGACTATTGGTCTGACTCTGAAGTGGCAAAAATCATCGAGTTACTACAAGATTATCAGGACTTATTTCCTAGGGGATACCATGAACTCAAAGGCGTTCATGAATCATTAGGAGAAATGAAGATAAATCTTAAGGAAGGTGCACACCAGTTAGGAAGAGACCCTACAGGATGAACCCCAACTTGTGCGAAAAGGTCAAAGAAGAAATTGACAAAATGTTGAAGTCTAGAATCATCAAGCCCCTAGACGAGTCAGAATGGGTTAGCCCAATGGTGATCAGTATCAAGAAGGATGGTCAGATTAGGATCTGTGTGGACTATAGGGAGCTGAATGCTACATGTGTGACTGATCCCTTTCCTATGCCATTCACTGAGGAAATACTAGAAGGCATTGCAGGGCACAAAATCTATTCATTTACAGATGGATTCTTTGGGTATCATCAGGTTAGGATTGCACAGGAGGATCAGGAAAAGACTACTTTTACTACTGAATGGGGCAGCTATGCCTATATTGTGATGCCTTTTGATCTGAAAAATGTTCCTGCTATATTTTCACGCATAGTTGTTCAAGCGTTCAAATATTTTATTCACAACTTCTTGCAGGTTTATTTAGATGACTGGATAGTGTATGGACTTGTTAAGGATCATTGTGACAATTTACACTTAATGTTTGAAAGATGATGTTAGTTAAGAATCTCTTTGAACATCAAGAAATGTGTCTTTGCTACACCATTTGGCACATTATTAGGGCACATCATTTACAAGGAAGGTTTGTTGGTTGATCCAGCTAAGGTTGCAGTCATTATCAACTTAGAAGAGCCTACCAATCAAAGTGAGGTGCATGGATTCTTGGGTCACACTAGGTATTATAGAAAATTTATAAAGGGGTATGCTAAGGTTGTCGCACCCTTAGAGGAGTTACTAAAAGGAAAAGGGATGTTCTACTGGGGAGAACCGTAGTAGCGCACATTCGAGACATTGAAGGAGAAACTTACTATAGTGCCTATTTTGTGCTTTCCTTTATGGGACCAACCATTTCATGTACATGTGGACGCCTCTGGCACGGCCATTGGCACAATGTTGGATCAGCCTGGAGAAGGTATTATAGATCATCCTATCTATTTTTCTAGTAGAAAGTTGACTCCTATAGAGAATAATTATACAACTACAGAGCATGAAAGCTTTGTCAATGATCTATGTGCTACATAAATTTAGACAGTACCTACTAGCAACACCATTTGTATTCTATACCGATCACATGGCATTGAAGTATTTGGTAAATAATCCCATTTTACAGGGGCACATATGTCAATGGGTACTCTTATTCCAAGAATTTGATTTTACAGTTGTGGTCAAACTAGGGAAGAGTAATTCTGGACCAGATCATCTATCCAGAATACAGTCAGGAGAAGATGCATAGGAAATTGAAGATACTATGCCCGATGCATATTTATACAAGTTACAATGTGTGCCATCAGAATTAGAGGACATTGTTGTATTTCTACGTATATGTATGGCGCCAGAAGGAATGAAATCCTTAGAGAAGAAATAACTTTCCATTCACGTGGCACCATTTATGTTGATTAGCAGTGACCTATACAAGTTAGGTTGAGATGAAGTATTACGTCGTTGTGTACTGGAACATGAGCACATAGATATCATGGAGGAGGCTCATGGTGGTATTGTAGGTGGGCACTATATAGGTGACGCTACTATGTGCAAGATTCTACTCGTTCGGTTATGGTGGGAGACCCTGTATAAAGATTATAAGGCATATTACAAGGCTTGTGATCAATGTCAGCACCTTGGAAAACCAAGTCAAAGAGATGAAATGTCGTTAAGACCTATTACTAGTGTAGAACTGTTTAAGAAATGGGCTATAGATTATGTGGGTCCTATTTCACCAGCCGCACGTAGGACTGGATTGCGCTACATCGTCACTTGCATAGATTATTTGACAAGGTGGGTAGAGGCAGCACCTACAAAGGATTGTACAGCAACTAGGTTTCTATGGGAAAATATTATTACAAGGTATGGATGCCCATTGAGTTTGACCAATGATAGGGGCACACATTTCCTGAATGAGACAATCAGAATTCTATTGGATGAATTCATGATTGCACACCATAAGACTACACCATATCATCCTCAAGCAAATGGGATTGTTGAGGCTTTCAACAAGATCTTGAGCCAGACATTGACAAAAAATTGTGATGTTGGAAGAAAAGATTGGGATGATAAAGTTTCTTCCATGCTTTGGGCATATAAAACAACATATAAGTGGTTAAACAAGGCCACACCCTTTCAATTGGTTTTTGGCGCAGAAGTAGTTCTTCCTATGGAATTCCTGTTACCTTCTTTGCGTATTGCGTGCATCGGAGCTCTAGCTGATGAGAAAGTATTAGAATAACGAATTAACAAGTTTATTAAGTTGGATGACCGATGAGCAATAGCATGCTAGAGTCAGAAGCAAGAAAAAACTAGGTAGAAAGCATGGCATGATAGGCTTGAGATAGGGCAGATGGTACTTCTTTATGATTCTAAGTTTCTGCACCATCCAGGAAAACATAAAGTACATTGGTTAGAACCATATGTTATCACTTACATACTTGAAATAGGAGCTTGTTAGTTAGAAACACTTGATGGAATACGGTTACCCGGTTACTTCAACGGGAGTCGGCTGAAGCCCTACTATAGATAAGTCTTCTTGGTGTTTGTAATAAGGTAATGTTGCCATTTAGATTAAGTTTTCAATTATGTATTCCCTTAATGTATTTCCTTCTTCATCACTATGCTTTATCAATTTAGTTGGTGTTTTGTGAAATAAGTGTGGCTGCGTGCTAGAAGATAATTATCATTTGCAGTATTTTTTATGTACAGAGGACTACACATACCAATGGTGTGGGTGGTTATTGAAAAATGGGTACACATAAAGGAAAAAAATGCTACATGTGTTATTCAAGTTTGAAGAGTTGGTGGACAGAAGATTGCTCCAAATAAGGACCATAGATGAAGATAAATGAAGGAAAAATATAACACGAGGTAAGCAGTGGCCATGGAGACTACTAGGAGAAGGTGCAATGATGAGGTACTCATGCGCACAGAAGCACACTGAAGAGAAGTATGTATCCAGAAGGTAGGAAGGCACACTAAAAGGTTATAGATGAGGTGCGAAGATGTACCACATGGAAAAATGTGAAAAGGGTCAATTAATGAGGATTATTGGTAGGTGAAGGAGTCATAAATGCATTAACTTTTTCAAAATCTATATAAAAATGGGATGCGATTTCATTTTTACCATTTTAAATTGTAAAAATTTGAACAACCTAAGTGTAAAACAAGTTGAGTGAATCATGTTGAGGTGTGGAGAGTAGATTTGTGCGTAGGAGAAGCTTACATCCCCATTGGTGAAGGGTTTGAGTGAAGCAGAGCATTTTGAAAGAGCTAAGGCATGTAATTTCAACTAGGGCACGCAGATTCAAGCTAGGGTTTGGACTTTCTCATTACAAAGGATAGAAGGCAAGCATTTGCACACTATAGAGGATAGAAAGTTACAATTTACGGATGGCACCAAAGAAAGCACCTGTCGTAGGAGCCAAGGGAAAGAAGAAAGTGGAAGCAGAGGTTGAAATTTCCCCTGAGAGTAATTTCTCAGAGATGCAATACCCAGAAGGCATGATAGTGGGACAAGAATGGGATTCTCACATCCGAAAGTGCAACATAAATGATTACAACCACCACACATTGGATAGTAAAAAGGAATTAGATGCATTGTTGAGTACGAAGAAAAACAAGCACACATCAAAGGACATGCTTGTCTATGATGATGGTGGAGAGAAGTTTTTTAAGCAAATTGGAGTCTACCAGTTGTACGAGCTCCCATATTTTGGTAAATATGAACCTTTGTACCAGTGGTTGATGAACAGGGTACATGAAGACTTTTTCTATTTCGTTGGACGCATGGTAAGGATTACAACTGCTTTGATTTTAACTATAATAGGATTAAAGGGCACTTGAGTGGATTTGAATAGTGACTTGACAGATAAAGTAGTAATCCTGGAGATGCAGAAGGAGTTAGGGTATGCCAAGGGTCTGTGTGGAATGGATATCAACAAATTGAAGAAGTACCTAGTGGTACAGGAAGCTACACATCTAGTGACCAAATTGAATGATCAAGAGAGATGGTCACAGGTGAATACAATGTGGCTACACATTTAAGGAGAATGTCACAGGGAATAATTTATAACATAACAGGCTACATTACAGAAACTATCATTGAGGAAGCGCATACATGTGATAAAATCAGTTTCGGTGCTATTTTATTAACCCTTATGTTTATGGAGATCAAAGTACTCGATGGGCCAAAGAACAAGATTTGGGAATACCCCATGGAAAATAAGTCCCTTGTGGAAAGATTTGACAAGTACTTGTGTGAAGGGTCAATGATTGGGCCATTCAAATAGAGGGCAGAGATGTGGTATGATAGGCTCTGTGTCGCATTTGAAGAGGAGTGCCACATCCTTAAAGAGTTACCTTTAGTTATGGGCAAGGCAGTGTAGTTTGTTGTATATTAGCACTTCTGCATCACACAATTTGCAATGAAGGATGGGACTTAGAGCCCCTCGTGCAAATTTTTGTATGCCTTCACAGTGCGCTACTTCCAAGAATTAGTCCATCATTTTACTAATGCGTGATGCCTAATTTTTGTTTCAGACAAGGTCGACTACAACTACCACATGCTGCGAAATACATATGTATATCCAGGTTAGACTGCCTACATTGAGAGGCTAATTTCAAACATGATAAGCATGAAGCCTGTGAGTTTGGAAATTGGAGACAGTAGAGCTAAGCTTATATACCTTCATCTTAAGCCTAAGTTGGAGGGTAACAAATATGTAAATAATGAGTTCACGTTCCCAGGGCCACCTAAAGGTAAGCATACAATGGAGAATGCTCCAACTCTGAAGCCCACTGAGCCTATAGAGGTAGATGAGGAGGAGGAAGAGCATGAAGACATTGGCAACTTGGTACATAGAGGATGGAGGTAACCCTCAGATAGGGTAGAAGTTGAGCATGTAAGTACTCCGCCCCAGGCACAAGAAGAAGGAGAAGAAGAATTGGAAGTACGAACAGTCCCTAAAGAATGTTGCTTTAAGAGGGTGTTCATATGAACAAGAACTCAAGGTGCTACTCCATAATCAATACGGAGATCACCATGACTCTCTCCACAGAAGGAGACAGTTGAGAAGAGATGGAGAAAATTAAAGCTTAACGAGGAGGCAGAAGAGTCTAAAGAGAGAGCACCTGGATCACCTATACAACCAGAGGATGTGAAATAGCCCAAGGATGAAGAAATGAAGGTTAAGGAAGAAGGGGTACAAAATCCAGGAGAAATAGAGCAAGATACTATTTAGGACATAGAGGATTCAACTCCGAACCTTGGCTCTCAAGTTCCCAAGGGCCTAAGATCAAGGAGGGAAAGTGGAGAGTACGTTGTGCTAGTCATGGGTTATGAAGAGGACACAAGTAAAATTGTCTGCGTGTGATTTCATAATATAGTGGGCCTTAAGGACTTATATGGATGGGAGTTGATGGACCCCGACATAGCAACCACGCGCGTGAGCCATGGTCCATGCAAATTCACATAGATGATCCTAATTTTGATGTGTATGAAGAGTCCAGTATATCAAGGAGAATGAGAAATGCACCACAGAATAGACATATAACCATCAAACCCACGGTTATGTCTAATTAACAAGTGAGTAAAGCCCTAGTGAAGGTGTCTACAGAGGTGGTGCACAAGAATGTGGATAAAGTTTTCACCATTAAAGTACTAAGAGAAGATACTAAAGCACTAAGGGAAGACAACAAATCCAAAGATGCAGAGATCACGTGTCTGAAAGGAGAGAAGGACCTAGCACAAAAGAAGAATGAGGTTCTTATCAGTATGGCAGAGGAGGTTAGTGATCATGTCCTGAAAGCAACACTTGGATTCCAAGGTACTTGAAAGGTTCCCTTCGGCTATGTACTATGTGCATACGTTAGTTGATCTGGTGCTTGAGGATGGACCAATTCGGATGCCAGCACCAAAGGACCCTGAGTAGGAAGCAAAGAGGGCAAAGGCTTCAGTATTGTGAAAGATTTCATCATACAAGGCATTGCTTCAAATCTTACAGGAAGATATAAAGAAAGCGGACCAGGCACTAAACATATATGCAGCTCTAGAGGTAGTAGTAAGGATAAGGACAATAGTAGAAGACAATGAGGTATTGAAGACAATGAAGGATGAGACCTTGGGACACACGGAAATATTAGTACTAGTTAAGAAAAATCACGAGGCCCTTATAGTAGCATAGGACCCCCATAAGGAAAAGTTGGATGAAATTGGAAAACATATAGCATAGAAGATGGATTTGTTAGAAGGAAGAATGTCTGCTATGTCCAACATTGTTCTTGTGTTACAAAATAAGAAGGGAGAAATTGCCCAAGATGAGTTGGAGTCTATTACAGTGAACATTCCAGAGAAGACAGAAGCCATGATATCTGAATCGAAGACCTTGGAAGCAAAGATAAAAGAATGATATCTGGAATTAATTATTTTGGTTGAGATAGAGGGTGGTGTAAAATGAGAGTTCATTCTTTATGCAGAAATTCTTTCATTTCTTTCCATTCTTTATTCTTAATTATTCGAAGAGTAGCCATTTTCAGGGTGGCAATGCAGTTTAGTGTGGGGTAATGTTGAGCGGACAAGAGTATGATACAAAGGAGGGGGCACATAGGAGTAAAGCACAGTCAAAGGCGTAGAAGGATAGGGAAGGACACACACACAAAAAATAAGGACGGATTCGAGAATTAGCCATTTTCACATGTAAAGGCTATTTTTTGAGACAGCATGTAGAGCACACAAATCGGGTAAAGACTTACACAACATGTATGGGCTGTTATTGGAAGAATAGCTAGTAAGCACTTTCCATGGGTTTGGTCTAATAATAGAATTGCTACTGCCAGTTAACCAGAAGAGATCTATTGTTAGCATAGCTATTATTGTAAAGGCACATGGCTATTTTCAGCATGCAGCCTATTTTGGGAATTATGCGAGTGGTGAAGGGCAAGTCCCCACCCTTATAAATATGTAGTGATCTACGTAGAATAGTAGGACTATGTGAGAACTAAATTACTGTGAGGTTATGTTGCCAGATCTGATGCGCGCATAATCTTATGGTATTACTTATTGTAGTATGCCTTTGTGCATTTCTTGTGTTTAATATAATAGAGTGTATTGGCTTAAGCAAGGTATTAATCATGAGTATAACTGGTTCTTGCATGATTGACTTCATTATGGTTATTATTTAAATCTATTACTCTTTAGATCTAGATATAGACATCCTTTGTAGAATGTTGTATTAATTATGGATCTGAATGCATTAAGTCTTCATCATGCTAACATCCTGCAACAACCCTAAAGAGGGTCCTGGTACCTTTGCACGCTTCAAGTGAGAGTTCAGTCTAGACTGAGTGATGTGCCAGCACACCTAGGTTATTACTGGTAAATTCTAGGTTGCGTCATAAGATGTAAGACATACGATGCGATGTGCAATGCGTAATGCAAGATGTGTATATAGCCTAAGAATGTACTGTGTAGGATGAATAATGTAGATGCTAGATAAATACAGTATGATACATGCATGACGAAGACTAAAATGATGTATGATGTATGTATGATATGTAAATGTAGAATGTATGATGCATGACTCGAGATGTGTAGATAGATGTAATGTGTAATACCTATTGTGTAGTAATCCCTCAATAGTAAAGTGTGAACCGAAGAAGAAGAGTGTGTCATCAGGTAATGATGACACTAAATTACGAATGAGTATGCATATGTGAGAAGAATTATGTATGGGAATACAAAGATGATAGATGCTAATATGAGTGTGGGGGGGATGTATTAGATGAGATGCCCCCCAAGTGTGCATGAAAACATAGGCTAACCAATGACCGTGAACGACAAATGTCCTCCATCTGACACATGTGATGGTGAAAACGTATGACTATGCTCTAACAGTGGTGGTATAGTAGACAAACATTGTGTTGGTGAGTGAAATCTATGTGCATGTGATGGATTAATGTATGATGAAGGTCATGGCATCACAAAATGTGTTGGTGACAAAGATCTACATGATGTTGAATGCGAAGATGATAAAGACCCGCATGGAATAAACCGAGGTGGTGACCTATTTCAAGATGTGGTAACTATCTTAGGAATGGGCCTATACCTATGTGTAGGACTAGTAGAATGATGCAATCATGTAGATGATGCTCGAGTAGGCAAGCTAGGAGTAGATTATGCTTTGAGAAACATAGGATGTGATGTGCTAGAAGGAGTAGATAATGTGCTAGCTACTGTGCAAGGAGACTACGACCATGGATTATATGGAGGGACGTTGTCAATAGAAATGATTTATTTGTTGTAAATGAATTTGAGCCGTAAATGATTCATAGAAACGATAAATTGAGAGTAATGAATCTAATTGATACTGAGAAGCATGTTGCATCTAGAAACTGTGTTTCCAAAGAGGAAAGGCACAAGCAGAGTAAGAGGACCAATCGTAACATGCAGTTTGACAACACCAAAAGGTTTGTTGAAAGGGTATTCAATTTGTGATGGAGGATAACTGATAGCCTTAAGAAGTGAAATAGAAAATGCACTAACAAGTCGTGATGTGTCAACCTTGGTTTTGTTAATGGAGGTTGAGCTAATAGATGCATTGATATGTAAATTATTAGATGTGAAATTTTCATGATGATCGACGTCGAAGAAAGAAATGATTGGTGGCAAGCATTAGTTTTTATAACTAAGAAATCAAGAGCTCCTGATGCAGGAGGAGGAACTACGTGACATGTATGAATAACAAAAGAGTTGAATGTCATCTTATCACATTTTTGAGATTCATTTTTAAAAAACTTGAGTTTACCCTTTTTCTTTAGTCGATGCAGGGTTAGTAGATTCTGGAAACTCTAGTTTGTTTTCATCAATTAGATCTTAGATGATCATACGGAGTTTGAAACATCTATTTGTACCCCTTTAATCAAATAGATGTTTCAAACTCTGTATGATCATCTATTTGTACCCCTTTAATCAATTAATTGCAAATGGGTGAATAACATGGTGTACTACAATAATACTTGGAACAAGTGGAAACATAAATGTAATTTTGGGGTGTCTACATTTTGCCCCTCTTTAAAGTGCTATTGCAAATTAATAGTGCTTTAAAGATAGTAGACGCATGCAAATCGGCGAGCGGAAAAATTGTGAAGCATTGAGATGCCCCAACAAACAGAACAGTAGAGAAATGCCCCATTAAGTGGATGGATGTTGCAGCAAGGTAGCGAACAACCGCTTGATAGGAAGAAAGCAAGGGATTAAAACAAGGATGGGAAAGGACTATGTTCATAGCATGAGCATTATTTGGAGAGTAATTTTTAGAGTGACCTAATTTTTGTTGTTGCACAATAGAGTTGTCACCATGATTATGAAATAATCAAGATGGTTAACCCAGATCCACGTAAACAAACACATACAACAAAGAAAATATTTTTTAAAAAAAACAAACCCAATATACAAAGTAGGTTATGGCATCAGGGTTATAAAGGAACCAAGATGTGATCACAGTACTTGTAAGTGGTCCAAAAAGAGTAAACATCAACAATGCAACACGAATTCAAAAAAGAAGACAATCAGCAATGCCCCTAATGTATGCCATGATGATGATTAAGTAGATACGAATGCTCCTAAATGGGAATAGGATCAGACTAGAGAGAAGAGTTAAAGTGACTCCTTATGACACTCTTGTTGAATCCGTTGTGCAAATGATCAAAGTTGAAATTTCCCCAGGTGAAGTTATATCATGAAGGAAAAACAATTTTGACTTGCCCTAAGCAGAGTTAACATATCATGCAAAGTGAAGAAAGTGATAGTTGTAAGATTGACACAATCACTAGGGTAATAGTCAAAAGTATGACATTTATCAAGATTGTATTGAGATGTTGAATGATTCACTTTAATTGTTTTCCAATTGTATGATTCTTGTGATAAGTGAATGTTTGTCCGAAAGTTTTGTAATTTTATTTTTTTTGGATTTTTGAAATATTTGATTTTTTATTTTATTTTCACAAGTTTTGAAATACAAATGCAAACAAACAGGAAGACATTCCATGACTTAAATAAACCAGAAGCAAAACACAACACGTGCAAATGACAAAAATATATAAAAGAATTAATAGAAAGAAACCCAATATGAACAAGAAAGAACCACACCAAAGTTATATGTGAACTAGGATGTGAATAAATTTCTTGCATTTGGTCCATACGCGCGTTCCAGATACACAGAGTAATGGTTATTCGAACTAGCAAACATAAGAAAATAAGCTAAGAATATACAAGACAAAATTCCATATGTACAAATGTTAAACAAGCAACCAAGCTAGTGAACAAAAACACACTAATGTAAAAAACTCTAATAAAGAAGCAAATATATATAGATGTCAAGTTGCCCCCAAGAGAAAGCCAAATCCAAGTGATGTCCCTATGTAAATTTACATTCCAAAGAGTGGCTTGATTGATTAGAAAAGATGATTGGGAACAATCAGATGAAGAAAATGGCAAACGAAATTACACAGTTGTGAGTTTTTTTTTTTTGAAAGCATTTTCGAAACATTTTGTATGTTTTTTTTGTATTTTCTGAATAATTTTATGTTTTTTTTGGGATTTTGAACAATTCTATATATTTTTTGTAGTTTTTTTTTGTGAATTTTTTTTTGAATATTTTTTATTTTTTTGGAAGTCTAAACCACATGTCAAAGAAGAGGGAAAGGAAATTACTAAGTCAAAACCAACATACTACGTATGAAGGAAGTGAATGAAAGCATAATGGAAGGTGAAAAATAGTGGTAGACAACGAGCATGAAAACCTAACAAGGGAAACATGTGACACACGACAAGGTGAAAAGTTACAAATGGGAAACAAAGTGAAATGACAAAACAGGTGGATGCACTGATATGCCCCCAGTACAAGGGTTACTCTTCAGAGACTCGGGATTAGAACTTCTTTAGATGGCTCCTTCAACTCTTTTCCATCCTCGGTAGATAGTTTGTATGCACCATATCCAAATTTAGCAGTTATAACATAAAGACCCAACCAATTAGGCTCAAATTTGCCTTGTTTTTCTTGTGTTTTAGTTGTGTTCTTTTGATTTTCCTTTAGGACCAAACCACTGATTTCAAATTGTCAAGGTTTAATCTTGTGATTATAATTATGACACAGTCTATTCTGATATACCTGTATATGGTCTAAGGTGCAAAGTTGTCTCTCATCTAGTAATTCCAACTCTATAAGGCGTGCAACATAGTAATCCTCTTCATGAATGAGATATTGGAGGCAGACACAAAGTGAAGGTAGCTCAACTTCGATAGATAATATGGCTTTAGAGCCATATACTAGGGAAAAATGAGTAGTTCTTGTAGGTGTACGGAAGGAAGTGCGGTAGGCCCAAAGGGTAGGATATAACTGCGTATGTCAATTATGTCCATGTTCATTGACAGTATTTTCTAGAATGGACTTGATAGTCTTGTTTGATGTTTCAGATTGGCCATTGCATTGTGGATAATAGGGTGTAGCCCATTTTAGGTGGATATTATATTTCTTAGCTAGGGCTTTGAGATCCTTATTTTTGAAAGAACCACCATTGTCAGTGACAATAGCAGTGGGGATGCCAAAACGACAGATAATATGGTTGAAGATGAATTTAGAAATATTACACCCAGTAACATTAGTAAGAGGCATAGCCTCAACCCACTTGGTGAAATACTCAGTGGCGGTTACAATAAAAGTGTGGCAATGGGAAGATGTGGGCTTTATTTTTCCAATTAAATCAAGTCCCCATTTTGAAAAAGGCCAAGGTGAAGTAATAGGCTGTAAGGCTTGGGATGGTGCATGAATGAGATTACCATGTTTTTGGCAAGCCTGACATTTCTTCACAAAGTTGCATGCATCTTCCTCCATTGTGGGCCAGTAGTATCCAATGCATAAAATCTTCTTTGCAAGGACTATTCTGCTGGTATGGGCACCACAAATACCTGAATGTACTTCAACTAGCATCTGATTAGCTTCATCCTGATTGAGACATCTTAAGAGAGTCCCATCATAGCCTCTTCGATACAAGGTGTCAGCAAGAAGGGTGTAGCGCAAATCATGTTGTGCTAAGGCTCTTTTATTAGTTGAATTAAAATTAGGAGGATAAGCTTTAGTTTGAATGAAGGTGTATATATCGTGGTACCATGGATGATCAGGACCAACAATCTCACAAACCATGGTGGACTCTGGCAATTCGTATGCGGGCAAAATATGTTCAACAAGGAACTCATTGTGAGTTTGATTAGTGTCAAACGAAAGAAGGGAAGTGATAGTTTCCATGGCATCTGCTGCTTTTTTTTGTACGCGAGGAACTTGTTCAAAATTGATAATCTGGAAATACCCTCTAAGGCTATCAACCATTCTTTTATAACGTAAGAGCTTTTCATCTTTTACCTAATATTCTTCATTAACTTGATTAATGAATAGAAGAAAATCACCAAGAACTACCAATTCTTACAAGCACCATGAGATAACAAACCCTAAGCCTACTATCATTGCTTCATACTCAACTATGTTATTTGTGCAAAGGAAGTTGATACGATAAGATTTAGGTATGAGGTCTCCATCTAGTGTACGCAAGACAATTCCTGCTCCAGAACCATGGATATTGCAAGATCCATCAAAGAATAATGTCCATAAGGGTGTTGCTTCTATGTACAACAAGTATTCATCTAGAAATTAAAAATTTAGTGGTTGTGAACTTAGTAGTGGTGTTGCGGCCATTTGATCTACAATTCTTTGACCTTTGATAGCCTTTTGATTGACAATTTCAATGTCAAATTTGCTGAGTAGTACAACCTAGCTAGACCTTCATCTTGTTATGACTGGTCTTGAAAGTAGGTACTTAAGAGGATCAACCCTTGAAATCATCTTGGTGGTATGATTTCAGAGATAGTGTCACAACTTGCCGAAAGTATAAGCAACTGCTAAACAAGCCTTTTCAACCTGCGAGTACTTGGTCTCATGCTCAAGAAGAGTTCTGCTCAAGTAATACACAACTTGTTCCTGACCCTTATCATTGTGTTGCACCAATAATGCCCCAATGGCATGTTGTGTTGCAGATGTATACAAAAACATAGGCTTATCTTGTATAGGCGGCATGAGTACCGGCGGAGATGCCAGGTATTCTTTCAATTTTCCAAAGGCATCTTGACAGTCTTGTGTCCATTTGAACTGGACATCCTTTTTAAGCAGCTGGTTGAAATGATGGCACTTATCTGCCAATTGAGAGATGAAGTGACAAATAGACTATATTTTTCCTTGTAGGCCCCTTAGTTGTCGAAGGTTCTAAGGAGGTGGCATATCTATTATAGCTTTGACCTTGGTAGGGTCCACTTCAATTCCTCTTCGTGAGACAATGAATCCCAGAAGTTTCCCTGAAGTGACACCAAAGACACATTTTTTTGGATTAAGGTGAACCTTGTACTCCCTTAACCACTCAAATATACACCTAAGAACTATTGGATGATCCACCCTAGTCTTTGATTTAGCAAGAATATCATCGACATAATCTTCCATTATGTCGTGAAGAAGGTCGTGGAAAATAACAGTCATGGCACGTTGATAAGTTGCACCAGCATTTTTAAGGCCAAAAGGCATGACCTTGTAACAAAATGTCCCCCATGGGGTTGTAAAAGTTGTTTTATGTTGGTCTTCTTCAACAATTTGAATTTGGTTATACCCAGAAAATCCATCCATAAGGGATAACATCTCATGGCCCACAGTAGAATCGACAATCATGTCAATATTAGGAAAAGGGAAATCATCCTTAGGACATGCCTTGTTAATGTCATGGAAATCTATACAAATATGGATTCTGGGGGTCTTCTTTGCAACTGGTACCATATTAGATATCCACTCTGAGTAATCAATGCACCGTATGAATCTTGCATCCAATAATTTTTGTAGTTTGGCCTTAACAAGCAATGCAACCTTGGGATGCATTTTACGTAGTTTTTGCTTGACAGGTTTAGCATCTGGGTGCACCACAAGGTGATGAACCACAAGAGAAGGATCAAGACCAGGCATATCTTTGTAAGACCAAGTGAATACATCCTGAAACTCAGTTAGAAGTGTTGTGAAGGCTTTGATTTTAGTTTCTGATAAACTGGCACCTAGTTGTAACAATTTTGGTTGGTCTTCAGTTCCAATGTTAATGGTTGTCATCTCTTCTACCAACAGCTTAGAAGTGTCATTATCTTGAAATGATGTTGGAGGCTTGTGTAGATTGTCAGATATTTCTGGATCCAAATCTCCTCTCTCTAGTGCCTCTGAAAGGTTTTCACTAGGAGATGCATCCTTTTCTTTCTTTTTCTTTTTCATTTTTTGCTTCTCGTATAATGCCTCAGAAAGGTTTTCACTATGTGAGATATAATTTGTCTTTTTTCTGTGTTTAATTTATTTTTCTTTAGGACTGGAGATTGTAAGTTCTTCACCAAAGTAAGTGGTAGCATCAAGGTTTATATCAAAACCCTTCTTGTGATCTGACAAGGGAAAAGGGTCCCGAGCCCTGAGGAACTCCTGGATGGCCTCATCATTTTGAAAGAGATCCATGGAAATATGACATTGTTGGTCTTGATCAATGAGGGAAGGATAAACAATGTCAAGGGTTTGAATGGATAAGTAGTCTAGGAAAAGTGTAGTTTCGGCTAGGTCTTCGAAGAGGCTATGTGTGGAACCAGTCTCAATTTTGGAATCTGAGTCTGCATCGCTAGATAACACCTCAAATACTATAGGTCTCTTCTCATATGTCTCATATCCTAGACCATATGTGTAAAGGTTAGACTTGATATTCATAGGTTCAAGAACACCATGCCCTTGTGGGCCAAGGCCTCTTCCTTTCCAGTTCATGTTTTTCATCATTTTATGGCCCTTGGTGTAATCAGTGGATTTGTAGCATTCTGTCATCCTGTCATCGTATAGTGAAGATTCATTGGAGATTGGAATATGTTCATCTTCTAGATATCCATATCATCTCCAAAGAGTGTTTTCCAAGATAGTAAGCTGGAGGTTCTTGTAAATGAGGAGCGTTAGGATGCCCATAGCTACGAGGTGATAATGGGAGTTTGCCAACAAGAAATGCATTGTCAAGTGTGTACTCACCTAAGCCTTTATGAGATAATGTAACTTCAGATGACACATTAGATGTAGATGCTCTAGAGGAAGACACGGAGGCGTGATGAATATCCTCAGGTGAAAATTTAGATGTATCTTCTTCAAAAGAAAAGGCGGAAGCATGAGGGCACAATATTACATCAAGATCAATACGGTTGGTAACAATAGAAGTTGTGCTAGATCTAGTTGTGCTATCAGTAGATGGAAAATAGTTTTCCTTTTTGTACCTTGCTTCAAAAAACTTACAGTATTCAAAGGGGTCAGTATCACCACGCAAGGTGAACTCTCTGCTATTATGTGGAAACTTTATGCATTGATGGAAAGTGGAAGGTACTGTGTGCATCACATGTATCCAAGGTCTACCCAAAAGAAGGTTATATGATGTGTCTGCATCAACTACATGACACATAGTGTCAAGGAGTTGTGGGCCTACTTGTATGGGAAGAGTGATGGTACCACAGGACTGGTGCTCAGTATTATCATAACCATGAATGGTAATGATATTAGCATCTAAGTCATCTATTGTATGACCAAGGTAATAGAGCATTTTTATAAAACATATGTTAAGAGTCACTCCATTGTCAATAAGAACTCTCTTGACTTTATGATCGGTAACATAGGCTTCAATGTACAAGGAGTTGTTAATCAGATTTGGGTTCAACATATCTTGAGGGCCAAAAGATAGGATAGGAGTTTCAGGCATAAGGTTCGCGATCATAGCCTGAAACTGTTGAACATTGAGAGTATGAGGAACACATGATTCATTTAGAGCACGAGTGAGAATATCCTGAAAGCTAGGTGACTCTTTCAGTAGTTCCATGAGAGAGATATGTGTTGGCATGGTTGCTAATTATTTGATGAAGTCATACTGACCTGGAGTGGAAGATTTGGCATTAGAATTTGACTTTTGATTTGAAGGAGCTGTTGGTTTAGACGTTTGAGGTTCTGCAGAAGACGTAGAAGGTTGGTTTTCCACAGGAACCCATATCTTCCGTTGGCATGTGGTCATAACATTACTCGAAGGTGTGAATTTAATGGTCACCATTGTAGATGGTACTTCCTCAATAAATGAGATAATTGAACTAAAATCAGCATTATTGGCAGAGGGACCTTTGTCAGCATTTTTATTGTCACCGCCATGTTTGGGAAATGGGTTTGAGAACACCTTAAGATTGTTGTTGGGTGTTCTATTTGGTGATGGTTCTTCAACAGTGATATCTCCACTATCAATGAGGTCTTGGAAAAAGTGACGTAAGTGAAAGCATCGATCAGTCAGGTGACCATCAATGCGATGAAAATCACAATAAGTATCAGCCTTGTACCAAGTAGGCTTGGGTTCTCCCTCAACCCAAGGTCTGGTGATGGGATAAGTAACCATGTTTGCATTAATGAGTTGTTGAAGGACATTTGATAGAGGTTCTCCCAAAGGAGTGAAACGACATCGTTTAGAATCAGGAGAGGAGGAAACCTCTTTGCTAGGAACAACAAGAGGTTGTTTACCTTTGTTTGGTCTAGTCTGAGTGTTTTGGATGTTGTGGACATTGTGGTTGTCTGTAATACCATCATTGACCATATTACGATTGTGGTTAACATGTTTAGATTTGTCTTGGTGAGAGCTATTAGGATGATTACTATGTTTCCCATTGTCTTTTGAATGAGGTTTAATCAAACCTTTTGCGATAAGGGATTTTTCAATCTGTGATCCTTTCTCAATAACTTCTTCAAAAGTATTAAGGCAATGCATTTACATGTGAAAGGATAGCTCACTGTTGAGATTGGGTACAAATATGCTCACGAGCTGCTTCTCAGGCATGGAGCATGGGAAACAGCTAGCAATCCCATGCCATCTTTGTAGGAATTGTGCAAAGGTTTCATTTGTTCATTGTTTGGCATTACACAAGTCCATCATTGTAATTTCAGACTCTAGGTTGAATGAGAAATGTTTGACGAACTTCTCTGAGAGGTCCACAAAATTTTGTATAGAGCCCTTGGGGAGGAGTAGGAACCAGTCCAAGGCTTGTCTTCCTAGACTTTGTGGAAAGAGACACATTAAGAAGACATCACTATAGGCCACCTCTTGGCAAGCCATATAAAACTCCTTGATATGCTCTCTAGGATCACTCTTGCCCTTGTATTTGTCAAAGTTGGGCGTCTCAAAAGATTTTGGAAAAGGAACATGCAAAATGTCCTTATCGAAGGGGTAAGGACACAATTCTTCAAAGCTAAATTGTTTGCATTGATGTTTCATACTAGAGATGGTGTCCTTCATCATTTTCCATTCTTGGGAAAATGGTGAGTTGTTCTGTAAGAAAGATAAGGAGCCATCACTTGTAGAGTTGTTGTTATCTTTGGTGTGCATGGTATGACTCTTAAATGAAGCATCACTAGATTTCTTTGGTGCCTCCTTGTCATGGGATTCATTGGTGACTTTGGAATTTAAAATAGCAAGTTGTTTAGCCATGTCATTAATTTGATTCATGAGGGCTTGAGTAGGATCAGTGGCCGAATCAGTTGATTTTCCTTTGTTCCTTTCATCAGATTTTTCTTTGTTTGATTCATTGCTTTTGGTGTTGTTCGAGGTGGACTTATTTCGATCATCATTATTCATGTGACTAGGTCCTACCTCATCATCATTATTTTTCAAAATGAAAGGTTCACCCTTGTTAGGTGGTGGTTTTCCAAGTAATGTTTGTAAACTAGCTTCATCGAAATCAGAGGGTAATTTTTCTCCCATCTCAAGGAGACGAAGAAAAAATTGGTCTTTATTCATACGTAAAATATTTTCAACATGGGATTGTTCTTCGAGTGAGATGTCATTCTGATCATCCTCAGAGTTTTGGTCATTATCACTATCAAAATTTCCAAAAGGATTTCATTCACCCCTTCCAAAAGGACTATAATCTCTGTGTCATGTTCCCACCATTTTTAAAAGAGGGAGGGATCAAAAGAGATATGTGAAAGATAACTCAACCCGTAGCAAAGTGAATGTGACAATGGAAGAGAGGTGTGTGATTAAGTTTGATAATAACTTGTCCCTTAACAAAGTGAATGCTAAGATGGGCAAGAGGTTTGGAAGATATGAGTGACGCAACCCTTAACAAAGTGAATGTCAAGATGGAAGCATGTGAAAGTGTTTGATAAACTCAACCCTTGACAAAGTGAATGCCAAGATGGAAGAGTGGCGTGATGTGATGAAGGTTCTCATCCTCTAAAAAAGTGAATGCTAGAATGGAGGAGGGTTATAGTGACAAAAGTCCAAATGTGTTCAACCTCTAACAATGTGAATGCTAGAGTGAAGAAGTGAGGATAGATTGATTGCAAATGCACTCTACCACCTAGCAAAAGTGAATGCTAAATGGGAAGAGGGTATGAAAAAAGGAGTCAAATCATATGCATGTGCTCAACCCTTAACAAGAATTAGTTAAGAAGGAAGAGGCTAATGAAGAGATAAGACTCAAATATTGATAGTGTAAGTGTTGAAAAAGAGGATATGATGAAGTGTCTAGAACACAACAAATATGTTGTTAAGTTAGAGACGTGAAGAAAGAAAACATATACAGTTTAACAGTGATGTTTTCAAACTAAAGGATGCAAGAGGAGAATGAAGAGAAAATGTGATGAAATTGAGTTGTGGCAAAGTGGAACACAACACCGTTAAGATGTGAGTTGTAAGATGAAAGTGCTTGAGCGAGGACGTGGATATCCACAACTCAAGACTTGATGTCGAAAAGAAGATGAAAACTTAAACTTTAGGAAATGTAATCCAAATGTTTAAGTGTTGAATGAAATGGGAGATGAACTCAAAATGAGGTGAATACGAAAGATAGAAGGATTTGATAATTGTGAAAGGGGAAGAAATCAAATAAGTGAATGAAAAATCCAAATGAATGAAAGAAGATCAAATGGAGAAGACAATGAGGATGAAAATAAGAGAAGATTGAAATAATGAAAAGAGATGAAAGTTCCAAAAAAGGGAAAAATTGAGAGTAAAATTAAGGTTAGTGAATGACTGATGACGAGAAGAAAAGAAGACGAGAACATATGAAATGAGGATGAAAGTAGAATCTAAACAAGGATAGTTTGGAAAATGACAAAAAAAATAAGAAAAGTGAAAGATGGATCCCAAACAAGGAGTATTTGGGAAAAAGTGAGTGTGGAACACTACTACAAAAAGAAAGAAAAACAAAAGAAGAAAATCAAAAAAGAAGTTTTTGTTTGAATGTTTGTTTGTGGCCTCTACCTTAGATTGGCTTGGAAAATGTTTGGCTTCCTGGGTGGCTCTCTCAACTAGGTGTCAGAAAAATATTTGAGTGAGCACGACGCTATTGCTAGCTGATGGTTTTACTTTACCCCCTTTGAAACCCTGAGCAAATATCTTGCTCAGAATGAATCACACTGGGGTCGCCACTAAGGATATCCATGACTCTAACTCACAAAGGCTTTACTAGTCAGGTAGGAGAAAAGGTTCCCATTTCATCCACCAGTTCCCTCAAGGTGTGGACTACTTTGGGGTTCCTAGAACCACCCCCTTTGTTGTAGCTTAAGGCTTATGCCAAGGGGGTTATGTTCTAGTTAAGCGGTCGAGCCATAGCTCTTAACTGAACCTGCAAATCAAGTGTTTTGAATGTGGTGTTTTTTAATCTTTTGATTTAGGTGTGGTTTGGTTGAACTCCTTTGGCAACCTACAGTTAGTAGTTTTTGAAATGTTTAATCCACCTTGTGTGAGAGCGGGTCCTACAAACAATGATTAGAAAGTTTTCCAGAATGAGGGAAAAATAACAAAACAAATAAACAAGACAACAGAAGCGAACCCACGTTTCTGATTTCCAAGATCACTTAAAAAGCATGAGGAAAGAGCATACATGTGGGTTGGCTTTGGTTAAGTGAAATGTTAATTCCCCAAAAACAAAAAAAAGAAACCATGTTTTTGATTCCCAAGATCACTTAAAAAGCATGAGGGAAGAGCATACGCGTGATCGATTCGTGTTAGTTGCACAAAAACAAAAAAAATGAAGGAGAAGCACAAAAACACATTAGAAAGGGTTAGTCTAGTAAATAAAAAATGATGAAACATGTGTACAAAAAAAATGATTAAAAATGTGAAAAAATTGAACCGAAAAATTCCAATAACACTAAATTTTCAACATTGACAAGTAGTTCCCTAGAGTGATTAAAAGCTTCTCCAAACCCTGCAAAATCAAATTACATAACCTAGTAAAATAACAAACCCAATTATAAAAAAAATAAATGAAAATCCTAACCCTAAAAATAAACTATAAACAAATAAAATAAATGGAAAACCTAAAGTTAGAAAATTGTGTGTGTGTTAAAAAGAAAAAACTAAAAAATAAATAAAAATTATAAATCTAAAGTTTAAACCTAAGTCGACTATCAAATGAAAGGGAAACCTAAACATTGGTAATATAGATATATAACATGGTCAAAAAAACCTAAGGTAAGCTAAGTGTGTATTGTTTGGTTGTGTGTAGGGATGGAAGTTTAGAGGGTTGGAGTGGGAGGGGCGGTAGGGATGGCTCAAGAGGGGGAACAGGAGGTAGCGTCAAAGGAGGGAGTTGGGTCGAAGGAAGGGGGGAGGGAGCTTGAGGATGGGGATGGGGTCGAGCAGGTGGGGGAGGAGGGGATTTGGTGGTGGGAGGAGTTAGGGGAGGGAATGGGGTCAGGAGGGTCTCGTGGGGAGGGGTGGGGCAAGGTGGGGAGGGATGCTCGAGTGCTGGGTGTGGGGTAGAGGAGATGGGATGAGGTGAGGGGGTGTGAGAGGGGAGGTAATGGGAACGGGGTTTGGGAGAGGGTGAGGGAAGAGGATGAGATGGGGTGATCAGGGCTCAGGGTTGGGGGAGATGGGAGTGAGGAGTTGAGTCAGGGAATGGGGTCGAGGCTGGGGGTAAGGGCTCGAGATGGGGCTCTGGGGTAGGAAGGTGCAGGGAGTTAGGGATAGGGATGGGAACGAGGTGGGATCAGGGAGTGGTGAGGGACGGTGAAGGGGTTAGGGTAATCAATGGGAACGAGGGTAGGTGGGTGAGGTAGTTAAGGGGGTGAGGGCTCTGATGAGGGTGAGGGAGAGGGTAGGGAGGGTTGAGGGGTTAGCTTTAAATTAGCTTTTAATTTTGTTTTTTTTGTTTTGGTTTCAAATGTATGTTTTTAAATTAAAAAAAAATATTATAAAAGTTAAAAATTTATTTTTTAATGCAAAATTTGAATAAAAATCTAAAATGAAAAGCTAACTGTATTTTTTTTGTTTGTAAAAGGTGTAAATGTGCAGGTGAATTGACTTAAATACACAAAACTAAAAGTATAAATTTTTTTAAGTTGCAAACAGAAACTGGTATAAAAAGAAACACAAATGCAAAATAAAACTGAAGAATCTAAAAGAGAAACTTTTAGCAACTGCAAACACTCAGCTCCTTCACTGTAAAAGCTTCAACAAAACAAGAACCTCCCAATTCACCTGAAAGTGCAGAAAAACAAGGAAGAAACAAATGAAAGAAACCAAAAATGAAAGAAATGGGGTGCGAGTCCCACCGGGCGTGCCAAAATGTATGCAGATAAAATCACCTAAGAATGAAAGATAAACAAACCAATGCAAACCTTCCAGTAACCTTCTGTGCAAACCTCAAATAAGGGTCTCCTGTGAAGACCTTGCAAAATGGATGTCAGAAATGATTGTGGATGCTCTTGAGTGCTCTCCAAGCTTTGAATGCAAATGCTATCAACACAAAGAATTCAACAGAGTTTTTGTATGTCAGATTCAAGAGGATTTGAAAGGAAGGTAAGCCTGTAATTTATAGAAGCAGAAGGTAGTTGAAATTGGTTACACATGGATAAATGAGTATGCTAAAAATAGCATTGTGGGAAGTTGCAATAGTGTCGGGGGTAGTAAATAAATTAATTGCAAAAATATGCATCTGGAAAGGTGGTTGTACGTGCATTTTAATTGCCCCCACCTTTCTAGGATTCTAGAAGTGCAGTTAACTAGGGTAAGGATAGGGAGTCCAAGTGGAGTCTAAGTGGAGTTTGATCAAGTGGCAGATGACTAGGATGTGCACACACTTAATTAATTAATTATTTAATTAATAAATAATAATTAATTTAGCCAAAGGGGTACAAAGGGTACATGGGATTAATTTAATTAATCCAAAGGGGTACAATATGTATTAATTAATTAATTTAATCAATTAATTGCAAATGGGTGAATAACAGGGTGTACTAGAATAATACTGGGAACAAGTGGAAACAGAAGTGTAATTTTGGGGTGCATTGGATCCCCGTTTAAGTTACACTAGCTGAGTGTAAGAGATATTAGAGTCGATACTGATGGAGAAATACATAAGAAATGCATCAGCTAAATGTGTGAAGGAAGTTACCGAGTGAACAGGTAGATTGTAAAACCAACGAATCGCATAGTCATGGAGACTACAAATAAAGCATACTAATTAGGGCCATGAGAATACTGATCGTCAAAAGAATCTGATCGCTAAGTGGTGGAGGTGGTTACACTCTATAGAATGCACGTATGGGTCACTATGCCCAGTGGAAATGGGAAGCTTTCCCGGAGTGACAAAGCTCGGAGGAAGTGGATAAGTAGAGATGGCATGTGTGATTGGATGTATGCAACAATAAGGCTCTATATGTCAAGATGGTGATGCATGCAACATGGATGTTTTTTTCACTTATGGATTTGCAGACTCTGAAGTCTCCTGATAAAGAGAAGTTAAGCTCTCATGAATGTGCAATGGACCTCGAAACCTAAGGTATACCAAAGAGAACTAAAAGGTAACCGAAGATGGTTAGTCAGGAGTATAATCAGCATCGGTAATAGGGGTGACCGGCGTCAGTTAGTGGCAGGATTCTCTAGGTTTACTAAAAATGGGAGATCATGGTAATGATTTCCACAAGATATTTCTATTCATCTGGGAAAGAGTGGGAGTTACCTTTTCTTCTATGGGAATGTGGTTAGATGGGATATAGCCTTTGATTTTTAGGGTTTAGTTAGTTCTTAGTTAGTTATGGAAACATACTAAGAATAGACTTAGGGTGAGTTGGCTAGGTGAGGTGTATAGGTGAGGTGGTGGTGTGGGAATTATCTTAATTAGGATAATTAAATAATAAATATTGTGAGTACATGGATTAATTTAATTTAATTAATTAAATTAATATTAGTGTGGGGTGTAAGGGACCATGGTTAGGTGAGTGTGTTCAAGTTGATTATTTAAGGAAAGGTTAAGGAGCGTGTGACCTACTTTTGGTGTCTATAGAGTATGCTAAAAATAGCATTGTGGGAAGTTGCAAAAGTGTCAGGGGCATTAAATGAATTAATAAAGAAGCATGAACGACTATGCAAAGGTCCCGAAAAGGGTAGATCTGGGCTAATTCTCTAGACTGGAGCACCTAGAAAAGGGACTGGGGTGCCTATGGGAGCTTTGGTCTGCAAAATGGGTGCCCTAGTCTGTGCAACAAGTATGAAACTAAGTTTCACATGTTCAGTAGGTGGTTTGAAACCCTTGTTGTTTATCACATTTGACTCATTGCACTACGTCAGGTGTCACTAATAATCCAACATGTATAGAAGACATGCACAAGACCAAAGAGGAGCATAAAAACCCTTACAAAAATGTAAATGAATGGGTCAGACTGACCTCAGCTACCACAATAGTGGGCTTACTAACTGAGTACCACACTGTATTTCGGACCCAAATGTAGTTCTGGTGTGTGTGCATCATGTGCCCTAGGTGCTCTTGTGCCAATCACACTTTATGAAGTAGCGAGCAATAACTATGTGTAGAAATGTAATAGAATGTGTGCATGGAATATAATAGATTCCCTCCCTTATGCTTGTGTGATACAGATGAATAAGCCTTGTCCTTGTGATGGAGCTAATGGATGTAAATTATCTCCAACTCTAGGTGGATGATAGTAGTGACTAGTGCTTGGTCTCTCATTATGGTCTCATAACTTTATATTTATAGGGTTTTCTTGATCTAATTTCATAATTAAGCCCGAAATGGCTGACCACCAAAAAGATAAAGATCTTAAATGGCTAGAAAGAGCCCAAAAAGTGGCGGGAAAGTTCAAAAAGGATTGGGGTGACCATGGTGGGATTAGGGCACCCATGGGCGCCCCAGTCAAAGCTAAAATGACGGGAGATGATAAAAATTGATTGGGCATGTGGGTGCAAGAGGTCAGAAATGACGAAAGGAAACAAAGTAAGATGGCCAAAAGATGGGGGTTGATTAGTACTTTCTTCAATCAAAACCCTTTTAAATAATAGTATGATACCAGGACTAAATAATGTCTAAAGTACATGATTTTGTGTCTACACACGGCTTGTCGAGTGTGTTCCCTAAGTCTGTTTTTCTTATAGAAGAAGGAAAAGCCCCATACTTCATTAAATTAAGTGGTTGAGCCATTTACAACTATTTATAATTAGCTTGAACTATTTTTAATCCTTTTTTCCTTTCAATTCACGCCAAAATCTAATTCTCATGATGCCAAATTGGAGTGCTTAAGGAAAGTTTTTGAATAAGACTGATTTTGTTTTATTTGGATGAGGGAATCAAAAGATATCATCATTTGAATATTTTCATGTTGGGAAGCACAAGAATTTGACATGTGGAAGGCTCTGATTAACTCAGGGATCAGCCTCTGCCAATGTGTGCATTGCTTTTTCCTTTACCATGTGTCCACCTCCCATTTATTCACAATATCAGGCTTTGCTTCCTAGCTTCCTTTTCCTTTGTTTTGCCTTGGCTTAATAAAGGTCTGACGTATAAAGAAATAGTAACCAATAGAACCATGCCACGTTTCTTTGGGATGAAAAACTATTCTTTGACTTTGTCAAACCCTTAAAAATGTCAGCCAACAAGATCCAACCATGTTTCTTTGTAAATTTCCCTTAACAAAGTTCATCGACTGACCAATGTGAAATGTGGGCCAATAAGAAAACTACACGTAGCTTCGCACATTAGTCCTTTTGATAACCTACCTCTAGCACCCATGAACCATCATCCAATGAGGAGGTTACACGTCCCTTCACATATCAGAGCCTTTGAAATCCCTGATTGATGAATACAAAGCTTTGACTAATGGAATAATTCCATGCCTTGATGCACTGTCAGACTTTATAAGCCTCATCTAACAATTGTGAAGTGTGAGCCAATCATGCACTTCGCTTGTCAGATATTTTTTTGAACTCCTTCTGATAGTTGTGAAAGATTGGCCAATGAGATAGCTCCACGTATCTTACGTGTCACACTTCCCTCTTTGTGTTTGTCTCTGATTGGATGAGCTTTCACATTTTTCAAACCGCAAAATGTGAACCAAAGAAATGGATCTACGTACCCCTTTGCATCACAACTTGCTACCTTAAGGGACTTAGAAATGTTTTTGGCTTTGAAGTTGGTTGCCACCTCTCCCTTTGACCTCGTCTGACTTTACAGACCTGATGAAATATGAACTGTGATTAACTCTGATGACTTAGAGTCCAGATGATCCCATTACCTTAGGAACTATTGAAATGTTGAAACGTAGCCTGCCTCCAGTCATTGATCTCCTGCCAGCTATTAGCCTTTGATTTCACTATGTATCTTCTTTGTTGTGCGGATTTTAAATGTCCCACAAATTTAAGTTAAACCTACCTAAGTCATTGACTAAGCTCCTTTACCTCACAACTTTGAAATATATAACCCGCCAATGATTTGATCCTTAGTGTTTCATGGTTTTTCGAATGCCAACGACCAGAGCATTTGGGGAAGGGAATTTGATGGTTGTTTGAATGTATCAAACCCATAAAATAGCTAAGTCCATTTTAGTTATCCAATTTTGTAGTGGTGTAAATTTGGATAATAGTTTTGGTGACTTTCAAGGGTAGTCCGCCTGCTAGATTAAATGATCAGTAGCCTGAAGCATCCATTGGGCATGGAGTTGAGCCCAATACTTTGAAACACTGATATTTTTTTGAAAATATGTCTCCTAAACTTGTTATGAACTTAACATGAACTGCAACTTCCTGGACTTGATCTATGGGCTCTTTAATGAAGCTTTGAAATTTCCCAACTATCTGATTCCACAATGAACACTTATCAAGCTGATTTGGAGTCAACCTTGGTCTGCTCTTAAAGTTGATTTTCTAGAAATTTTGACATATTTTGTAAAATTTCCAAAAAAAACTAAAAATTCTTTACCAAGGAGGAGGCACCACTATCTCTGACTATAAAATGATCTATGAGGATGAATGGTTGAGTATTTAAAATTGCCCCATATCTGATTTGGCCAAGAAAGATTTCCTAAACTAAACTGAACTGAACTAGACAACATGCAAAAATTATGCACAAAATATGAAAATAATACATGCTCCAAATGAAAACATACAGAGTGTGCACAAGAACATCTTTTACTGAAAGCAAATATACTCTACCTACTCTAACCAGAGGCAAAGGGAATTTAAACAAATCCTATAACTGACAGGGAGAAGTAGCTTCCCTTCCTCACAAATTGAGAACATGTGTTTGATTTGGCACTAAACATGGCCTTGAGTAAGAGTGAAAAACTGATTTGAAGTTTTTTTTCCACCCTATTCATCAAGGTATCAACAAAAAATAGATAGAATACCTTATTTAGTTATTCTGCATTTGTTTGGAGGTGTTAAAACTGATCTTTGGCACATTGTAGCTCCTCCTCATGCTTTGAAGTGAGCATGACCGGCAACAACTCTCTTTTTAGCTCTAAACTAGCCAGATATTTGATTGATCATGGTTTGATCCTTTTGGTTTACCCATCTCCTTTGAAATTAGCTCCAAGAATGGAGCTAGTAGAGACTCTTTCCTCTTCATGGTGGATGTCTGCAAGGTTGTCAGGAATTGATATTACTTCTTCTACAAAAAAAATTATTTCCACCCTTGTATTCTCATGCTCTGCTTCCTTAAACAAGAAGATAAAGAGCTCAAACTCATCCTCCTTTAAATCTTGAGGTTGTTTCATTAAAAGTGCAGTAAGCTCCAAACATGTAGAGCAATGAGGATCATTGTATTCCATTAAAGCACCTTGTTCACTTCCAATACACTCTTCCTCAAGGTCTTGGGTAGCACTAGTGTTTAAAAATACTTTATCCTCCACTCCATTTCCAATATGATTGTCCTTCGCATCTTCCTGATTCTTCTTGACATTTAACACCTATTTTTGCACAGTTTGGATCCTCTCGTCTTCCCAATCTAAAGAAGACCAATCGTTAACACATATGGAATTATCTTCCTTAGAATAATTGGTTGGAGAAGAGGTACAATCAAGGGGTTGTTGATTTGTTTCATGTTTGTGTAGATATGTTTGATGCTTAAGAGACCTGATTTGATCAATTAGATAAGCTAGATAATCCTCCAAAATATACTCCCTACTCTGTTGATATGTTTTCTCCAAAATAAATGCATGATTTTTCTTGAAGCCTTATTTTGGCATGTTGCATATGCTACTCCTTCTCTCAAAAAGCATAACAAACCTCCCTTTTTGCCAACCTTTTAGGATAACTTTGTTTAGTGAGTTTTAGAAAGTAGGTAGGGAGAACATGTGAAATACCACAACTCCTATAAACATTAGTGCAAGGTTTAGTGAAGTTGGGTAGTGTTATGGGTGGATATGGGAGGGAATTTCACAAAGTTTTGGTAATGCTTTGGGAGTGATAGTGTTTCACCTTTTTCTTAGATTGTTTATTTGAATTGTTGACGAAACAGATGGTAACGGGTGTAGGAGGAATACCTGTTCAAATGTCAGTTGATGGGTTGTTGCGTGCGTATGACTTCTAAATCCATAGCTGACCGTGAGAGCTTCCTTTTGGCTAGGAGGAACTACCTGTAATGAAAGCAAGACCACCAGAAAGAATTAAACAATATGGGCAGTGAATTGCCTAGCGTGATCTAGATATGGGAAGTATGGTACTTCCTAGATGGTTTTCAGTCCACTGTTTTAAACAAATTAATGCTGAAAACAAGGTAAATCCTATTGTTATTTTAAAATGCCTTAGGTATCTCAATTAAAACACAATAAGAAAACAGATCTATTCTAACATGCTAAGCTAGAATAGAATCCACAAGTCAAATGCTTGGTTCTGGGTTCTACAGGTTTGATAAAGGTCTCGGGTAGGTCACACGTGAGTGAGGGTGAAGTAAAATGAGGTGGGTAGGTCTCTATTTAAGACTGTGTAGGCCAATATAGAGACCGACCGCGGTTAGGTATAATCGGCGCCAGTTACTGTGAGATTTGGAAATGTCACAAAACAGGTTTTTGGTCTCCTTTGTGATTACACAAAGGATTTAGTTGGTTGGGAGGAGGTATTAGGTGACTGGGATAGGTTTTTACAAGGTTTTGATGGGTCTATGAAGGTACAAAATGTTGGAGATGGTCAATAAGGAGCAAGATAAACAATAGGTGATAAAACAACGATGAAATGAAATAACTAGGAAAGTATGATATTGTACTTACTTGGATTTCATTCCTGAAGGCTTATGTGTGATGGATGGAGGTGCTAATTATGGGTTTAAAGGCTGCAAGTGATCACCAACTGAAGAAAATCTTCTGTATGGGCTGCATGTACACTCCTCTTTTACTTGGATAGTTCAGAAGGTGGCTGGGATGGCTGTGTAGGAGAAGATGCTCAATCTCCTTCCTTGGATGTCAGTTC
This sequence comes from Taxus chinensis, assembly GCA_019776745.2. Taxonomy (NCBI): domain Eukaryota; kingdom Viridiplantae; phylum Streptophyta; class Pinopsida; order Cupressales; family Taxaceae; genus Taxus; species Taxus chinensis. Next base: position 93,034,856 of record CM034154.1, on the reverse strand, counting down.
TTGTTGGAATTGACTCTCTAAAGATGCGTTATCTTTTGAGATCTTGTTCTTGCTCATCAAATTTCTTGCTTCCAACCTTCAAGTTCCAACTTCCAACCTCGATAAATAAGGTTTTTTTGGGTTAAAAGGGGTAACCGATGGTGGTCCGACTTAACCAACGACGGTTAGGGGAAACTGACGTTGGTCAAGGCAGGATTTTCTAGGTTTACTAAACTTAGGGAGACCCTCCTGATTTCCTCAGATCTTGTGTTATTATCCCACGGATTAGACTGGAAACTTGTTGTGAGCATGCGGGAATGTGGTTAGAGGGAGTGTAGGCATTGATTTTTAGGGTTTGGGTAAGTCTTAGTTAGTTATGTTAACTTGCTAAGAATAGGTCTTAGGTTGAGTTAACTTGGTGAGGTGTCTAAGTGAACTGTTTGTGTAGATATTATATAAATTAAGATATTTAAATAATAAATATGGTGAGGATAATGAGTTAATTTAATTAAATTAATTAAGTTAATACTAGTGAGGTGAAGGGGGCCATGGCTAGGTAGATGTAATAAAGGGGGGCTTATATGTTGAAGGACGAAGGGGGAGTGTGACCTAATTTTAGTGTCTACATTTTCCCCCTTTTGTTGCATAGCTTGTATTGGTAAGCAATGCTAACAAAAATAAGATGTGGTTTGGCCCATGTGTTGGTGAAGGTGATCCCCCTCAAACCAGGAACTGACGAAGCAGCAGGTTGAAACGGTGAGTGGTTTGATAAAAGGTAAATGTGAGGAAAAGGTAAATGGGTGTAAGGGAAGAGGGTGAAAGGTCTACTCAGGTGATCCTTGGTAATGGCTCAGGGCCAAAGGTAGCAGCAGTCAAACGCACGCACACGTATAAACTACAGCATGCTACTGGGTTGAAGAGCAGGAAAACTCTACATCGTCTAAGGTCGATATGTTTATCCAAACAAGGTTTAAGTGATTTTGGTATCCAAGGTATAGGATAAGGTTAGGAAACACAATGTAGGTTAGGTGTAGGAATGTTTAGGTGTGTTCCGGTACACCAAAGGTAGGGTCAGGATAAAAAGTCATAGAAATATGTTAGGTAAGGTCATTAAGTCAACAACACAGGTAACAGTTGATAATAATGGTATAGCTTAGATACCAAATGATATAATAGAATAAGATTGCAATGACCAAAGAGGGACGGAAGTCTCACAAATATTATTGATCATGAAATCAGATTACATAACAATGCAAGAGCTGTAATATTTATAGATATTAGACAGCCTCATATGTATAGACATGACACCCTAGCAGGCACCAACTATGAGATGATAAGACCCATCTCACATGCACATGTAATTACTACTAATACCAATATTGAATGTTATCCAACATAACAATATTGAATGCAAGTCACTATACTAGAGTGCACATGTTGCACATTATTAAATAAAAGAAAATGCAATAAAATACAATAAATATGCCTATGCTAAATTATGCTAACATTCCCCCCCTTAATTTTGCATAGTTTCCAATGAAGTGGAGAGGAACTCTTTGAACAGTGTGAATTTGTCACATGCAAGTGACTTAGTGAAAATATCTACCTTCTGTTCAGCTGTAGGGCAGAACTAGAGTTGTATGTTGTGCTTCAAGACATGCTCATGTATGAAATGAACCTGTACTTCAATATGCTTATTTCTCTCATGAAATACTGGATTGTGAACAAGCTTTAGAACTCCTTCATTATCAACATATACTAGAGTAGATTTTTGTTGTGGTAGACCAATTCCTTCCAGTATTCGGCATAGCCATATTGCTTCACAAATAGCTTCACTTGCAGCTCGATACTCTGCTTCTGTAGAAGAGTGAGAAATAAAGTTCTATTTCTTGCTTCCCCATGATATCAGTCCAGATCCCATAAAGAAGATGAAGCCTGATGTTGACTTCCTATCATCCATGTTTCTTGCATGATCTGAATCTGAATATCCTGTCAAGAAGAAGTTGTCATTCTTCTTGTACTCTAGACCAAGGTCAACTGTACCCTTTAGATATCTCAGTATTCTCTTTGCTACTTTCCAATGACATATTTTCAGTTCTTACATGAAGCATGATAAATAGCTGACTGCAAAGATGATATCTGGTCTAGTATATGTTAGGTAAATGAGACTCCTGATTAACTGCCGATAGAGAGTTGCATTCACCGGTGCTGATGGATCGGAATGAGATAACTGAAGTCTCACTTCCATAGGTGTACCAATAGGAGTGCAGTCCATCATCCTGAATTTCTCAAGTGTTATCTTGGTGTATTTCAACTGTGACACAAATATATGATTTTCTTTTTTCCATACTTCCAACCCAAGACAATAGTGCATGAGCCCGAGATCTATCATGTCGAACGATCGATTAAAATCCTTCTTTGTTGCATCGATCATCTTCACAGAACTTCTTGTAATGACTAGATCGTTGACATAAACAACCAAAATGACAATCTCCCCCCCTTTATTTTTGAGTTAAAGATTGGGGTCATAAGGATTCCTTTCGAATCCATGACTTATGAGATGCTCATCAATTTTGATGTACCATGCCCGGGGTGCCTTTCTTAGGCCATATAGAGATTTTATGAGTCTGCATACCATCATCTCTTTTCCTGGTATTGCATAACCCTCTGGCTGAGTCATATAGACTTCTTCTTGCAAATCTCCATTAAGAAAGGCACTTTTCACATCCATTTGGTGGACTTTCCAACCAAATTGTGCAGCTAGAGCAAAGATCATCCTAATTGTCTTGATCTTGGCTGTGGGATCAAATGTCTCCTCATAATCAATGCCTTCTTGTTGTGCATACCCCTTTTCTATAAGCCTTGCTTTATACTTATCAATAGTCCCATCTGATTTGTACTTAGTCTTGAATATCCATCTGCATCCAATGGGTTTCTTCCCTGGTGGAAGGTTGACAAGTTGCCATGTGTTATTCTTCATCACTAACTGATACTCTGAATCCATGGCATCTTTCCAAGATTTTGATTATAGGGCTTCCTGAACTGTAGATGGCTCAACTGTTTCAACAACTCCGCTCATTAGGGAATAATTGACCTCTTCACGAGCTTGACTGCGAGTTCTAGGTCCAGTATTGGATGATGTGCTAGGTGCTTCATCCAAATTTGCATATCTTATTAATTGAGTATACCATTTAGGTAACTTCTTAGCTGTTCCATTGGCTTGTGGTGGATCCAAGTTTTCAACATCATCCAATTCATCACTGTCATCTTCAGTGGGAACATCAAATTCTGTCTTCACAAGAGGTGTATTTTACATGTTTGTTGAGTCGTTGAGTGGAGCATCTGCTTGTTTCTTCTCAAAGAACTCAACATCCCTACTTGTGTATACTTTCTTTGCTTTCGGATCCCATAATCTGTACCCAAGTTCTTCTTTACTGTATCCAATGAATATCAGTTTCTCAGCTTTCATATCCAACTTGTTCTTGTTCTTCTTAGGTATGTGCATGTTATCTTTACACCCAAATACTCTTAGGTGTGCAATTGATGGTTTCTGATTTGACCATGCTTCTTCAGGTGTCACTCCTTCAAGAGCTACTATGGGCACTTTGTTCAAAAAATAGACTGTAGTTCTTGCAGCTTCTGCCCAAAATGTCTTTGTTAAACCTGAGTCGTCAATCATACATCGCACCATTTCCATGATAGTATGATTCCTTCTCTCAACTATACCATTCTGCTGTGGTGTGTGAGTAGGAGGCATTTTTCGACGAATCCCATGAGCTTCCAGGTAAGTCTTGAACTCATTGCTTGTGAATTCCCCCCCTCGATCTGAGTGGAGAGTTTTGATCTTGCGACCAACTTCATTCTCAACAAGTGCTTTGAACTTCTGAAATGTCTCGAAGGCTTGACTCTTGTTTCTTAGACGATATAACCTCATCTTTCTTGAGTAGTAATCAACACAAAGCATGAAGTATTGACATCCAGAATGACTTGGTTACATGGGCCCACAAAGATCGATGTGCACCAAATCAAGCTTTCCCTTAGCTCTATATGTGTTCTTCTGGAAGGGTACTTTGTGTTGCTTTCCAGCTAGGCAATTGTGACACTTGTCAGTGTTGTGCTTGAGTGTAGGAAATCCTTTCACCATGTTGCCCTTTTGAAGTGTTTGGAGATAGCCAAAACTGATGTGACCATATCTACGATGCCATAGTTCTGTAGATTGTGTGTCTTTGGCCACTAGAGCTTGATCATCCTTGTGAACAAAATCAAGTTGGAACATGCGTCCCACATTGGAGGATCTTGCTACAATCTTGGAACCTCTTGACTTATCTCTTATCAAGCACACTTTTTCTCCATTATTACTGTCAAAATCCAACTTCAAGTTGTGATCAAGGAGTTGACTAACTGATAGAAAATTCTTGGTCAACCCAGGTACATACAATACATTTGTGATTTTGTAGTCATGCTTTCCAAGAGGTAGTGAAATGTTTCCAATCCCCTTGACACTGTATGATGAGTCATCACCTAATGACACATGGTTCTTGTTAGGTGAGTCACACAGTGTGTAGAACCAATCCTTGTGTCCAGTCATGTGTCGAGTTGCACTTGATTCAACATACCAGATATCTTGTGTGGACTTGGTTTCTTCATCAAATTGAGTAGAATACATGTAGTGTCCTTCATCTGAATCATCCTCATGTTCAGCAATGTACCCTTGTTGTTTGGGTTTTCTTTACCAATTACCATTTTTTTGCCCTTGATTGTTGTTGTTGTTGGACTTCCCTTTATTTGAATTATTGTTACCCTGATGGTTATTGGGTTTTGAATTGCTTCATGAACCCTTTTTATAGGAATTGTACCAAAAATATTTGATGTCATGTCCCCCTCTATTGCAAATGGGACACTTCTTGGTGTTTTCTCGTTGACTTTGGTTTTATTGGGACTTCTTGTGATTGGACTGAAATTTTGCCTTTCCTTTATGATTGGAAGATAGTGCTTGCTCATCTTCATGATCTTTGTTGTTCATTTCCTCTTCTTGTTGGAGTAGACTGACTAACTTCTCAAAGGTGAATGTGTGTTCACTCATATTTATAGTTGTTACAAAGATTCTGTAGGAAGGAGGAAGTGCTTGCAACACAATTGGTACGAGGTCTTCATCACTTATCTCTTTTCCCAATGCCAATAGAGATGCCCTCAAAGTAGCAAATAATCTCAAAAAAACTTCAACCTTCTCATTGTGCTTGAACTTAAGAGTATGTAGTTGTGATAGTAGGTTGAGGATGACATTCTTGTTCTTTACCTCATAGACTGTGCTCAACTTATCCCATGCATCCTTGGCTGATGTGGCATCTCTAATGTGGGGTTGCACATCATCTGTTACGCTAAACAAGATGATCAACTTGGCCTTTTGATTTACCCTATCAAATTGAACTTGTTGTCTTTCATCATCAAGTGATCTTGTTGTTTTTCCATCTACAATTGTCCATAGGTCTTCAAACTCAAGTAGCACCTTGATCTTCAATTTCCATGCAGCATAGTTGTCTCCTCTAAGCAGTTGTGAATCTGGCAAGAAGAACTTTGGTGCTTGTGCACCCATTTCTGCAATCTAAATTTCTAAAACTCTGAATTTCTGACAAAGGGTAAGGCTCTTATCACTCTAGGTTTATGGTCTCCCTCTCAATATACTGTCAGGCCGATATATCAAACCTTTCTATATACGCTCCCTTCTGATATACCCATCGGTACGTGGAAGAAGATCACCCTTTCAATATACCTGTCAGTATGGAAATAGGTGTTAACACACATGAAAGAATTTAGTACATGGCATTTAGACAGTACGGAGAGGGGTTTGTGTAAGCACAAATGGATGGGAGGGCTCGAATGTGTGTGTATTGTGTCCTTATTACTCCCCATTGATTTTATAGGGTCGATGCCCAAACAACATTTAGGTAGCTATGTTAGGCGTTAAGTGCAGTAGTAGTCATGATGGCATCACCCGTAAGTGCTTCCCAGAGGCACCATATATACTGAACACTGCTATGAGATCAAAGATCTCGTGTGATAGAACAAAAAATAAAATTAAAAAATTACACTTTTTTTTCCTCCTTTTTTTCACTTTATGCACCAAGATTAGTACAAAATGCTCCAAAAGTACATAAAAATGAAGTTTTTGTGTCCCCCCGTTTTACAAAAAAGGGTCTAGAATCACAAAATACACAATTTAGGCCAAAAATATTTTTTTTACCCCCCAATAGGTGTTTTTCCGCTAAATTTAGCGGTGGCTCTAAATGTGTTTGGTGAGCTTCTAAATTTGGAAATATCCCAAAATTTAGTAATTTCTCCAATTTTTCTAAAAGAAATAATTTAATAAAAAATATGGAGAGAGTGGGAATCGAACCACTGACCTGTTTGTTCCCAAGATCCAAACAAACAATCTAAATATTGTTTTCAGTTTTTCTCACAAACCATGATCTGAGTTTTTCTAAAATTTTGACAGCAGCATCATACAATATTTTTCTTGAAACTCACAAAATTTCAAAAGAATCAAAATCTTAGTTTTTGAGATCTTACCAAATTACCAGCTAGATCTGATTTTTTTTAGAAAAAAATGATCCGACTTGTTCAGAATTTTTGTCATATGTAGAGGCCAAATCTGAAGATGATGTAAACTAAAAAATTTGTGTGTCTCCGTCTTTTCTTTCTAGCAAAAAAAAATGACATATCATTCTGACATCATATGAAAAAGTTATGTCCTTTTCTCTAAGAGCTATCTACTAGAATTTTGTTGACGGGACTGAGTCAACCTTTGCTCCCGAATTCTTCACACCTCCACTTTCAGATCTGATTTTTTTTTTTCTCTTTAGATCTGTAATTTTTTTTCAAGATCTCTCTTTTTTTTTTTAAGATCTCTTTTTTTTCAAATTTTTTTTTTTTTTTAGATCTGTAATTTTTGAAGATCTTTCTCCTTCTTTTTGTAAAGATCTCCAAATCTGAAATATTCCGCCAATATGTTAGATCAATTGGCTATGCCAATGACTAATAAAAAAAATTACCTTCCAAATAAGTGGATAGGTCAAATTTTAGTTGAGGGATGCTTGGAAGGAATAGAGGCTATGGAATGCTTCAATGGCTCTCCTTTAATGCATATCTTCTTCTCCAATGGATCCTCTCCAATAGTGCTCCTCTTCAAATTTACTTGAATAGAACCTGCTGTGATACCAAATGATAATAATGGTATAGCTTAGATACCAAATGATATAATAGAATAAGATTGCAATGACCAAAGAGGGACGAAAGTCTCATAAATATTATTGATCATGAAATCAGATTACATAACAATGCAAGAGCTATAATATTTATAGATATTAGATAACCTCATATGGATAGACATGACACCCTAGTAGGCACCAACTACGAGATGATAAGACCCATCTCACATGCACATGTAATTACTACTAATACCAATATTAAATGTTATCCAACATAACAATATTAAATGCAAGTCACTAGACTAGAGTGCACATGTTGCACATTATTAAATAAAAGACAATGCAATAAAATGCAATAAATATGCCTATGCTAAATTATGCTAACAACAGTGCCACAAGGTATAGCGAACACATGAGGTAAAAGGTCACCAGCGATGGTAAAATAATAAGGTGTCAACAGCGGACGTGAGGAGGTTGAAGAGGTTGAGGGCCAGAGGTGAAGGTAAAGTGGTCCAAGTAGTTGTAGGGGAGGAAAAAGAAAGAGGAGGTAAGGAAAAGGAGGTAAATGTGTGGGCAATGAGTATGCAGGGTAACCGACATTAGTCGTAATGAAATGATGACGGTGTAGGGGAACCGACGATGGTAGTATAGGGCAGAAGATCGGTAGCATTCAAGGGTTAACCGACGTCAGTTGGGTCAGGTAGGGTATAAAAAGTGGAAAACCTACGTTTTTAAAATTCATTTGTGCATTTGGAAAAGGAGAAAAGGAAAAGAAGAGAGAAAAGAGGAAGAGGACAAAAGAGTACAGTAGAGAGCTGGGTTGGAGAGCCACATAGGCGAGAGTGGGTGAGGGAGAGGTGGGGCCACGAGATCAGGTGGCATAGTTCGTGTGGCTGAGGATTGGTTGTGCAGTTGAGGACGACAAAGGCCGGAGAGGGGTCGGGTGGTCCACCCGTACAGTGGCCAGATATATCGCCACGGCGTCAGTAGAGGGATGAGGTAAGCTCCACACCATAGCTTAATAATTTGATTAATTAAGTGGGGTAAAATATGGGTTGTAATAAAAACGTGGGGGGAGGTTTTGAATTTGGATTGGGAGGTAAATTGGATATAATTGGAGTGGGGGAGGTTGGAATGTAGGTCAATAGGAATGGGAAGGGAAGTAGGGAAGGTTTAAGCAGGTTTGGTTTGGTAGTTAGGTTGATTTCGTCAAAATTGAAAAAAAATTAGGTCGAGGGTTTCGGCGCCGTTCGGCACTATAGTGACCGGCGTCGGTCACTGTCGGTCAATGTCAGTCATGTTTAAAGTAGCATTGGTCAGGATACAGGTAACCGATGGCAGTTAAATGGTACCGATGATGGTTATGGGTAATCAGAGTCACTGTGAACATAAGGAAATGGGGCCATAAATAGGCAAAAAATGTTAGGCAGTGGAAATGGATGGGCAATGGGTAGGGTAAGATATGTAAAGGTGTGGGGTAAGAGAGAGGGGACGGGTTGAGGGTGGGTTGGGTAAGGATTAGGGCAGAGGGGTTTTGGGAAGAATATGTGGTTTAGGGGTGGACACCTGGTAAGTTGGGAAAGGCATACTAATATATAGTGTTGGTTGGATGCAAGCCCGGGATGAGCTGCAAATGAGGGACTGGGAGCCACTTATATTGCTAGAGCTACATGGATAGGTGACGTTTGAGGAGTGGAGTCACATTGATGATGTCAACCTGATTGGGATCCGCCATTATGGGCAAGTTTTGAGAGAGCAGATTTTGATGGTCGCACTCATCGAGAGATGGGATTCGGTGACTAACACCTTCCACTTGTTGATGGGGGAGATGACCATCACCCTAGAGGATATATATAGGATATTGAGGCTACTAATTAGTGGAGCCCAAGTTTACTCAGTGACATCTGAGGTCGCGGCGAGGTGTGTAGATGAGGTGTTTGAAGAGAGAGCGGGCGAGTTGCGCTACCACTGCACCAGCCTAAGTTACAGATAGGTTTATGCTGCCCATCCTAAGGAGATGAGGTTGACGGTGTTGATGATGGAGGTGATCGAGTGCTACGCATTGCTAGATTCAGAGGGTGGGAGATTCCCATAGTCGTTGTTGGGTGTCCTTTGGGACATGATGATTGATCATACCAGTTTTACATGGGCACCAGCTTTCTTGGTGTGGGTATATAGAGAGTTGTGGGCCTACGGGTGATTGTGGAGATATAGTCTGTGTTGCATTTTCCTTCTTCACTGTTAGGCCTATGAGCACATTGTGTGTGTGTGACCGATAGGCCTACCCTAGGCAGATGCATTTAAGCGGGGAGTCATTCGAGTTGGTTATAGGCAATGGGTGTCGGAGGGTGATGTACAGAGAGCTCGGGCTACATATGACGTAGCATATTATAGACAAAGACTGGAGAGCCTGTCCAGTGTGGATATAGTCTAGAGACCTTATGTGACCATCCCTCTTACAAAGGGATGTATGCAGAGCTGGAGGGACTACAGCTACGGAGGTTGATAGAGGGATGCCTTGCCGAGGAGCACGAGATGATACCTGTTGACCGAGTGAGGTAACAGTTTGGATTAGTGCAGGATACACCCCCACCCTTCCCACAATATAGGAGAGAGGAGGTGGAGAGACCTTTGTCTCCACCCCATCCAGCAGAGTCAACAGGGGAGGAGGAGGAGCATGTGGACCATCGCACAGATGATGCAGGGGTGACAGTGGCATATAGCTAGTGGTGGGCCGTATAGAGGCAAGGTTAGGCAGGGACAGCTGGGAGGTAGGGGTCACACGTACAAGCTGAGAGGCCAGAGCCGCAGATACAGGTAGAGAGGTGAGAGCCTCAGATACAAGTGCAGGAGGAGGAGCCTGAGCTGCAGATATTAGTAGATGGTGTGATGAGACCACCACAGACAGTCTCGAGTGAGTAGATACAGTCTCACACGTATAGTGCTGAGAGTGTAGGTGGCCAGTGAGTCCAAAGGAGAGAACAAAGGACATCAAGCAATGCATGAGGATCAGCATCAGATGTCGGGCCATCTAGTGGTAGATTGAGAGTAGCGAGACACCACTCAGGATCAGAGGGGACTGTCGACACTACAAATGAGGCAGATATGTATAGCAAATGGGAGACATCATGTCACCTATTTTGTATTTTTGGATTTCAGATGTATACCGGCCTGCGAGCCGAAGAGATATTGTATTTATTTTTTGGACATAATATCGGCCTGCAAGCCGAAGACATTTTTGTATTGGATAGCGGCCTGCGAGCCGATGATGATTATTTATAGTATATCATCCTGCGTGCCGACATTTTTGAGATGATAGCCATGATGAGACAGACATGTTTATTGAGATACACATTTATGTAATACGGGTGTACATTGTATTAATACACACATGTATATATGAGGAGATAGATGATATTCATGTGATGATGTTGTGATGTGTATGAGTTTTACTTTATTTTGGAAAATAGATGAGTTAGGCATGATAGAGTCGGGTCATAGGCATGGATCGAGTCAAGTCGGTTTAGGCATGGATCGAGTCAGGTTGGTTTAGGCATGGATTGAGTCAAGTCGGTTTAGGCATAGTTGAGTTATTTCAGTATTTTGATAACAAATTGTAATATAAATGCATGAGATAGTGTAAAATGTGGAAAATGTTGGTTATGAATGAAAATGTGAAATAATATAAGTGGTAAAAGTTATGTGGTATACGGTTTAGATGTCAAGGTTTTGTGATATGAATAGGAAATCAGGTAAAAGGTGGGGAAAATGGTTACGGTAAAGAGTGGTTGAGCTAACCTTCCAGGGTCCCATGCCCTGGAAGTGCTGACCTACATAGTCCCCAAAAAGGGGACCTCAGACTAATGTAGTTATCCCCCTAATCTAGGGAATTAATATGATAAGATTGAAGAATAAGTAGTGCGGTTGATAGTTAGGTCAGATTTGGAGTCATAAGTATGATGAGGTCAAGGTCGATTAGGTGAGGTGGAATATAGGTCGATAGGTATGGGTGATTTGAGGTCATAAGGTATAATGAGGTTGAGGGCATTGATGTTGGGGTTGAGAATAGGTAGATAGGTAAAGGTGATTTGAGGTTGGTTGAAGTGGCATAAGAGGGGGCAAGAAAGCCACCCGATTAACAAGGATCAAAAAACACATCTTTAGATAGGTGAATGAACGTATGACCCTAAAGACATTACATGATTGATAATTCTAAGAGTGATGAATATTCACATGATCACTAAATTTCATACGTTTAGTAGGTCCCTTGAGGTATGACGTGAAAATTCAATGTGTAATGAGGTGCAGCTAATTGGGTCATAAAATGGGAAGTAGAATGCCTTGGGCAATAGAGCCAAGATCACAATAGGAAAGTCCATGACGAAAAAGCGTATTTTTCTTTTTCCTTTTCTTCTTTTGACTTTTAGATAGACTGATCGATGTGGGAAGTCTATACGGGAGGAATATATGTCTCCTTGAGGTCTTTGCGAAGCTGATCGATGCAGGAAGCTTCTGAATTTTGATTTTTGAGAAAATAGTCTTCTTTTTGGAAAAACTATGTAGAGAGTTGTGAGATTTTTATAGCTGTCCTTCGAGGGAGCAGTCTACTTATAGTGACAATTGAAGGAGGAAGATGTCCTTTTGAGGGATTCATCTGTTTATATTGGAATTTTGACTCAAGGAGTTGATCCCTTATTTTGGAAGATGTCCTTCTGAGGGATTCATCTTTGTTTTTTGGCTTTTTAAGTCATGGACGAGACTATATCGAAGCATTTGGTTCTTGTTGAGAAGGCAAGGGTGAACGACCATGGGATCTCATCTAAAAGAAGATGAAAAGTATCCATGAGAATCATGCCATGTGCAGAGCCGTGGTGCACATATTTAAGATAAGGCAAAAGGGTGATGGGTAATCCCATGATCCTTGTTTAATCGTTGGAGATGAGATGTGGAAAAGGTAAATGGCGCTCAAGGGACGAGCATGAACTAGATAAATAGTGATGTAGGACTATAGGTCAACAGTAGAATGGTCAAAGATGTAATGCGTTAAGGGGCTCAGGTTCGGGTTTACCCTCAAGAGAGGACAAACGATAGGCACCTGATCCATAGGTATGAGTTACGATGTATGGTCCAAGCCAATTAGGAGTAAATTTTCCCCATTTTCTTTTCTCTACTTTGGTTACATGTTGATTTTATTTCAAAACAAGGTCACCAACTTGGAAGGTTCATTCATGAACACGTTTTTCATAAGCACGTTTGATACGTTGTTGATAAACTTGAAGGTGATCCAGAGCATTAAGACGACGTTCATCTAATAACTCTAGTTGTGCTAAACGGTCCTGACAAAATTCATCATCAGTAAGCATGTCATGGAGAGAAATACGGAGTGAGGGGATCTAGACTTCGAGAGGCAGAACAACCTCGGTACCATAGACCAGTGAAAAGGGTGTAGCCGCAGTGGCAGTGCGAATACTAGTGCGGTATGCCCATAGAGAAAAAGGAATGTGCGTATGCCAATCCTTCCCAGTATCGTCAACCACTTTCATGAGAATTTTATTGAGGGTTTTGTTAGTGGATTTGGCTTGGCTGTTGGTTTGTGGGTAATAAGGTGAGGAGAAACTAAGGTGAATGCCGAAGGCATCACAAATTTTTTGCAGTGTTTTGTTTTTGAATTGTTTTCCATTGTTAGTGATGAGGTCGATGAGGGACACCAAAGTGACAAATGATGTGATGGTTAATGAACTCACATATTTTCTCAGCTTTCATGGAGATAAGTGGTATGGCTTCTACCCATTTTGTGTAGTATTCGGTAGCAGTTATGATCCATTGATGGCGTTGGGAAGAATGAGGATTGATTTCTCCGACAAGATCCAAACCCCATTGAGAGAAGGGCCAAAGGTCACGAGAAACCTGTAAGGCATGACTGGGTGTATGATGAAGGTTGGAATGTTGTTGAAATTTCATGCAGCGTTTGACATAGTCACAACAATCATGGTTAAGGGTTGGCCAGTAATAGCCTAGGTGAAGAATACGCTTAGCAATAGCAAGGCCACTAAAGTGACCTCCACATATGCCATCATGAACCTCCTTGATGGTATAAGGAATTTTAAAACTTGTGAGGCATCGTAAGAGAATACCATCAAAGCCATGCTTATAGAGGAGTCCCCCCAGGATAACGAAATGGGAGACCTTCTTAAGGAAGGCACGTTGTCCGTTATGGGTGAGATCAGGAGGTAAGATGGAGAGGGAAAGGTAGTCGGAGTATTGTTTATACCAAAGGTCACTCGGGTCAGGGGTGTCAGTTCCGATTGAGTAAACATCGTGAGGTAAATAAGAAGGTAAATGGAGGCATTGTACAGTGACAAATATTTTGGAATCTGTAGGGGAAGTGGGTATTTGGGAAGCTAAGCAGGCCATGGTATCTGTAAATTTGTTGGTTGACCGTGGGATGGTTTGAAGGGTGTAACGATCAAAGGTGGTCAAAATTATGTCTACATGATGTTTATACTTTTGAAGTATCTCATTATGACATTGGTACATACCATTGACTTGGTTTATGACCAATTGTGAATCACCAAAGATGTGGATTGATTTAACATCAAGGGCATAGGCGGTCTGGAGACCTAGTACGAGCGCTTCGTACTCGGAAATATTGTTGGTGCATTCAAAGTCTAGTTTGAAAGACAAAGGCATGGGTTCTCCATCCAGAGGGATGAGGATAACACCAGCTCCACCCCCACGCTGACACTTGGAACCATCAAAGAACAGTGTCATTTGGTAAGGGGGTTCATCTAGGGAAAGGGTAGCAATGGATTCATTGGGAAAGTCAAAATTAGAGGGTTGGTCCCCAGTAATAGGTGCATCAACCAGTTGGTCAGCGATAGCCTAGCCCTTAATGGACTTTTGGTGAATGAATTCGAGGTCAAGATCAGCTAAAAGCATGAGCCATCATGCGACACATTGATTTTGATAAGGTTTAGCATACATGAAGTGTAAGGGGTCAGTGTTGGTCACAACATAGGTTTTGTGGTTGAGTAGGTAATGGCAGAGTTTGGTGGCAACAAAAACTAAGGCTAAGAAAAGATTTTCTGGGTGGTTGTATC